>JBAMHV010000020.1:9973281-9984972 GCA_037177535.1 Pseudomugil gertrudae | reverse complement strand
AAGACATGCACCTTGGGGATAGGCTGATTGGAGACTCTAAATTGCCCATAGGAGTGAGTGTGTGTGTGTGCATGGTTTGTTTGTCTGTGTGTGTTGGCCCTGTGATGGACTGGCAACCTGGACTAATACCAGATATAACTTAACTCAAAGCCTGTGTTGGCCAGGAGATGTTTTAGGGGTAGCTAGTCCAATCTACCCTTGGCGTGATTCAATCAGTGTTCCACATTAAACCCAGGCAAAAAAAATGCAAGAAAAATGACTATCTTGGATGGGAATGTGTAAGCCAGACTTCTTGATATTACATTGTCTCTGTGTGCCCTTTTTAATTAAACATTCCTCATTCTTAATTAATCTTAATTAAGGTAACTTGATTGGAAAACATATTTAGTTTGGATAGTTTCCACTGAGTCCAGCTGTGTCATGGTTTTGTTCCAACACCCACAGCACGCTAATTCACACCAGGAGTGAGACAGATGCAAAGCGCCAGCTCTGGTGTTCTGCTTAAATGCAGTCGCAAGATCACAAAATCATATGTACTTTTAATTTTACAGACAGCATAGCTGACTGGATGAGTTGTATGCATTGAAAAGAATGTTAAACTCACCATTAACTCTCAAAACTGCTGATATCTCAAACTTTTCCCTGTCTGAGGGTGTCATTGTTAAAAGGATGTTAAAAGAAAAGAAGTTCAGCGATCGCAAACCTGCACGAGGGACTTTATTGACAAATTTATTTGATGTTTTATACTGCTACCTGGCTTTATTTGAATTACTTGTTTGACATGTTGTGGAAGCGTGCTCTACTCAAACTAGATCTGGCCTGTATTTTTATTGAAGAGCTCCAGTAGAAGGCTTGTGAGCCCCATCTAACACATGCCACCCTAGATGTAGCTTACACCATTGACTTAAATGGTCGCGATAAGCTCCAGAGAATTTGATGCAGATGGAATGTGTTGTAAACGCACCTGGTGGAAATTGGGCTTACAGTCAGTGACTGGACTGTGGGGTTCCACTGAATGTGGAACAGTCACAAAATGTCTATGTGTTATAATCACAACACTATCATTAAAATTGATTCAAATTAGCTGCTGAGCCCAATGATGTAAAAATTTGGGACGTGCCTCATCTTTTTGCTGAGGCACCCAAATGAAAGTTAGGCACACCATTGCAACCAAAAAGTTAGTCTGAGTCCTGGTAGTCTTATAAATACAGCTCTGCTTTGCTTTTCATAGATTGACTTCCTGATTGATTGATCTGCTCTGCTTAGGTTGAAGTGGTTTTAAACCAGCAAGTGGCATGAAACGGCCACACATTTTTGTGAAGCAGAGAGCGCTGTGCTTCAGGACGCTTTAGAAAGGCACCTGGTGGAACCACTCTGACTAAGGTTGTCGTGATCAGTTGTGAAGGTGTGATGCTACCGTTCCATAACACTTTTGTGTTTGGTGGAACCAAAGAATGAGAGCTTAAAAAACAGACCAGTCTGGCTTCCTTCAACAGTTTCAAAGAGAACATTTCAAAGACATTTTCACATGTATATTGGGGAGACACTTGTCCGTCCTTAAGCTTAAAGTAGGTACATGCAAGAATATTAATATAAAAACATTTTAGCTAGTTTACTGGCAGAGTTCAAATTGATGTAAATGTCAAAGTCACATTGAAAAGAGACACAAATATTTATAAAAACTATGCAGAACCTTTCACAAAAGCAGGCAGATTTTTGTTGTTGTGGTAACTACATTTGAGGTTTGCAGATGATGAGTAAAAGCTGGCAAGGAGATTAAATCTCTGGTATTTGCTGTAATAAGGTTTGTGCCAGACCTCCAATAGCAAAACAGTTTTTTCTTGGTGCACTGAAACTCAACACAATAAAGTGAGACATTTTTGTGGACAGCACAGGGGGTCTTTATGAGTTGGCCTTAGAAAAATAAATAAAAAAAGAAGCAACGGCTACACATGTTTGCCAGGGTTTCTTGCACTGTCATGTGAGGACAAAAGAACAAGAAAAATGAGTAGTTCTAGTTTGTGGGATTGTTTGGGTCTTTCAGATTGCATAAATCGAGAAGTTAAGACTGTTATTAATCCAAGGTTAAAACATTGTCTTTTTGGCACTATCCTGTTGGTTAAGAAGACTCCTAAAGTAGCTAAATAATTACACCTAATTAACAACATCAGAAGTAAAAGCAGGAAGGTTTACCAATGCCTCCATATTTCCACTCCATTTAGATTCTATTCATACTTCAAATCCTCACTCATTCACATAGTGATGGCTTGGCCATTTAGGTATCATCCAACAGCCAAATGCTTGCTGCTGCAATGTTTGACTCTCCCTGCAAGCATTTGAAAGATGAACTTAGACAAGATAGCAGCAAGAGTGAGTCTGAAACTGAAAAAAGGACAGGATACTGTTCAATTAAAATAAAGATATAATCTTCTCAGTGGTTGCTTATTTTGCTTTGATTGTGGTATGTCTGGACAGACTTTTAGGGAACTACACTACAAACACTTTGACATTCCTTTTTAATTGTGGAATTCTAGATGTACAATATGCTGCATATGTAGGGAAACAATGTCTCTGAGGTTCTGCATTTGTTTTTGCGGCATTTGCGCCTGTTACCACTTACATGTAATGTTTTAAAAAAAATCTGGCTAAGGCAGGACACGGGTAGCTCTGTGGTCCTGCAACAGCCTTTCTTCTTAAAAATGCCATAGATAATCAGCCCCCACCCTTATTCTTCCCTCCATATGGTTGAAGAAAGCACTTTGCATAAATTTTTGTTACAGATTTTACTTTATGTTGTTATAGTTTAAATGGTAATTGATGACATCAAATTAATTTTAAGGATTTTACATGTCTGAAGCTCAGGATATCAAAAATCATCTCCAGTGTTTGGAAATGTGAAAATATACTTAATCTTTGTGGAAAGAGGCAGGAATGAAACATTTCTGTAAATAAGTATGATTTATGCTATAATTGAGTTACTTGAGAAAAGATCAATTCCATAATATAGAAACTCAATCCATCAGAAAGTTTTTGTGAGCATCCTAAATTAGAACGGCTTTGGAAACAACTCCCAGACTACACCAAGACAGATGCACAAACTTTGCCAGAAAGATATTGGAACAATTTAGACCTTAATATGGTTTTGTGAAATGGAGCTCTGACTTGGTATTGTCAAGGGCTAATAGGTCATCTGTTTTCTCCTCAGCCTCTGTCTCTCTGTCCCCCTTCTGAGTCAATATTTCTCACTGTGGCAGGTTAATGGATGGACCACCTTATGTCTTTCATTCACCCCCTTTCCCTGCTGTATTCTAGGTCAGTGCAGGGAGCTAATCTCCAGGGTCCATGAGTTGGGTGTTTTACAGTTGGTCGTCTAAACCTTAAGCCCCCATCTCATAAAACATAATGGAGTGCTTGGACATAAATACCAGGACTTTGCACTTCCTCTTTAAAGCCTTATAAAAGCACCTGTTGTCAAAGTTTCACCTGTGCTGACATGTGGGCTTGTAGAAGTCTGATGGAAGAGTTTTACACAACCAGGAAACTGGTAGGTATGTGGAGGTCTTTTTGGGGGGGGAGTCGGCTTCACTCAGACCATTGTTGGAATTCAGGGAAGTTACATCTGGCTGTGGCAGTATACAATGTAGCCAGATAGTATTGGTGGTCTTTTTGAATGTATGACACACCAGGGAGATCATCTGATAAGCCAATGGTGAAGCAATTGTGGTTCAGAAGTCAGGGAGGGTGCTGATGAAGAGGTTCAAAACTGAGAGTTCAGTGCAGCACTCCATAAAAAGCATCTATCTCACATTTGGGAGAGTAAAAACCATTTGGCCTATCTGTTCATCAGTTGCATGTGTCTCTAAATCATGCTTTTTCCAAACTTAATCACACTTCTTGTGCTTGTTTCGTCCTTGGAAAGAGGAACGAGTAATTAAATGACTTGGCTTGATGGTAAAAGAGGAGAGTGGAAGTATAGTTATAAAGTCGGAGATAAATGATGGGTTAAGAGGCTGTGGTGTTGACCAATTTGATGAAAGGGGAGCCGAGGGTCCCCCTCCAATTTCAGAAGTGTTCTTATCTGTGAGACTGTCATTGCCATGCTAACTCACCCCATCTCCCACATTGCTGACCCAGACACATGTATACAAGGGACATTTATTGGTTTATATGAATTATATGTGGATGTAAATGGATGATGTTGTAATCCCCCATTTAATATGTATCAGATATAAAAGCATTATTATGACAGTTTGGGCTGCCTTATGCACCACTGGGTCTTCCTCCCTGTGTTATTATGCAGTGATGCACTGTTATCTGCACTCACCTTACCTCTTTAACTGTTTCTTCCACATCTTTCTCATCACATTTTCTCTTTGTAGGTCTTAAAACATGTTTTCTCATGATATGTATTAAAAATTGTTTATGTAAATACATGGAAAATCCTGGCCCTCCCAAGTAGCTTATCCAAAGCGGAAAAAATGGTTTGCTGTTAAACAAGAATGGGGACTATGCGATGGAGAAATTGTTGAGGGTGTGAGAGAAAGAGAAAACATCAGGGGCAGGGTGAAGGGTTATTGGCAAAGAGGTTTGAGTAAGATATGAACAGACAGATAGAAAGACAGAATGCGTAAACAATCCAAACTGTTTGATAGCAAACACACTCATGGTGAATTCATTGTGTATTGATCTGCTGCAGTGGCAGCTTACCAAAATGTCTACCACATCTTTACCAACATCTGAACAGCCACTATTTACAATCAGGAACAAATGTCAACAAAAAATGGTCTCCCCCTTGTGCTAATTAAATTCTTCAATATCCCCAATTCTCCAAATTCCCTCTTGCATGTTTCAGAGCCAAGAGTGTCGGTAAAATTAAAACAATTAGATAAATTTTGACCCTTGCTGAAATACTACTCTCACTCATTGCAGATTCATCAGTATCAGACCCCTGTGACCCCATCCCCACTCACACATGTCCAAAACCTCTGGACAAATATTTTCTAAGGAAATAATGAAATTCCTGAAATTATTAGGAAGAGGGACGTTGTATCATCTGCTCTCTCAGTCTCTGTCTTTCTTTGTGCTTTGGAACCTTGCCTCGGTGGATGGCCTGTGTTGCTGTTGCATAGGCTTGAGGAGAACATATGCTACTACACTGGACCCTTTATTTAAATCAAAGAAAGCTGAATCTTTACAGAGAACCTCTCATTTATGACTTTCGGCACAGGCAGGGTTTTTCAACAAAGCTACTGAAAATGTTGCTAATGAGCTAATGAGATTGTTGGGAATCTTAGCGAGTTGTTGTGGAAAAATAATCTTCGTGATTAGAATTCTTCCATAATACTGCCAAAACTGATTGTTACTGACTTAGATTGCTTCCTTAAGGCTACATTGAGACACCATTATCTTACGCTTGAATTTTAAGATTTTAGGCATACACTTGCTTTCCAAACCCAACACCAAAGAACCAAAACAAATAAATTATTAACCCAACTCATCATTTCCTACTCATACCCATCAAAAAATACTGAAATCTGGAGCTTGCCTTAAGTGCTTTTTTAATATGTTCTAAAATGAAAGAATAGAATTACCAGGTCATTATTATTGTCATTATTATTATAAAAAACAAATAAATAGAAAAAATAATAGGAATCCCAAAGTTTTAAGATAAAAAAATTGTGTAGTGTTGTACATTTATCTATGATAACTATGATATTAGCTTTGCTGTTGGGGAGGTATTTTACAGGAGGAAGTTATCACTTGTTGTACAGACAAATAGCAGAATTGATTAGTTGGCAAATAAAAGCTTCTGAAAATAAAAAAGAAACTGAATTAAATTATGTTTGTAAGTTTTACACATCTGGTGTTTTCTATTAAAACACTTTCTATTTAGTCTTTTTATTTACTTTTGGGATTATTTCCAAAATGGTAGAAACTAATGAGGTAATAACAACAACAGCAATTATAATAAATAGCATAGAAAATCTGGAAGTTGTCTGAAACAATCAGCTACTTTCTGTTCCATTTTAGTTTTATCCATAAAATTTACTCCCCCCGGACTGCACACATCCATCCTAACCTACAAACACACACACTTTTACATCATCACCAGGACTGCACATCAAATCATATTTGGTCATTTTTATTTTTCAGAAATAATCTAAGTTGAGCAACACACTGGTGGAATATTTCCAATTTGCTCAGCGATGCACTTATCCCTAAGCTTGTAAATCTACGACATCTTACAACATCACAGCATTTCAAAATATGTATAAACATATCTAGTTTTCTTGAGCCATTAAGTATAAGTGTACTGTAAATATAAATAACACTTAACAGGGTTACGTATATCACATGGGTATTCGAGTTATGGGTATTCGAAAATCTTCCCTTTTATCTTTATATTGGCTTGAGATTTACTCCAGTGGAAAAACTGTTGCATGAATTTAGCCACACAAAAAAAGAAAAAAAAACCCTGTATCACAAAAGATGTACACAATTAAATAATAATATGCAGGAAGACTTGATGGTATAGGAAGAAGATTTCATGATAATTTGTGTTTAACAATACATATGCAGATAGCATAATCTGCGCATTTATAAAGCTTTAGATATCCTGATAGCACTACATTTAAGAATCTAATTAAAAGAAGAAAAATGCACAAACTCATGCAATTCAAGCACATTAAAGCACTCAGGAAACAAACAAAACTCAACTTATTCTTCCAATAACCACCGTCTTTAGAATGTGTGATAGTAAAGTAAGCTGTGATTCAACAATGTGTGCCAACAGAATTAAGTTTTATTTGTTCCAGTTACAGATTATAGTATAGTGTTTCACCAGAAAATACACATTTGACCAAGAAGGAAAAAGAGAAGTGAATGAAATTACTTGCTGTGCTTTTTTTATTGGATGGAACAAGAGTTTTGCTTCAATGCACTTTTTCTTATGAGTACAAGATATATGGAAGATAAGTGGGTCACAAACCAACTGAAAACAAAACAAATAAGATCTCATTTGTGATAGACACAGTCCTCCCAGCATATTATTAGCCTAACTGCATAGTTGTGTAAGTCCTATTTAAAGGTTTTTCTAGACAATGATAGGCTAACGATATGCAGCACACAGCTGATTGTTTCAAGAAGATTGATTTGTGGATTGAGTTTGCCAGGACCACCAGCCGAGCTTGCGTTAATAAAATGAATGACAGTTTCACTGCAGGAGAGAGGTCTTGTTATGTTGAGTGATTGCAATCATTAGTGCTGCCGTCACTACTTCCAGGGCCTCAGACAAAACAGTGTGTCATACATAAGGAGACAGACTACCTGAACAATTAATTAAAGTCTCGATTTGAATGAAGATGCTCTGAGATGCTTTCGGAATATAAATGGCAGATATTATTAGAGGCAGATTTAAGTAGTGACGAAAGTTCTGCTTCAGGTACTCAAATGTATAAAGCATTATCCAGTACTTTTACTGTAGTTATAACAATCAAATATGTGTGTATAAGAAAGCAAAATGCCAGTTGTTCACTACTTTATTCTTTAGTTTATCTCAATGCAATAAGGTATTTTAAAAATTGTTAAACTAGTATTCTCTCCATTATGTTTAGCTGGATCATACAAACGTGTTAACTAGTGGTGTGGAGATGGAGTGGGGGGATTGCCTACTGTTTACCATCTGTGCAGTTGTCTTGTCCCCGGTGCCACCAAGCAAACTACAACAATAACTCAATTATTCATAACACTATGTGCATCTGGAAATAAATATCTCAGCATTTTAACGTAAGGACAGTACCTTCCACTCTGACCATAGTTGCAAATCTGTCATTTTCTCCCTCCAACATAAATGGTAGTTTCCATGCATGATGAGAGATGGGGATATATAAGGTGGGTGATCTATATCTCGAGGGGACATTTCCATCTTTTTAACCACTCCAAGGGAAATAGACTCTCAGGGCTTTAAAAAAATATATATCTTCAGGTTAGAAGTTAGGCAAAGGTTCCCCTCTCCAACTTTAAAAGGCCTGAATAAACTGGATAGTGTCTTTTAAACATTTAGCTGGGTTTAAAAATATAATCCTTCATTTTTATAACTCATTGTAAAAATTGTCCAGTACTTTTAAAAAAAAATCACGACAGCAGAATATGAAACTGAATTAGGTGTATAGATACCAGATGATCCGTGGGACAAGTGACTTAAACTGATAAAGGCTCAGTTAATTCAAAGCATAACTTAATACAATTTAAAGTGATGTATAGATTACACTATACAAGATTACAATTACACAGTTTATTTCCTGAAATTTCACTTTAGTGAGACAGATGTGGTTCACCAAAGGCCACACTGCATTTTGTGATGTTTAGATTAAAGCAGCTTTGGCAGATCTATGCATGATAGTGTCCTCTGTTTTATTTCTTCCCCCACCAATAATGTCCTCTGGATTTTTTGCTGATTAAAACAAAGTGCATGTGGAAAAAACAAACCTGTGTGTTGATATCCTGTTTCTAGCATGTTGCATTGTACCAATTTACAGAAATTTACAAATCTATTCCACTTGTTATACCAACAAGTCTCTCTGTCATCATTTACATTATACTTGAGACCTTCCTGTGATTCTGTCTGTTCCCCTCACCCTTAGCTCTTGTCATGAAATCACATATCGGAGATCTTGCCCCTTTGTCTGATGTTGCCTGCTGTGCTTGTATAATAATGAGAGGAGACCAGATTAACTCTGTTAAGAGCAGTTTTTACTCCACATTCCTTTGGAACAACATTACAACATACAGAGCATTTTGGGGAACCAAGCATCATGGGAACAGTATTGCTATTGCTACCGTGGTCTTATTGCTCAGGGAAGCTTGCTCCCAACTTCATCCCCACCAGCTGATACCAACATACTAGATATTAGTTTGAGAGTATAATAATAAATACAAAAGTCACATAAGCTGTTGTTGTGGTGAACTGAAATAATTTCAACAAAGCAAACAGCAAAACAGATGTCACAGATCAAAACAATCCACATTGAAGTCAAGTTCAACAATAGCTGAATTTCCTTCACATTTCCGTGTACATCAGTCAACTCGAAAATGTCTCCATACATCTATTTGAGGCCTAATATTTCCTTAATTGTAGAAGTAGTTTCTAAATTATTGCTCACACATGAGAAGAAACGGATTAAGCAAACATGGCTGTGATGACTTCTGGAAACGTTTACTTACACTGAACAGGTTTATGGAGGTTTAATGGTAAATTTCTGATCTAGTCTCATTCTTGACTTTTATCAACAGCATCAGCTTCTCCAATATACTTTAATACTCATGATTTTCTCTGCACAGGCCGATGTTATGTTTTTTGAGTTGTTGGTTTGTCTGTCTGTCTTTTAGTAAAATAGCTCAAGAAGTTATAGACTGATTTTGATTAAATTTGGAAGAAATGTCATTTATGGAATAAGAAAAATCCATCAATTTTTTACCGCATGATAACAAATGTTGAATAAGGAACAAATGATTAGTATTTCAGGGTGGTCCATTTCACCGCCTGGATCTAGAAATTATTTTAAATGATTCTTTACAGCACGGTGGGGCAGTGGTTAGCACTGTGGCCTCACAGCAAGAAGGTTGCTGGTTTGAGCCCAGGCTGGGGGAGGGTTGTCCAGTGACCTTTCTGTGTGGAGTTCACATGTTCTCCCCATGTATGCGTGGGTTCTCTCCGGGTTCTCCGGCTTCCTTTCACCCACAAGACATGCATGTTAGGTTATAATATCTATGGTTAAAATGGTTTAAAATAACATGCACCGGTAAGTCGCTTTGGATAAAAGCGTCTGCCAAATGACTGTATAGTAGTATACTGTAGTATAGTACTATTGGGATATAAGGATAAACAAAACAAAACCATTACAGTAAATTTTAATTTTAAGACTATTGCAACCATTGGCTTCATCCATTGGTATCTAAGGATATGTCTCCAGGGTCAATGGTTCTAAATACGATGTTACATCCATCCTGATGATGGAAACAGAGAGTGATATTAGCCTAAAGTTTTCATAAGACTGTTAGCATGAGATTGGTAACTGGGTGGGCTGCTGGGCCTTTTGGGGTTTTCCTCAGGTGAGTGGCCTGTGGCTTGGCAAAAGTCTGCACTCTGACTGTTTCTAGTTATGTGAATGGAACATTGTTGTATTTCTAAAGTGATTCACAAGTCACTCTAACTTTGTACTAAAGCCATCAAAAAGTATTGTTTGATTAAGGCCTGAACATAAACAAAACAATACAGTATGTATACAGAAGTTAAGTGACGCCATCATCTTGTCTGCTTTGGATTATGATAATGTTTATTTATTGAAAACCATCTGCATTCTCTTTAAACCTCAGATGCAGTCAGCCAAAGTTTTAACAGTGGCAGTTCTTCTAATCATCGTAGCTCTTTTACTAGTTTTTTACAAACAGTGAGTTCTAACTGGTATATTATTAACAGCATCATTTTGTCATATATAATTTATAATATTAGTTTTATAATCACATAGTGATTGGTTAATCCTCCTACTAAGTGCACTAAATGATTTCAGCTTTTTTTTGGCCACTCTTGAAATATTAGGACTGAGTAGATTTGAATTAATAAGTCTTAGCTTTGATTGCTGGTTAATATATTTTATTGGAATAATGATTGTTGAGCTTTGTGCTCAGGTTTATTGAAAAAATAAGTACAAAATAAAATGCCATGTTTTGAAAGGACATTGTATTTGTGGGAGCAGCAGAATAGTTGAATGTTGTCAGCTGTTAGTTGTGCCCATGAATAACTTCCCAAATCTTCTTTGCCAATGCCAAACTGCTAATTTTGCTATAAATTATTGTTTGATATCACTTACTGGATTTGTCTATCAAAGTCTGACAAAACAAGATATACTGTATTTGCAATTTCAGAATGTGTTCATTTAATAACCAGGGGCTTTGGGAACATGAGAAATAAGTACATACAGCCACAGCAACCTAACACCTCCTCTTCATGCTGGTTACCATCTTGGTCACACACTGCTGGGAGACAGCCTCCAATTCTTTAACCAGAATTTGTTGCAAGACAATCATTTTATCATACCAAAGCTGATCCTTAAAGTGTACAGTTGAGGCCAGAGATGCAAGCAGTTCATTGAATCGTCTCGACCCTTAAATTCTGGAGGTGTTGTCTGACGAGCCCTGCTCTATGGGGATGGGTATTTTCATCCTGGAGAAATGAGCTCAATCCCAGACTGTGAAGATATTGAGTATCTGGGTATCGCTCTACATTAAAATACTGCCCCAGATCATCCCCTTGTCTCTACCAAAAGTATTTTTTTTTTCAAAATAAAAGACCATAAGACAAAGTTTTCCAAGGTTCTTTTACTTTTCTGTTTCTTGGTCTGCCTGCAGTTGTTCTTTTTTTCTTTCCTCACAGCTGCAAGTGATTTGGAGAACAAATAGGATTAGATTAAAATTACTAACTAAGACAGGGTTCACATTTTAATATTTGTAAGTCCCAGTTCTTGTGATATTGCAAAGAATTGGGACCAAACAGATTGGTTTTTAATCTTTCACCCTGGTCTCTGGAAATAAAACCCCCTCTAGACTGTGCAAGAACACATTTTATTAAAAGTGCTTATTACTGGGCGTACTTGTACACAACCGGTTTCAACATATCTTGCTTATATATATATA
>JBAMHV010000020.1:9948239-9965540 GCA_037177535.1 Pseudomugil gertrudae | reverse complement strand
AATTCTCATGCCTCCATGGAATACCTTTGCATTTTTTTTACAAACACAGATGCTCATTCGATTTTGGAATCACCATATAGAATGATCTCAAGATGAGATCCAAAATATATATTCAAGAACATTTTAGAAATGAGTACAATTGTATACTTTCATAAATGTATGCACTTACTGTATGCTACTCTCAGTCTGTGTGGATGGTTATTTTTTTAATGTAAATTTGAACTGTTTGTGTGGATCAGCAGGCCCTGGTCCTGATATTGCATGCTGAAAAGAATGGGTTGAAGATTGGGATAGAGGAGAAAAAAAACTACAAAAATGACAAATAACTAGGATATACAAGTGAAACTATTAGAGAACAAGTTCAATGACAATCTACGTTATCTAAAAAATACTATACTATACAGTCATTTAGAAGACGCTTTTATCCAAAGCAACATATGACAAGCAGTAATTTTAAACATAGCTATTAATTAACCTAACATGGATGTGTTGTGGGTGGGAGGAAGCCAGAGTAACCAGAGAGAACCCATGCATACATGGGGAGAACATGCAAACTCCACAAAGAAAGGCCACCGGACAACCATCTCCAGCCTGGGCTCGAACCAACAACCTTCCTCCTGTGAGGCCACATAGCTAACCACTGCCCCACCATGCTGCCGTCTGTCTCTCCCACCATAAAACAAATCTAAAGAACCAACAACAAAGACATCGACACAGTCAAGCAGAGCCCGGACATTAGCTATTACTCAGACTGCCTCCTAGTAGCAAAATGCAAAAGTAGATAGTAGTGTAGATAATATGTAGATATTATGATGTAGATATTAGTTAGCCCAAAACTTCACAATATCCCACCAAAACTGCTACTTGGACTGATAGCATATGTTGCACACTCCAAGAACTGTAAAATGGCATTGTTTTAAACCATTGTTAAAATTTTAAGATGAACTCAATGCTTGATATATTGCATTAATGCACAATATGCAGTTCCTACATTGCTTGTTCTGGTTTCTGAACTGAAAGGCTCATATTCAAAGCTTGTGTCTTTATAGTTCAATCACCTTGATGCTTCTTTGTCTATAAGGAATATATTAACCAGACATTTTAGATGAGAAAAATATGAGATTTATTTTAAGGACATCTTGTATTCAGTGATATTAAAACCTGCTTTTAATCCTTTCCTAGTAAATTTTGATGAATGGTCCCAGGTGGGTCTTTCTTCTGCTTTTGATACTTGTTCAATTCCCTTAGTCATGCAGATTGAATTGTCAGTCATAGATACATCTCTGCTTGGCAGTAATATAATTTATTTTGCATTGGGTTACACAATAGATGACACCTCTTCTCTGTCTCCTCCTAAATCTCCAACAACATTAACAACACCGCCAGTGCAGGAGTGAGTCCCATCATAACAGCTGACATTACAAAATATTTTCAGTGGCTACAGCTTCTTTGCCTGCAAACTCAATGAAAGTTTACCAAGAAAGCCAGAACTGCATAAACTGAACAAAGCCAAACTCCTGGAGCACCTTAGTTCTTTCTCTTCCAGCCTTTCTCCTTCTCTTCTCATTTTCCCTAACTCTCTTTCTCTTTCTTTAATTCACCTTCACTCCTGGCCACACACACTCTTACAGTACAATAATAAATGTGTTGAGATAATGTGGCTTGGAAACCATATTCAGTCCTCACTTGATTAAACACTGGAATTTTGCACGGTGCCCAGAAATGAGGTTAGCAAATGGCTTCGTTGGTTGCCAGCTTGGAATTGCACAAAAGGAAATTGAGGGAGAACATAGTGTCTGCCGCTTGCTGGCTTCTAAAAGTGCTTGATGAATGTTAGTGTACGTCACTTGGGATAATGCGAGTTAGCTGTGTATGGACTCCAAATATGGCTGGAGTGTGACTGTTTGAGGTTGTAATGACTGCGCTGAAGTGAGAACCCTTAACAGGGCCTCTCTCAGAAGGTACACACCTCAGCTCTGCCTTTCCTCTGCAGATGGACTCACAATGAACCCTCAGTTTCATCTCAACCTTGATGTTGCAAGACTTGCAGATATACCAGTAAACATCTCTGATGCAAGTTCTGTATCTGCCAGCAGCCATAAATGTACATTTGAAATTTTGCATAAAACCCGTGTGCATGTAAATTAAAACAAATAAAATAAAAAATTCATCTGAAATTCAACTGCAGCTTATTTGCTTTAATCATCACACATCTTTAATGTCATTCAACGGGGATGACTCATATGTAGGAACTGGCTGAAATAATGTTCAAGTGGATGTGATTTTTTTTTAAGCCTGTGTGTTGTTTATATACTGTCTGTTTTGTAATCTTATCCCACAGGCCCTCCAGATGTGGAGCAGGCATGTGAACCAAGTGTGCGCACATGGAGCCCCAATGCAGGGATTGAGCAAGGTGTTGTTGGCCTGTCGGAGTGTCCCGACCAGGGCTGTATGCTTCAACTAGAGTTTCCCTACCCGCTGGTACCAGACTCCTTGACCGTGTGGGTCACATTTTTCAGCCCCGAGGAAACAGCGCTGCCTGCTATTCATAACATCTTGCTACTGACTGTCGGCGGGGGCAACATTTCACTGGGCCCCAGTAATGTTTTTTGTGACACACCACTGACTCTGAAGCTAGACGTAAAAGAAGAGGTGTATGGGGTACAATTTTACACTATGGAGCAACACCTGGAGATTGACGCCACTCTCTTGGCCTCCAAGCCAGACTGCATGCTCTGCAGACACTGCAAACCACTGCGCTACCGCCTGTTGCGGCAACCGGCCTTTACCCATGCACCTCATGGCCTCATGCTAAATGAACCCATCCGGCGATATACAGACAGGTAAGTCAACCGATAGATGAATATCAGTTTCCACTGAATCAACTCCATAAAATAAACTCAATTATTCCCCCTTGCATAACAGAAATAGGATTTTTTTCCTTTTATTAGGTAAAACACACACAGTTTACTGGGACAAGCGTTTTCCAACAAAGTGTTTACTCATATAAGAAGAGAATTGCTGAGTGGTTGGGCTCAGACGTGTATAATTCTGTACATTTTGAACAGGTGTTTTCACTAACAGGCTCATTTACCTGGCAGATTATTGTGCTCATTAAATTCAGCTTGTTTGGTGACTAGTCGGAACAGGATTTTACTTTCTGGACCAGACATTGCCACCACTGGTTAAGCTTCCTGGATTAATATGAGATAATTAGGGTTAAGTCATCACTGTAAAATGTGTTTATTTATCTATGAAAACTATCCACATCCAAAAATATGTTCCTGTTACACCAGATATCCTTTCCAATACCCCCTGGACCTTTAGACAGCCTCTGCTGCTGCTACAGTTTCAAATCTGTTGCCTAACATTTGTTTCCTAAGTCACAGGTCAGTTGTTGCCCACATTTGTTTTTTCCTATGTTCCATGAAGCAAGGGCAAATAGATGACTCGTTGAAGGTATTATCTGCACACTGTGGTGAGAATTTAGTGTTTTGCTTACATGGAATTTGCTGACTTGATGAAATTGTGCTATACATGGCACTGCTGCTTGTTATACCATCTCACTATCTCTCTGTCTGCGTGGTTCGCATGAGAAGGAAATTGCAAGATAAGAGGTGAAAGGGTGTGTTTGTGTGCTGTGCAAGATGGAGTGATGACATCTAAATTCCATAATGCATCTGTGCACAGCTTCCTGGTTGAATGGCAAGATATGTGGAAGGATGCCTACAGTGGGGATGTATTTATTTGGAGGTTTTGGCACACTTCAGTGGCTATTGATGTACTGTAGGTAGTTTTACTGCTGTGGTATATTTCACTAGCTGTGGTTGCATTCCAGTGGTAGTGGTCAGTGGCAGTGGCTGTCTATGTTTTTTATTCTAAGACCATGTAAGATGTTCTTTGCATTGGATGTTAAAGAATTTAAGTTATTGTTATTATCCATTCATCTAAGAAAAAAGTGTATTTTTCTTAATGCAAACCCTTTCAACCCCCCAACATGCACACACACACACACACGAAGAAAACAATTTCTAAAACTTATTATAAGTGGGTAAAAACAAACTAATGTGAGAAAACAACTTAAAAGAACATTTAAATTGTTTAGCATCACTCTCATTATCTTTGATATCTATCTTACAATGTTGATCCAGGGGCACTGGCAGCGTCTGAAATCTGGGGACAGTTTGCATATCATGCCATCGTTCAAACTGATTAAGTGCAATGAAAACATACTCCACTCCACAGAACTACTATGTAATTATTCAACAAATATTTTTCTAAGAGAAATGATAAGTGAAGCTAGTCAAAAATCTCTCAAAGATGTTATACTCTGTGATATAAATTCACCCAGATGTTTTAAGCCTACCACAAATCCAACATAGTGCCTGTTTGATCGCTGAGGTCCAGCTGCTGAAAAGCTTTTGTTTGACCACACAGAAAGTTCTTCTTGCAGTTTCTTACCAGGGGGTTGGACAGAGAGGTTGTGGGATGGGCGTGATTGACCTCTTGCTGTCAGGCCACTGGCCTTCCTCTGAGCTGGGGCAAACAACAAGAAGAATGGTTGACATCTTGGCTCATTTGGCTCCATCCATGAGTGGTGGTTTGTTTGGAATGGCTAACAGCTTGGAGGTCAGGGTGACAGAGTAAATTATGGTGAAGAATAAGAAGGGTAAAGAGGAGACACAAGGTGGGAGGTTGTATCAGTTGGGGGTGAATTATTACTTGGCTTAAAAAGGAGTTGGGGGTGGGTGGCAGTGGGTGATGAAGGAGACATTAGGGGGTCAAGAAAGTATGAAGCAAGACCTCCCAGGCAAATAAGACAACAGGGAAGCTCTAAGAACATCACTAGTATCTCACACACCCATCCAGAATCAGACTACATTCCTGTTTTGTCCTTGCCATTATGTGTTCGTTCAATTCCTTTAGGTACACCCCGTCTCCAAACAAAATCTTCAGAATTTTTATTTATTTATTTTGTTTTACTGATTAACCAGAAATGAGACCAGTATGATTCAAAAGAAGTCATTGGAACAGGATAGAACAACTGATTAAATCATGCTCCCCTCAATATGCTCTGGTAACAGGACTGGGGAAAGGTTGTATCTTTCTGAATTTTTCTATCCCACTCAATGATATGAAGTTAATTTTCATTACACAACAATGCCTGCCACTTTTTGCATAAAAAACGAGAGCACCATGTGGATGCCTTTTC
Source organism: Pseudomugil gertrudae (assembly GCA_037177535.1). Classification (NCBI taxonomy): domain Eukaryota; kingdom Metazoa; phylum Chordata; class Actinopteri; order Atheriniformes; family Pseudomugilidae; genus Pseudomugil; species Pseudomugil gertrudae. The sequence goes on along the minus strand of JBAMHV010000020.1, from coordinate 9,960,328 downwards.
AGAAAAGACAGCCCTAACATCTGTGGCTGGTTGCAAAGGTCAATAATAACTATATTGTAGTGTCTTTTACCACAATCTCAGCATTCAGTGATTAATTTCAAAACAATGTCTTAGCAACTGTCAGCTTCTAAAATGTTAAAAGCATATTAGTTTGTTTGTGGTCTGTGCAAAGTCTTGCTTATATTTATTTTTCTCATCTGACATATTTTAGCCAAAAACACATTGAGGAGCAACAGGATGTAAACACAATCCATATGCTGATATGAGTGTAGTGAATACACCTGTAAAGTTAAACATACACAGATGAGCACAGAGGCACGCTGATGCTTATCTTGCTCTCTGAGGCTGGCAAATCTGTCGGCAAATGCATTTATGTGTAATCACCTGGTACTATCAAAATAAATTTGAAAGGCGTATTTTGGGACCTAACTTAAAGAGCTGATCTAAGATAAAACCTCCATCCCCACGGGGGCTTTGAGAAGAAATGTCTGGATGAAGAAAAAAGCATTAATGATAAAATCTCATCATATAACGCTGTGACAGTGACTGGAGTAAGGTCCTTTGTACAATGAGTTTAAATCAAATCAGTTACATGTTTTATGTATTCAGCTATAACTGGAAGTTGAATGGGTACTGGATGTTATGTATTGCATGCACGTGAAACAATGATACCACAGCAGATGTGACATAGATCATTTCAAAATTTTACTGCATAATAATACATCTGTCATTACTATACTGCTTTCTAACATGTTTTACATATGGGAAGCAGAATTCATATGCTTGTTTTAGATCTGCACAGCTTGCTCAGTTTCATTCTTCCCTGCTGCCAATGGCAGCACTTAACATGACCAGTTGGAGTGAGGTCAGGGGGAATCAGGCATGCACCTAATTGGGAACAGGTTGAAAGCCAAATTTAAACAGTTGTTATCACACTATGAGAAGCAGGAATATTGACCCTTCAGAAGTCAAGGTGCACTGTGACCCCCAACTGTGGAAAATATATCCAGCCCAGTGCAGAAAGTGGAAACATAAATCGTGTAGTGAAAATGTCTTTCTTTTGCAGATTTGGATATTTCTGATTATTTAACATCAAGAACATTGAATTGCTGTTATTTCTCTTACTTTAATACACATGCCAGAGGACACTTAGAGCAAAGACTTAATTTTAATTATGGTTCAATAAAAGCATCAACATTGCCTCTCTGACCTAAGAAGGAACTGATTTATGACTATGGCATCTGCGCTCATGACTTCTCTGTGTTAGCTTGGGATATAATTGAGGATGGAATAGCTGTACCGCTTTTGTCGTGTTAAAAGGCTGATGTTTCTGAAAAAGAGAGAATTACTTTTAGTGGCAGGGCATTTTAAAACTGTAGACTGAACTGAGGCTTTAATGGCTTTTTGCAGTGGAAAGTTGTGGGATATAGTAACAATGTCAAAGACATCATTTGCATTAAGCCGGCCTTAATGGTGAACACATCCTTAAAATTTATTATTGAATCCATAAAGGAGTGATAAGTCATTCAACTTAACTTCCCCCCAAAGTCCTTTTGACTTAATATGGCTGCACATCAATGGTGAACCCTATTATTCCCAAATGTGTGAGACATTTGAAGGACAGGAAAATGAAAACAGGCATGTAAAGCACTCATTTCTCTGGTGTATGGTCTCTAAAACTTCAGTGTCTATAGAGTCTAAATAGCACGCTAAACATTGCTGCATGCACCGCAGCTTTGCAATGTATTATACCTCATCAGCTTTGATCATTCTGCAGGTCTAATTAAAGCAGGTTAGCAGTAAGACAGCACAAGTGTGTGAAAATCCTGGAAAAGCAGAAAAAGCGAGCTGTCCAACAAGTCTGACACAACACCTGAATAGCCAATCATGCATTGTTTATCCACTGTGATACTGATGCAGCATCATAAGTAAACAGTGAATTAAATTGTGAAAATTGAATTGCCTAATGATAAAATTATCTTCTCACTTAGAAATCCTCTCTAATTTTTACAAACTGAGTGTGCTGACCCTCCCAGGCAAGGCAATAACTATATTTCACTCAATTCCAACAAAAAGATTAATAAAAACATTATTAGGCAACATATTTGCACATGGTTTTGTAAAATATCCATCCTTCTGTTGAACATGTGTTCTAGTTTTCTTAGTCATTAGTAATCAAACATGCTGACTTAGATCTTGTCGAAGGTTTTGGGTTTTCTGAACATAACTCAAAGGCTTCTTTGGTTTCATTGCTGATTTTGGCCTAACGTTTGTTGCGTCAGAGCAAGCTGGCAAGAGTGTTTTCTCCTGGTAGTGTATTGCATTCACACTGGGGATTATATGGCAGTATTTGGAATTGTGGTTTTAACCTGTGTGATTTTGTTTAGTTTTAAAAGCCATTCTTGGCGAGCCCTTTGCTGTCTGTGCCTATACTTAATGATATGGGTGGTGTATGCATCCGTGTGTGTGCATATGCCAGTGTGTATTAAATCTCAGAATGTGTGAGGTGCTATGTATAATACAAAGATGATTTTATCATAGACTGTGTCCTTTTGCTGTATGCAGTGCTTTTTACGTCAACTCTGCATGAATCTTTCCTGTTTGTCTCTAATGAAAAACTGTCAGTTTTTCTGAATCATCTCAATGATGGTTGATAGTTCACATGAAATAATCAGTTTATTATCTACTGATTCAATTTACCCCTATTTACTCACCTGAACTCCACCCATATGCCTTATTTTTGCCATAAAAGTAACTATGGCTTATTTTTGCCATGACATGAGCACACAGTAATGCATTTACATCCCATTATACAGTGATAAACATATAATTATATACAACCCACGTCATTGCCGGCATACTGTCAAGTTAGTCTCACAATGAAAAAAAGAAAGAATAAAACTATAGCTGAATCATTACAATATTTTTTCTTCCAGTTTTTTTTAAATACTGCTCTGTTTGTCAAGTGAATGTGTTCAGCATGTACTGCAGCTATAATCGCATAGTAATACATGACAAACTGAAATTTGTAGACATGCTTCTATTAAAATAAGGGTGCGTATGTAAATTCAATAAGAAAGACCAAACCCACCTGAGTTTTTTTTAGTTTTTTTTTTTACTTGTACTTGATTTGGACAGGGGCTGCACAGTGGTGCAGTTGGTTAGAAGGTTGCTGGTTCGGACCTCGGCTGGGGAAGGTCCAAAAAGTGGCTTTTCTGTGTGAAGTTTGCACGTTCTCCCCGTGTTAGCGTGGGTTCTCCCTGGGCACTCCGGCTTCCTCCCACAGTCCAAAGACATGCACCTTGGGAATAGGCTGTTTGAAAACTCTAAATTGCCCATAGGAGTGAGTGTGAGTGTGTCTGGTTTGTTTGTCAATGTATGTTGGCCCTGTAATGGAATGGCGACTTGTCCAGGGTGTACCCCGCCTCTCACCCGATGTCAGCTGGGATGGCTCCAGCCCCCTCATGACCCTGTTCAGAGAATAAGCAGTAGATAAGGGATGGATGGATGATTTGGACAGTTAAGGCAGAGGACTTTATTAAGATTAAAAGGAGGGATTGCTGTTAGGAATCTTATTAGGCTAGACCCCCAATCTGAACTATTAAAATGAAAGTAAAAATGTTAAGGCAAAGCAAAGAAAAGAAACAGTTTCACATAATAAATTCAGAGCTATTGTCATTAAAGCAACTTTGACATGCCACTTGAGTTGTTTCCTTATTTTCTGTCTCTTATTTGTTGCTTTGCTTATGACTTTGGTTTCTCACTTTCAGCCTTGATTTTCTTTTTGCGTATGGTTTTGATTTTCCTTTTTTCCCCCCTTTTTTTCCCCTTTCTGACATTATTTTTCAGACTTCCTTAGTATGGTGACTCAAGAAACCATTGTGAAGACTTACACCAGCAAAGTGAGTAGTCCACTGGCATTTCTCCTCTCCACTGTGTATTCATCACAATGGCTCCTTGAAATCACTATGATAAGGAAACAAAACAAGATGGACAGTATGTGGGTATACACAGCCATAAAAGCAGTCAGACAGAGAGCAGTTGTGTGTAAATGAGCACTGAGGACAGATTCTTGTTTTTTTTTTATGTGTGTTAGCTAAAGATGTACAATAAAGAACAAACGCACACCTGCAAAGAAAGCAGCGGGTTCATCGATCCATTCTCCACAGGCCTGGTCGGAGTCTTTTTCTTAGTGTATGATCTTTTCTCCTTTATTAATGTTTGATTACCCAGAAGTATGAACTTACCTTGATTTTTCTTACTTTCCATGTAGGGATGTGGTGCCGCATGTTGTGTATACCTACCAGATTCAAACAATCTCCAGCTGGAGTGAGAGTGTGCCCTCTCCACCACTGGCACATGAACTTGGGGCGCCTTACTGTGGGGATGGACGCATCCAAAGGTAGCAGGCACAAATACACAAGTTATCACAATGTTTAGAGATGTACAGGAGTGTTTAATGAGCCTCTCTTGCTCTGTTTCATGAGTATGTTTTTCAGAGCTTCATTGTACATGCGTTCTAAACACTGTCTCCTGTATTTTTAGCTCCAAAGGAGAAGAATGTGATGATATGAACTCTATGAATGGAGATGGCTGCTCCAGTCGGTGCAAGAGAGAGCCGTACTTCAACTGCGTTGGTAAGTGTTATGAACAAAGCTGTTCAAACGGTAACATTTACAGTCGCTGATGTGTGTGGGTCTCAGTTGCTGTGAGGGAGAAAATGGAAAGCACGGCAAAGAGCTAGTTTATCTCAAGTCCATCTTTGAGCAACATCCTGTATTTAACCCCTGACTTCTGAAATGGATCTGGTTTACCTCCATCAGAGGGAGGAGGTTTGCTGTATACTGCACCAGTAGCTGTGAATGACTGAATGTACCATACAAATTACTGATTACACATACATTTTTTTGGATTATTTTTCTTTTGGATGTATGTATTTCTGTATTTCTGTATGTATTATGAAAACATATTTCTGCAGTCAAACATGGACACTACCATGACCAGCTGTAACCTCATATAATGTGACAATGAAAAGCTGCAAAGTGCTTATATTTACAGTTTATTGTCTCCAGCTGTTTGCTTAAGTGGCTGACACCATTATGGACAGGAAGCCTACAGAGATACACCTTTTTGTTTAAGTTACTCTTCTCATGTCTTCAGTTGTGCTATTTGTTTTAGCACCTGTTGAGTGTGTGATATGTGTGTCTTGCAGTCATACAGATTTTAATCAGATCAGATTTTTTTTTGTTAGCAATCATGGTCTGAGACACAGAAGAAACACTGATTATTCTGCATAAATGTCAGAATAAGAACATTTGATAATCTATTTATTCAAGACAAAACATGGAAGAGAAGGTCTTAAATCAAAGTATGGAAAAGAAAATAGCAGGACCCATAACAAAACTCATTTGCTGTTCAGAGTATGCAATGATGTAGATTTAGTCACTTTCATTCATGTTTGTGGAAAACAATATACAGTATATCAATGATGTCTGAGGCAAATTGGGTAAAGTTTTCAGGAAGATTGCTGGTCCAGTAATCTGTTATTCGATGAGACATAATTTATCTCATAATTAATTTTAATTGGCAAAATGGTACTTCAAAACATAGGTTGATCAAGGACAAGGACAGATACATTTAGATGCTATATTTCATCAAGCAGGTGGGAGCTTTTTGCTAGTGGGTACTGCTATTTCTAAAACTTGTCATTTTATCTGGGCAAAACATGGTCATCTTCAGCTTAAAGCTCTTTGTGCCTTTAAACTAACACTGTTGTAGTTCTGTCTCCACAAACTAGTCCAAATTGTTGTCAGTGGTACCAGAACCAAAGCAGAATAAAGCTTTTGTTGTTTAACTGTAAACTTTTGTACTATATGGAGTCTCAAATCCATGAATGCGGTGTTCAGTTATTTTTTTCAGTTGTGGCAACAATGTAGCCAGGTTTCTTATTTTTTATTGTTTTTGTTTACTATTTCAGTATTGCTTCTTCACTTTAGTAAGGTTATTGATTATTTCATCTGGCTTTTGGGTAACCCTAGTCTTTTGTGTTAGAAAACAGGCTGGGGCCTGAAACGTTACAGCAAACATTCAGGCTGGTTCACAAACTGACACAATCACAGATCCCTGGTGGTATGAATGGGCTGTCTGTGGCACTATTCAGTAATTTTTCATTTACTTAAATTCACAACTACTTTCTGGTTTTATGAGTGACATGTTCAGTAAATCGGTGTCACACAAAGAAAGCCATTTGTTTCAGATGGACATGGAACTAAAAATGTGATGCTTCTTGGATCAGAATCTGAGAAAACTTTACTCTGAGAAATCAGCGTTTAAAGAGTGGAAAGTATTGCAAACATTTTGTTTTTGTTTTTCTGGAATTTTCAACTTCCAGGTAAAAACTATCATGTTGGTATCAGCATACAATCTTTTGTCTGGTTACCTAAATGAAGACAAAACATGTGTTTGTGCAAATGTTCGTAAATAAATTCCAATATGCTTCCTATGCAAATCTTACAAAAATACCAGATTTCTGTGAAAGATAAATACATACATCCAATTTAATTATTCATGCTTCCTTCTCTACAAACTCTCAGTTAAATAGTGGTTGGAACACTTCATCCTTTTTTCGCCTCTTGTTTAATGTTTTGTATGATGGTAATTTAATGAAAATGATTATGATGAAGTGACTTTGTGATTGAGCAGATTGTACATCTGTGGGTGCACCTCATTTTACTGTACTTTAATGAGGCCATGCATTCCTTATAGTAAGAACTCACCAGAGGATGTAATAATCACTTTGACCTCTTGTATGTTAAAATCTGGAATTCATTAGTTTCAAAAGATTGAGCATAATCTTATTTTTAAACAGCTGAGTTAATGGCCTCTCCTACTGTAAGATAGTTGTTTCATTTTATGAACAGATGAATGGTTTCCTGTCCTGTCTCCCTGCCGACTGACAATCACACACACTCGCGCACACACACTCTATCTAATTTACCATAGTTTATGTACGGTAAGTGTATTTACTGAACAGATGTGCATGGACACACATACATGCGTTTCACTGTAGTGGTCACTTAATCCCCATCAGATTGCTGGATGACTACATCGGCTTTACTGTTTTTCCACCAACTGCAGCTCTCTATCTGGAAGTGTGTGCATGCATGTTTGTGTGTATCTGACAATATCTGACATTGCTGACGTTTTGAGCAGAAATCTGACACTATAATGAGGGAATCTTGTGTCCATCTGTCTGGATGTGCAAGAGAGTAACTGCATGCTATGTTGTTGGAAAAAGAGAGAGCTGGATGAAGAATACATATACAAATCTAAGATGCAACAGTATGGATTCGATGGAATAAGCATTTCATGGCTATGGTGGTGATTTATATCTGGAGGTGATGAAAGTTAAAATCTCAGTAACAGTTTGAAAGAAAGGCTTCGTGCCATGACAAATACAGGTGTATATGAAGTATTAACCAAATTCTATTGATTTACTTAAACCCTGGTCATTTATTCTGTCACCAAAAGAAGTGGTTCTAAACCTATTTCCCCTGAGGACCCCCTTCACGCAACTTTTCAAAAAGCTGTGGGCACCTTCCCTTGTGTTGAAACTGTACTTGTTTTTATGCTTTCCTTAGCTAGCTTTCCTCCATAAATGATGCACTGACTCCCTTCCTTTGATAAAACCAAAAGCCTTTAGTTTTTTTCTTCCATTGAGAACAAATCATCTGCATTGTGTCATTTCTCAGACATGTCTCATTAATAAAATGGTACAAAGCTACCAGAACACTGGTTCCATGTGACTGAAACACCCAAATGATCATTAATAAATAAATAAATACATTTAAACTTGTGTTTGTGCGGCCACTTCGGCTCTGAAAGGTCTTTTTGAGGGGTCCAAAAACACCAGGTTGGAAACCGTTGATCTAAAGGATAGTTTTCAGGTTAGATTGAACTTTTCTTTAATTTTTTTTTCATTTTTTTACATAGTCTCAAACAGAAATAAGTCTTGAAAAATTGAATAACAAACAAACAAACAAAAAACTATAGTCGGTATTTATTTCTACTGTTTTTCAGCTTATCATTGTCTTTCTCCAATGCTGCAGGTCTCTTGTTTGCTGAGGCATGCGGTTATATCTCCAATCTTCCATTATCTGTTTTTTCTATCACACACATACAAATAATCTATCAAGACACTTCCTAATCACACTCATCTTTCTTCTCTTCTTTCTTACATTATACCTATTTTTTACTGCACCTTTCACCAAACACTGTTTGAACTTCCTCTTGTCTTCATCTCAGTTCTTCCCTTTCGTGCTTACCTCTGTTCCTGCTGAGTGAGTGGCGGGAGTCTGTTCTATATACCCCCTTGGTAGCCCCTCGTTTTACCGTTGCCAGAGCACAGAACTGACTAGAGCTTTTGGCTGTGCTGGGGACGGCTGGAATTTCGAGGAGGAGGCCCTGGCCAATTTGGCACAGAATGCCGCCTTTCCCCCTACTGGAACCCCACCGGCTGACGCTGCTTTAGCTGAGAGCTGAGACCAGTGAGGCCCAAACAACCTCCCTGCTTTGCTCCTCTCTCCTCCAGTACATAAGCTTTCAGTTCCAGACCTTAACTCCGGGTGGGATGTCTGGAAAAAATACTGTTGTATCTCTCTTGACTACATCTGCCCCCCCTTTCTTCCCTTCTCTCTGTTTGTCATGCTCTCATCTAATCAAAAGCTCTCTTTTTCATACTTTCTTTTTGTGGATTTTTTATGACCTTAACATACCCTTGCATCCATATGTATTCATCAGATACACCCTCAACTCCCTCTTTATAAGGTCTTCTCATGCTATTGCAAAATAATGAAAAAAGTTAGAACAGCTATGACAGAGAGTATTTATGAAAATGGATAAGAAAATGGGATGAATGTAGTGATGTTGTTTAAACCCATCTGTATGCCAAATGAGCTAGTGTTGGACAAGGAGTTGGGTGATAATTGAGAAAGATTGGATTTCACTTTGCACTTCACAAATTACAACCTTTTTTGTCCTCTTCTGAATTGCAGAGGAGCCAAGCATGTGCTACTACTATGATGGGGACGGGGTGTGTGAGGACTTTGAGCGAGAGACAGGTGTGAGAGATTGTGGCCTCTACACACCCAGCGGTTTCTTGGACCAGTGGGCTTCTTTTGTCGAAGTTTCCCATGAAGAGAAGCCCTACTGCTCTGGTGAGGTGGCTGCCGGGTATCCTGCTGTTACCAAGGTCAGTTCATACCTTAACAGTCTCGTTTCGACACATATAGCTTTCACAAATACAGAACAAGGAAAAAATCTAAACAATATTCCTGATTTGATTTAGCACGGTGCTTTTCAAGCATTTATCAGAGCACTTTTTAGGTAACCATTAGGTATTTGAGCAGCACTACTTTCCTTTCTTAAAGGAATCAAAATGATCTTTAAATCTTTAATGATTTTGCAGTTTTACTGCAAACTGTTTTATAAACTAATCTGAGACACGCCTCAGTTTTATAGACAGTTGCAAAACAGATCCCTTTGCTGATCTGCCTGTCAAATAAGATCCAGAGCTCTAATTTAATGTCTCTCTGGGGGGTGCAGGAGTTTGCTCTCTCATTAAAGTAATGATAATTGTCTTAATTGACAGCAGAAGAAGCCATTGATTCCTCCAAAGCCCAGTGGATTCATTCATCTCTTGCTGTTGCAAAGCAGAAATGGGCAGACCACCCAAAACATTAGGCTGCAAGGAAGAGAGACACACATATGTGGACACACACGTCATGCTTGCATCACTTTGCGTCATTACTGTGTCTTCATTTACTTCCCAGAAAACTAAAGAGGACTTTTTCTGGAAATACTTTGAACTGATTTTATTTGATACACACTTAAAACAAAAACAACGATGACCTTTTCATAGCGCAAAATCCAGAATTCACTCCACTATACAATATTTTACAAAATACCTCTACATGCTAGTCAATAAAATTGACAAGTTATTACCTAGTAACAAGTATTTCAATTCTCAATTAAAGGCTATTATATTTGTGTTTTGGCCCTACATGACCCTCCTTGATGATAGGATGATAAAGTTTCTCTTCACATGTTTGTGGACAATTGCTTGACTTTACTAATATGGAAAATCTCTGTATTTAAGCCAACTAATTCAGTAACACAAGTATTTATTCTTTAAATAAAAAGTCTTCAAATCAATCCAGAATCAGATGTGCTTTATTATTCCTGGACTGAGAATGTCAATGTCACAGCAACATTATAGAATGACAGGGGGAAAAGAGTTAAACAAATTTAGAAAATGAAGTTAAATTTTTTTTTTTTGCATAACTTTTGTTCAGAAAACCCAAACCTGATCTCACAGAAATTCCTCAACTAACAACAAGGTCTTAATACTTTTTAATGTTTCTGGGAGTGGTGCTGAAATGCTGTTTTCTATATTATAATGAGTCTATTTGGGTATATTGGTATGTTCTTTTACAAGTTCTTTTTTTTAACAATATCAGCCATTAAAACACACAAAGGCTAAACTGGTCACCTTTAAAATCATGATGGCTACTATACATACTTATATTATTTTCCTTTTAAGTCATATTGCCACCCAAACTGTAATAATGACAAAATCATTTCTGCATCATTTCACTGGGACAGTTAGTAGTGAAGTCAGATCACATTTTTAAACCTGACAGATGCTAATTTAAAATAATTTAAATGAATAAATAAAAATGAATAAATAAAAAAAACTGGCCAGATAAAGAATGCTTTACTCAGTGGAGTAGCACATAATATTCCTGAAGCACAAATTTCAAATAATGTATTTCCCTTTTTTTTTTTCTTCTTTTTTTAATGTGTCTTGTCCAGCATTAAAGCAGACAGAATAATGGTCTGGATGCTGTATTGTGCTGAGCAAATTTGCTTTGCCATAATCAGAATTCTTTATTTATTATTTATTTTGGATTAAGATGCGTTCCACATGATTTACATATTTTGCTGGACCTGACCGGAAAAGAAGAGAGAGGACAGAGAGACAGCAGAGAGGAAAAAAAAAAGAGAAACACAAAGAGAAGAAAGAGAGATACCACTAAAGGAAACACTGCGATCCAACCAAACGCTATTCCATCCACCACACCTGTACAGAAAACAAAATAAATATCTCACGGGGCCTCACAGGAGGTCAAAGATCTACAAGTGCTACATATGCCATAGATGGACAAACAAAACATATTCAACCTAGGTGAATAAAACCTAAAGAAGAACTCAGTGACCATGTGATCATGTCGAACATACGGGGTATAATAATGTATTTCCAATAAAAAATAAATAACCCTAACCTCACAATTATTCTAGATGCAACATCTCAAAAATAAATCACAATGATATGAGCATATTCTGCTCGCTTAGCTATGCACATTCACACAATGGCCATGCAACTCATAGCAGACATGCCACTCCCAGCGTCACACCGGGGCCGTGATTATTTCGCATATTTCTGCAACATCAGGTTGGAAACCCTAATGCTAATTGCTAAGCTACACATTTCTTCTAAAGCATCAGTTTCCCTTTTCAGTAAGATTGGTTCCACTGTTGCATGCACTTAATACAGACACACTATGTTGATTTCAGCTCTAATTTAGCTGGGAATTAAGATTTTACCCCACAAAGAAGTTTTTCTTGTAAAAAACCAACAGGTCTGGGAATATTGCTTTTTAAATATGTAGTTCTTCACCTGATAAGTGTGCTGGTAAAAGTATTTGAAACGATACATTGTTAGTCTTTCAAGCAAGTTTAAGAGCTTTTAATCATGTAGTAAATAATATAACAAGATCATTGTATGAGACCATGGAAACTTTTAAATCTGGTCCAAGTACCTGGTTTAAGCTATTGTTTCACAGCAGTTATATTTAATTTTGAGCCTTCACCAGTGTATTGAAGGGTTAGGCCACTTTTTTTTTCCTTTTTTTTTTTTTTTACTCGTTGGAATGCTACAACCCTGTGATTGTGATTGTTATTCTGTCTTTCCTGTCCTCTCCACACCGTCAGTCGAGGCAGATGGCTGCCCTCCCTGAGCCGGGTTCTGC
>JBAMHV010000020.1:9907424-9919459 GCA_037177535.1 Pseudomugil gertrudae | reverse complement strand
CCCCCCCCCCCCCCCCCCCCCCCCCCCCCCCCCCCCCCCCCCCCCCCCCCCCCCCCCCCCCCCCCCCCCCCCCCTACTACAAAAGTTTCTATACATTCCCAAATTTTGTTAATAAGACTACATTTACCTAAAACTACATGACCGAAATGCACAAAATCCAGCAGAGGGTTGGATCAGGCATAAACTCTATCCAGATAAAATCCCTTCTCTCTTTAAATAAATATCAGTGATTTTTATTAAAGACCTGCTCATATTACTAGTATTTCTAATATAAGAACTGAAATTATTTATCTGTCTTCCACTTACCTATAATCTTTTTGTTTATCCTCGGCCATTCTGTTACTCTTGTTTAATGTTCAACATAGAAACTCATAAAGGACAAATTATAGATTAAGGTTAAAATCACGCACAGCTTGATACTCCAGTTGTGAAGGATTCGTTCTGTAAGTGTTTGTGTGTGTGTGTGTGTGTTTACCAGAGCTGTCAGAAGTCAATCTGTTTTGGGTCAGGGCTGATTGTGCAATTGTTGGATATCAGTTGTCTGTGTGGCATGTCTTGACCTTACAAATGCTATCAGCAGTTACTTGAGCTGCTGAGTAGCCTGCGAGGCGTACTGACATACAGTGAGCTAAGCACCATCCAGCTTTGTTAGGTTTCATGCTAAATTGCTGTAGTCACTTTTTGTGAGGGTAAACATTTATAGAACTTGTACAGCACAATCTGACACATCAGTGTTCAAATTAAAGCGTGTGTAAATGTCTGGTCATATTTAGATGCAGCATACTTCAGAATAAACCAATTTAAATGTATCCATCTGCCTCTAACATTACCTCTTTTTTTCATCTTATTTTCCAGTCTGATACTTCAGTGACGATGACATGTACAAATGGGAATTGGAATAAGATGGTATCATGTGAGCCAGTGGACTGTGGGCTGCCAGACAAATACCATGTTCATCCTGCTCATTTTAGTTTCCTAGAAGGCACTACCTATGGCAAGAAGAGCACTTTTCAGTGCAAAGAACCTGCCCAACTCCTAGGTGAGATGCATAGACAAATTTTGAAAGCTATTATTATTGTTTTTATTAATATAATAATACAAACAAAAAAATGCTTTAAAATGATGTGACAAAATCTCCAATGTCCTTATGTGAGCTAACAAGTATCATAAATATCCTATATATCTGGCAGCAAAGTTAAAAAGTAAGCTCTCATATATATACTGTATATATATAATAGACATAAAAGGAGAGCTTGACTTGCAAAACAGCTTTACTGAATTTCTTTGTAATTATTCCTTTATCCTTTATCTCTGCAGGTTCAAACAATACACTTACTTGCCTAGAAGATGGTCTGTGGTCCTTCCCAGAAGCTCTTTGTGAGCTCCGCTGCCCGATCCCTCCTCCCGTTCCCAATGCAGTGCTACAGACCCAGCGCTGCAATGTGACAGGCCTGAAAGTTGGCACACTCTGCAAGTACAAGTGCAAGCCAGGCTACCATGTTAGCAAAACTCCCAAGAGGTAGGGAAAGAACTACACACACTACTATTGTTACTATTGTTAAGAAATGAAAACTAAACCTCAACCCTTATGTGTTCATCTCTTCTCCATATATTCTGTTAGGCGTGCATTTAAACGTCAGTGCACAGAGGATGGTACCTGGGTGGAGGGGGCATGCGAGCCGGTGACTTGTGATCCTCCGCACCCTATCTTCCATGGTTTCTATTACTGCACTGATGGCTTTCGCTTTGACAGTGTCTGCAGACTAAACTGCTCTGATCCTGCTGGTAATACAGCTATGACTGCCACAGGAGGCTCTGCCCATACGGTGAGGCTGCTGCACGCTCCATGCAAGCAGGTCTGTCCATCTCTTTCCGCTCTTCCTATTCTTACTTTACTAATATTTATTTTGTCATTCACGTAAAAAAGTAACATTCTCCTTCTTTCTCTTTCCTACACATCTTTATTATTTTTTTAACTAATGAGAATTTTGGGTTTGATTTACCAAACCTGTCCTCTTCAATGATGTATAATTGGTGCGTGGATTCAGAAAGAAATACTTTTGTCTAATGCCTTCCAACCCCAAGTCACAAAAAGTTAGTATGGTTTGGAAAATGATAATAAAAGCAACGAATGATTCATCTATTTAATTAGATTTTTTTCATTCCAGGCAATAAGAACCCAAGCTGTTTTATGTTGCCTTGTCAATTTGATTTCATTTAGTAATAAACATTTAGTTTTACATTTCAGGCCTGCAGTACATTCATAGAAAGTTTGTGTTGCTATGTAATTCAGCTTTGTGTAGTGCCATTTCCCAACAAAACCGTCTCAAGACACTTTTACATTCAATTCAATACATTTCATTGTAGTCCAATAAAAACACAGTAAAAAATAATTATACATTTAATATTATTTAATGGGAAGGGACACTTTCCAGCAGTCTCAGAAAGAATGACCATCTGAATCCACTGGTTTGTGGTGGAGAGGAAAAGCCAGAGGGGTCAGTAGCACCATAACTCTTAAGCCAGCCATACCTGCTAAGTAAGAAAAAAAAGGTAGTAATGTAAAGGTAATGACCATATATTATGAGTAATAATACCATATATTTATACATAGAGGATAGAAGTGATAGAGAAATGAAAAAAAAAGAAATGGAGGGAAGCGCTCATTTCTTTGTGAGGTGTCCCGTCTGATCCTATAGCATCTTACCTTAAAGGGGGTGAAGAGTCACCGAACCCAGTATAACCTTTATTAGAAAATAAAGTAATTAGATATTCTACTATTATGAACTCTGAACTCTAATATAAATTCAAACCGTATGGATATAAGTTGTGAATTCCCTAAAGCTGTCTGTGAAAAATGCCATTGTTTTAAGGTTTAAATACAAAAAAAATAATCATTTTGAAATAATTTTCTTTTTTTCTAATTTCCACAGACAAAGCAAGAGATTTCTTTCAAGATATTTTCCACTTAAAAATCTAACCTCAATTTAATATTCTTAATTTTATAATTTCATATCAAATAGTTATTTGAATAATTTATTAAAATGTGTTTCAGTCCTGAAATGCATAATTTTCTTTAACTTAATAAAGTTCACATAGCAAAACATGAAAGTCAAAGTAATTACATGTAGGTTCATATTTTATGTTTGCTTGTTAAAACTTCATACCAAGAAAAAATAAATGCAATTTGTACAAATGAGACGAGATGTGGAAGTTTACTCTTATCATTAACTGAGGCTCATGTGAAACTTTTTTCTACCTTTATGTCGTAACACTTCACTGCTTCAGTCTTTTGAATTCTTTATACCATAATTTCACATTTTGTGCTTAACAGTTAAGTCCACTGATTATGACTTGATAAAACAACTAATTTAAGTGAAAAATGCAATTTTTTGCAAGTATGCTCTTTTATCAGATACCCTTCTTACTGCCATCGGTACGCCTGCTTTTCCCTGTCTCCCATAGCCTTACTCAATTTGACGCCATGCTAATTAGATTGCTATTGATTTCCAGAATAGCTCTGCTGCCACAGACTTTTGAAATGTATACACCTTTTAATCTGTTCTGCCTCTCAGGCGTTGTGGGTTGAATGCCTGATAAAAATTAGATTGTATTTCTAGATATGCAATGTGATGCCATCTCAGTGTCCTTGGCTTGGTGGTGTTTGTGTACTGATGTGTGTGTATAATTGTTTATCTGTCAATATGTGTGTTATTTTCAGGCTGCAGGGTCCAATATAATCCGTTGTAGAAAGGATGGAAACTGGACAGGGTCATTCCGTCTATGCCCACACATCAAGGGCCAGTGTTCTTTACCTCAAAACCTCCATTATAGTCTACAGTACTCCTGCAAACGAGGACATGGAATAGGTCTGTATTCACAAATTCACCTCTTTCATCTGCATTTAATAAATCAGTTTTCTCAATTGCAGGAAATTCATATTATATATAAAATATGTTATTTAACCTTTTGCTTTCTGGCTCCATTGTAGGTTGCTTTATTTACTGTTTTGTTTTTGTGAGAGATAAAAAACAAAGTTTAAGCATAATTGTGTCAACACTGCAATAAGATGCTAAGATAGCTTCGATTTGGGTACAATTTGTGCTTTCTTTCATTTTTTTGTTGTCTTTGTCTCATTTAAACACACTCAGGTGAGGAGTGTGAGCTGACATGCAGAGAAGGTAACAATGAAGTGGTGATTCTCCCTAGCAACATGACAGTGGAAAGTGTACTCCAAGAGCACTGGAGGATCCCAAATAAAGTCAAAGTAAGTTCATACATGTATTTGTGTCCTCCTCACAGCTTTGACAAACCCGCTTCACAAAGTTCTGTGATCCACAACTCTCCTGTAAGGAATTTCACAGGTATCGCCTACATCCTGGCTCTATTGCCTACAATGCAAAATGCTTGCTGGTGCTTTGTCCCAGTGCCATATAAATATTTGTCTTCGAAGCATGGCAACCCTTAAAGCAACCTGTTCCACTTTAATAGGAATAATGTTTCTTCTGTTTCATTAGAAGTATATCATTACATATATGCTTTACAGACACGCATTGATATACTTTATCATATTTAGGCTGACCACTTTGGGCAGTTTCGAGTCATTAGAATATCAATTTGCCATTTTTAAAATATGTGAAGAAATGTATTAACCACTGCTCTGTACTGTACTGTAAGTACTGTTTTCTTAAGGTTACGAAAAGCAACAAACAAAGGCTTAGAAGTCATGTTCAGAATGGAAATTAAACAGAACTATACAAAAAGATGATTTTCACTCATCAGTGGTGCTATTTAGAGTTTTATGGGACGTTTGTCATTGGATTAGGAGGTGTTTAAGTACATAGTAATTGTGTGTTAGACTTAGACACCAGTTAGTTAGACACTAGACACCATTTGCTCCTCTAATTGTCCCTTTCCTATTTAGGCTACTTGATCAATGTCACTGCAGTGCAATGTGTTGTTATTGTCAGTTTAATGCCCTTTTAACATTGTCAGAGAAAGATCTTTCTAAATTTAATCAAGTTATGTAACTGGAAAAGAAGAAATGAGAAACCACAGCAGTGTAAAGATACACTAAGTTTTTTTTTTTCCACAACACACTTTGTTTTTGTTTAGGAGCCACACTGAGTCATCAGTTTTTTAAGGTGGATGTTGGGAGAGAGATATGGGTTGAGTCACATAGATGCAAAATGATCTGTTCTTAATAGATTTGTGTAAAAGATACTGTTTGTGCGCAGTAATAATATGAAACTTGAAACAGTTCTGTTGGATAGCAAAAGACAAATTAGAGTGTGGTGGTACTTTAAAAATGAGTGTTTCAGAGGGAGAGGTGAGACCGTTGTATGTGGATCATGTTATTTATTTTTTGTTTTGGGAATGTATACTTTAATAACTCTAATTTTTTGCTTTGTATATTGTCAGTTGATCTTATAATGATATATGCAATGCAGAAAGGTTCGGTATCATTTCAATCTCAACCTCCATGGATCCAGACTAGCTTACCCCAACTCAGCAGAACACCCCAAACCCAGTGAGCATGCAGTAGCTAATCGCCACACAATATTAATTGTAAGGTATCACATTAGCAATTAAATAGGATCAAAGTTATTTTTATAGCGTCTATAGTAACCAGCAATTGTCAAGAGAGGACACTGTTTCATTAAGAAAGATGTACTAATGAGGATGCTGCACTGTTTTATTTGGTCATACATGACATATTTTTAGTTGATGAAACTCAAAAGTTGAAGAGAAGTTTGAGTACAAATGAAATAGTTCAAACCTAAGCACAGGAACATGTATTCTACAGATAATATTGAGCTCAGTAGACCTTAAAACAATATTTGTGTAAGATTATTTGTACAGTGTCTGAAAGAAAGTTTATGTCCCCAAATGCACTTCTTAGTTCTTCTTTGCTGAGCTGGAGGTTAGTATTTCTCATCTTAGTAAGTGATGTTGATTTATTGCTTTTAAACTAGTTGTATTTTGGTTCCGAGTGTGACCCACTTAGAATTAGCTGCTTCTTTACCTCCACCTCCTCTTCTTCCTTTTCCTGTCTCTCTGTTGCTGATGGTTCTGTGCCCCCTGCACCCCCTCCTCCCTCTTTATCAGCAAAATTACCCTGTCGAGTTTGCTGCAGAATTAGTCATTTTCTATATGACATGACCATGTCCGTGGTGGCGCTGAGATAGAGATCTATTTTTATGTTCCATGAGTGCCCCAGGGAGGCTTCGGAGGGTTAGGATCCCATACGTAGTTAGGGGTGAGACCAGGCCACAATCATGGATTATCATGATTTACGGCCATGCTGAGCGAGAGGAAAAAGGGAAGCAGAGAGCGAAAATGCCAGAAAAAAAAGGAGTTTCTGGATGACATCATCATTGCAGAGAGTATAAAAGTACATGAGTTGCAAAAAAAAAAAACACCTTAAATATAAAAGGGGCTTATTCTTCCACCACATGGAGGCAAACTATAGTCTTCCTGTTGGATGTAACCTACTACATCACAGCAAGAGAACCTTTACTTTCACAGCTCTCAGCTCTTGTCCTCAAATGCTATGTTGTTCTTTCTCTCCACCTTCAAGCCCTGATCCCTCTTTTCACATTGATTTGCTGACAACACTGAAATGAAAAATACCTTAGTTTGCAGCAACAAAAGAAAAGCATGTCAACTTAGTGAGATATTGGGGCACAGTGGGTCTGAAAATTGGACCACCTGAGGTCAGCACGTCCTTTGCTGTGGATGGCACTTTTGATCATGGATACTACTATCTATGTCTAACAATATACTTATACAGTAAATTAAACCTACCTCTATCTGCATAGATTTATTTACAGCTGCATCAATACGTTACTCACACTATATGGACTCATTGTACACATTAGCTTTAGAGAGTCATGCCAGCGTGGATGCATGTGTGCATGCAAGAGCACATTCTGCGTACACTTTTTCTCCTCACTGCAAATGTCTTTCGTTGCATTTCAGCGAAGAGCACAGTGGGATAACAAGAAGGGATTCCATGCATTCTGCAGAGATATATCTATCAAGTCATATCTTTTCAAAATCAATTTATGCAGCTTTGTACTGAGGTGAAAAAAGTTCAGTATATATCAAAGAAGGCTTCATAACTAAACCCTCCATGAGCAGCTCATGATCCACTTTGATAACCCCCTAGATTTCGCTGTCTTAGAAGGCTTCATGCAGCTGGCGTTTCATTGGCTCAAATATCTTTGGAGAGTTTTAGATATCCACAAAAGTAAAATATATTGTACATGTGAATAAAAACAGCTATATTTGTTAAGCATCTGAACCTATTGTTGCATTTTACAGAGTATAATCTGTACAATGGGACTGAAATGGTATCCACCTCCCGAGCAGCTCCACTGCATCAAAGGATGTGAGGTAAGATGTTAGATATCCTTATGATCTTGCACATTAAAAGTCTCATACATCAAATGTTGCTCTAGTATACTTATATACTTGATTCTTACACCTCTGTTGACCTTTGTTGATATATCAAATGTGGAATATAAAGTTTTATGCAGAGTACTTGGCTAAATGACTTTAGACAGACAGTGACTTGGCATATGATTCACAAGTGAATTGCTTAGACCATAGGTGAAGATTGATCTCTTGTCACATTAGGTTTTTTCTAGTTTTATCACACTTCCAGCCATGTGAAGTGACTTTCAGAGTCATATTTTTGTATGGTACACAGATTTTTAACAGAATACATTTAGGAATTTCCAATCTAGTTAAAACGGGCTGTTGTTATTTAGATGTCTCCTATTAAACACACTTATTTAGCAGTTTGATCAAATCACTTGTTTATGAGCTCCTGAAATAAGATTATTGCATAAGTGTGACTGTGTCATTATGTACTAAATCTGTCTTTTCTAAAAACTGATGCATTGAATAGGAATAGGAAATGCAAGAATTCCTATTTCATTTCATGGAACAATGATGTCATCGGCTCAGATAAGGCGAGTTGGATCACCTGATTGGTAACCCAAGTGGCGAAGGCGGGGCCAGTCCAATAAATCACCCTACTGGAGCATTTTGTGCTTTGAATAGTTTATGGTGTCCTCACTTTGATTTACGGGTCTGGCTGACTAAGGACTTAACAGATGACATTGAAGAATGAGAGAAACGAATTGTATGAGATTCATCTGCAAATTCCTTCTGAGACTTCCCTTCTAAAGGCTCAAAAGAGCCAAGAAAGAACCAGAAAAAGTGTTCAAAACCAATTGGGGTAGTGATTCTTATTGCTCATTTCTCTTTCTTTTGCATAGCCATTCAAGGGAGACAACTACTGTGATCCCGCCAACAACCGAGCCTTCTGTAACTATGATGGAGGGGACTGCTGCCAATCCACTGTCAAGACTAAGAAGGTTAGCGACATGCCTATATCTTCATTTTCTTCAGACAAAGAATTAAAGCTGGAACCGTTCACAGTGATAAACAGCAGTTAAAATGGATCCTGTTGCTGGATGGGTCCACACAGTGATGTATCTGAAATATGAATTTAAGACCACCATGCAGTATTGGTAAGTTTTGTTTAGTTAATGCAGAAACACATTATTAGCTGAAATACTTTTGTCACATCCCAGCTCTATGAAAATCAGAATTGTGTGATTGGGATCACAGAATCATAGTTGTTAGCACAAACTTCACTTACAAGGAGATCAATTTGCTGGTTTCCTTGATTGTAATGTAAATTAACATAAAAGCTACAACAAATGTCCCTTCTTAGTAGGGTTGAGGCACATCTTTATTTTGGTGAGGGATTGGAATCAATTTAGGAGGACAAAATTAGGCTATAAGCGTTAATTTAGGGTTACTTCCGGCTTCCTTACTACTAAAATGTATGTCTGAAAGCTTTCACAAATGCATGCAAAGTCCAAGGAAATATTGCTGAACAATAGTATTCTTTCTTTTGTCTTGTGTTTATATTTACTTCCAACATAATGGGGATTTTAGTGGCTTGTAGCTGTTATTTATTGTGATTTCCTATTGTATAGTACCATATCTTGTAATGTGCTTTCTATAGCTGCACCTGAACCATGGAGGATTATTTTATTATAAATCTTTCGTTGGGTTACATAGTAAAAACTGCACTTATAAAGTAAGTGATGTTATTATATTCTTTTAAATTGTAGCTAGCTGCTGGCAAGTGATGTGGTTGGAAGTGTTGTATAGTTTCTACTCTTCAGCATCTGCCTTTCTGGCCTGTCCTGCTCCTGTGAATCTGACAAGGGACTTTAGTTGTACTCCTGACATATCCATCACTATGCCTGGCTGGATAAAAAGAAGTCTGTGTATCTCATGCCAATGTCGGTGCGTCTTACTGGAGAGCATCTTCATTTCCTCTGGGGAAAAAGAAGACACACAAAGTAAATCTTGTATGTGTAGGCATTTTCCTCAGTAAAATGCTTATGTTTGGTTTTGGTTTAATTTTAATCATTACTCATGGACATTTATGGTGTGTAGCCTTGAAAACAAACATATAAGGTTTCTTAAATGTCTAAGAACATTTTTTCAGATAAGACTGCTTTTGTTAATATTTTTTATTTGTTTAAAACTTCCAGTTTTTTTTCTATGAAAGCTCACAAGGAAATGATCTACTACTTTGCTCCTATCTGACACGTTACAAAATATATGTAACATAAGAGACAATTAATTAAACATAATACCTTTGCTCAGTTTTATCTTTGTTGTGTACGGCACTTTGGTCTACAGTGTTGTTTTTAAAATGCTTTATAAATAAAATTGAATTGGATTGGATGTGAAAACAAATTCTCCTGCAAGCCTATTATCCACAATAGGAGGCATGACAGCTGTTCTCCATATATTTAACTGCAATCTGTTACTTGGGTATAAACACATATAACCTCGAAAGAGGACCAGAGGTCCATGATTTGTTTTGACACTTTATTCATAACTTCACTGTCAAATGTGTGGTATCTTGTTCTATGTTCAATGGGAGCAGAAAATCAAGGGGCAACCCTTTGGGAAGTGACCTCACTCTTGAAGTGGTTTTTCTGCCATTGATTGACGCTATCTCATCTCTACATCTTCTGACCCCAATCTAGTCCAGGGGACTCAGCCAGAGCTTGCATAACTCTTTTTTACCAACAGACTTCAGTGGAAGAATAGACTCCATAAAAATACAGCAGGACTAAGAGGTTGAACTACGTGACAAAAAGAACTAATTTGCTGTTGCTGGGGCACTTAAATGTTTCCACTTAAATCACATGAGTAGTTATTGTCATATTAACTAATACATTTCCATCTCAGTTTCACTGGTCTGGAAAACTGAAATAAGATTTCTTCAGATATGTCCCTAAATTATGCTGTATTTATCATTCTTTCAGTTCTAAAAGTTTCCTTAGTCCTGGCAGCAAGAACAGTTCCCACAACATGGTAGTCACATTGTCATGCTTTTATTGTGGAAATTGTTTTTAGGAGTTAGTAAAGGTGTTTAGTTTGCATCACATGCTGTTTTCCATTATGACCCCTCTGATGCCATTTCATTTTTTCTGTATTAGTAAAAAAAAAAGAGGAAATCATTCATGTAGCCACAAAAGGAGTGTGACTATCCAAATGCTTATGTTTCATACTGGAAGACTTTCCCTGCATCTTAGCTTGTAAACAAATCTCCAGATTTTTGTTCCATCCATTAAATTTAGCTGTTAGTGGGGTGTTTACAGTGCCATTGCCTACATGTCTGCCCGTGGCTTGAAAGCAACAGTGAGTTTGTTTTGACTCTCCTTCCTCTGCTGAGGCTCAGCCTCTCAGCTGCTACTAATCAAACATGGTCATAACTCTCTGGTTTAAAAGAAAAGGACCATTTCAAACTTTGTTTTGTATCTTTATAAATGATAAAGATGAGAGAAGACAATTTCTTGTGATTTACTCTGATGTTAAAATGTTTAAAAAAAAAACAGCATGAGAAATTTTCTTCAGTTGTTGCGATTTCAAACCCTGTAGAGATGTGAACATGTATAAGGTTTTGGCATTTTCAAATCAAGATTTGACATGCTCTCATCACATTGTCTAAAAATAGAACAGTTTTTGGCATCTGTTGATGCTACATGTTGTGTAGCGACAAAATGCATGGCAACGGCACACATGTTTGTTATTAACACACAATTTCATGGGAGCATGGCTCGAATAATAGAATTTACAAGTATGCTGACAAAGTACACGACATAAATGATCAATTCATACACTTAAACTAACTTTCAGAAAATGTCAGAGGCACACGACCTCATTACAGACACTGAAAAGTTACGTCTCAGAATTGCAGGTTAATTGTCATTATTCTATATTCAGATTCAATGCTGTTTGCATAATCTCAAAACAACAATTAACCAATGTTTTCCATTGGTCCATGTCCTGGAAAAGACTGAGGAAGATAAAGTGTATTACTTCAAAACAACCAACTATGAGTTGATTTATCAGCTGCCAGGTGCAAGGGTCAGGGAAAAGTTACTGTGGGTGAGAAACAAAAAGGAAACACTAAGGATTTAGGCTGATAAGATATGAGAACAGTTAGAAAACCAGATGTTTTATGTGTTTTTCTTGTTAACAGTTTTTTGCTTGCTAGCACATGAATAATTTCTAGTCCAACTTACTGTAAATGCTTTTTAATTTCATGCAACTCAAATTAGCTTGATTTTATGGTTACTTTTAAGAAATTATTCTGTATTTATCAGTGTTCTTTTAGATTCTTTAGGTAGGAATTTGGGTTTACTCGTTTGCTTCTCGTGGGAAAAGCTTATCGACATAGACAAACTTGTTTGATCAGCTCAGTCATGTCAGAAAGGGTAGTTTGCACCTGATTCTCATTTCCCCCAAAAGGAACACATGCAAGGCAGACAACCTAGAATGGAGATGCATAAAGCCTCAAAAAAAACAAACCTTTTTTTTTTTTTTTTTTTTTTTTTGAAACGTGTCTGTCCAGCACCTCAACAGGCAGAATGATGGTCTGGCTGCTATCTTGTGCTGAGCAATTTTGCTTTGCAAAAAAGATCTTC
>JBAMHV010000020.1:9885302-9906411 GCA_037177535.1 Pseudomugil gertrudae | reverse complement strand
CCAGTGGGCAAGGGGGCAGAAAGGCCAGCAGCACCCCCCACCACCACCGCCCACAAGCAGGGAGCCCAGCACCCCCCAGGGCCCACAACATACCACCATTGACGGGGCCAGCCCCAAAAAAACAAACCTAACAAAAACAACAACAAGAAAGAAAAAGGCTCAATATGTGACAAAAGGAATCTGTAAGTCATTACCAAAAATCCTTCTCTTCTAAGCTGATGAGTCACACACATTTGGGTGACAAAGACAGGCAGTGTTTTTCTCTTCTGTGGAAAGTCAATGTTCTTGTCCAGACCCCAAGTCAAGACTTTATCCCAGATTGTCCAATTGTTCCTGAACACATATTTTGTTGACACAGATTTTGTTGTCTTTTTCATAGCTGAGGTTATCTGATGTCAACTGAAAAAGTGTTAACATCAAGTTATTTCCCCCCTTTGCATTTCTTTTATACAATGAAATGTTGAAACCATTTTCAGCAGCCTTCAGGAGAGAGGCTGGGTGCACAGTAGACAGGTCACCGACCTATTACAGGGCCAACATATAATGTATAGTGACTTTATGCAGATTGACAGCATATCATATCATTTTAATGTAGGTAAATCTGTTTAATAAATAAAAGTGGTGTGGCTGCTGATGCAAAAAGTTTGTTTGCCACTAGCAATAAGGTATTATTCCAGTATTTTGTGACAAAGCAACCTTTACTTTTGCCAATATCACTGCAGACCACAGTGTATGTAGTGCTAGAGCTTTCCATTTATCAGAAATGCCATTACATATGTTTGCTGACATGTTCATGTGTCTATTAACAAGATTATTGGAGGGGGGGGGGGTCTAATATTTGTTAGAATGCAAGAAGTGTCATACTATAATGAATATGGATCAATACACTAAATGTGAAGTCATACTTATATATTAAAATACAAAACATGCCATTTTTCCCCTCAGGCAAGTTGACTTAAGGGTTAAAGTTGGGGAAAAACATATTACCAATCACCCTTTTTATCAGTAATTGTAACTCTCAGTTGTCCTATTCTCTCTGTCTTTCTCTTATGGTCTCTTTTTCTAACTCGCAAACCTAGACCACAAAAACAAAATCTCTGCATGTTGCTATGCACAAGTTTGGTGAGTCACTGAGAATTTTTGGGCCATGTTGTCCCCAGTATGTTGTGAGAAAACAACACACACATCTCTTCATTATTCTTCTGGAAAACTGGCTATGTCTACATTTCTCTGGGATTATTGATGATGAGGTAGAAGGAAGAAAGAGACAGTTTGACATGCTTACATTGTCTCTCAACATATTTAGTACATCTGATAAGCTGAAAGTAAAAAGAACAAAGAAAAAATCTCACTCAGAAACTCTAAAAAACTGTTTTTAGTACTAAAGAAAACCAATTGATGAAAATTTATTTCATTATGTCCCTTACCTAAAGACATTTATATGAATCAGTTCCTGTTGTTTTGTGATTGCATGTAATAATATTGCTCAATATTATCTGATTCCAGGCTTCTCATATAAAAACTGAATTGCTCAATTGAATTATAAATTAGAATGAATAATACAATATGGAAAGAGTTTTCATTTGGCTAATGTTTGTGATTTGTTTTCATTTTTTGCCAAATTATCTCTTTTACCCCACCTCTTCTCAAATGTCCATCCCAGTAAGGGGAATAACTCCAGGGGGGGAGCAAAGATGGCAGTACACTGAGCAACACAACACTGCATATTTATGTTCATACTACTTCCCAGCAACTACGACTCTAGCCTTTTGTTTTGATAAAGTTTTGTGTATTAAGGAGTTTTGGATGACTGGCTGTGTATTGTTCCTCCCCAAGAGCTTTGAAGGTGCAAGGACTGGCTGCACGTAAGGTCACCACAGGATCTCCCCTTAATAGTTGCAAGCTGTTGGCTAAATTTGAAGAGGCAGGAGGGGGTGGAGGAAGCAGGCATATGCAGTATGCCTTCTGAGGGTTCCCTGTGCAAGACCCTTTTTGTAGCCCCCCATATAGTTGGAGGGATTTTTTTTCTTGGATATACTTGGCTTCTCCTAGATAATTTTTTATGAATGTGCCTGTATGGTTTTCTGTCTAAGTTCAAGTCTTGTGTAAGAGCTGTGATCCCTCGCAGGCCCTCACCCAAGTTTACAACTCTCAGTTTGGCACGAGTACGCCTGGTACGTGACTTGTGTGTGTCATGATTGATGTTTAGCTCTAAGCTGATGGTCCGAGATATCCACCTCTAACTACTAACCTCTGTTAGCTATTTTTTTTTAAAAAAGAAACAGTACTTGAGTGCACTTAAAGATTTTTTTTTACAGAGAAATACACATATGGGTATTATATTGTCTTTAATAGAAGTTTAAATTACACCTTTTTTTGCATTTTGGAGGATTTTATGTTCTGTCTCGACACAATATACTGTATATATGAATCATCAACATACCTCAGAACCAGAAGGAGATTCTCTCTCCTAACTTATCACAAACTGATGGTTTGTCAATCCTCAGCTTCCCATTTTTGCACCCTGGGTCCTCTAGTGTCATCTTACTGCATATTTTTTGCATGTGTGCTTTGAAATGATAAAAAATAGAAACAAACAAACAAAAAATACTCATGCCAATTCTGATAAAACATGCATATTAATTATAATAATAGATTTAAGTTTCATTTTAATGGAATCTTCTGGGATGAATTTATCAGATTTATTTCAGTGTTAACAATCTGGATGAGGCTCAAATTTTTATTTAATCAAAAGCAGCATCTGAAACTTGGAAAACCACAATACAAATGTGTCTTTGTTTGAAAAAACTACATTTTATATGGCCAAGCAACACAGCCCAGTCTTTAAAAGGTACCTCTTCCATGTGCTACTACTGTCTTCATTCAGTTTTTCTTTTCTTACAAGTCATTATAGCCACATATAGCCACAGTAGGCATGCTTTACATAAGGTTGCTGATGGCTATAATAGCAACTTAAACCTATTTGAACATACAGCCCCTTTTAAATAATCAATCATTTAAAAATGAGTAAGGGGGGGAAATAGGGATATGTTAAAAGAAAAAAAGTGATAGAAAGGGCACAAAAACCCTCTCTGCAGTGTAAGCTTTATGGGAAATCGATTCATTAATTCCTTTAATCCAAATTTTTATGTGTTTATTGATGTGCTTGGAAGGAGGACTCAGGGTGGACTGGGCAACATGTAGAGAGTGGTAGGACAATGTGCAAGGAGAAAGAAGGTTTATTTTATGCACAACTGAGAAAGTGTAGTTACATCCTGCAGGGCTTTTGGCTTATGCCAAGGGGTTTCAGTTATTTTTTTCAACTTGGTGTTCTTTTACTCTTTAGTTGGTATGTCTCCATCCAGATCTGATTTTTTAAAAATTTTGCCTGCATTCTTGCTTTTTTTAAATTTTATCCAAATTAGGTAATTACAACATTTTTACTTGCACAGTCCAAGACATCACTATTAACTAAATGGACTGGTTTATTTAACCTACCTCTGTCTTTGCATAACAATGCTGTCATGACATAAAATCATGAGCTGGAAATGTGACATATGGCATGAGCTGGTGGTAGCACAACTCGGCTGCTGTTCCCTTTATAAACTTTTTTTCAATTTGCTCAGGGGTGTCATTTGTGTCGTAACACATGAAGATGGATATTAGATAAGAAAAAAGAAATTGTTTGTGATGTATTGATGTTACAATTCTCTCTAATAACCTCAGTTACTTGCTAATGAGCAGTGTGGTATGCATCTCAAGAGCAGCCATTTCTCTTTTCCCCCAGCCCAGTGCCCCTTACACCACCTTCTTTCCTCTAAGCACTGGGTAACACGCACATACAGCGCACACAGAAAAGCAGAGAGGAACTCCGTGTTATTTTGACCTGTTCCTGAGATGGAAGGATGGGGCTCTGACAAGGTCTGCGTTCTTCAGAAGGGCTTTCATGTTGCTGTTAGTGAGTGTCCTCGCCCAGCCCTCCTCTAGCCCTGGGACATGGGGCAGCAGGAGGGCCCCCAGGCCCACAAGGTTTGTCAGTCCCATTTCCCAACCACCCTCAGAGAACCCTAAGCCAAGGCCAGATGTGGCAGCTGGTCCAGCCACCCTGGAGGTCAAGGTCAGAGGAAACCATGTCAAATTTGCCACCCACCATCATTCTCTAGATATAGAGATACACAGAACTGACTTTGGAGTGGAAATAAAGTGTGCAAGACTTGGGCTGCTATGTGAAAATGTGTGTTGCAAGAGAAGGGAGTTGTGAGACAAGTAAAAGATAGGAAAAGAATTTAAAATAAACAAGTTGAAAGTGAGAAACAGAGATATAGTTATTAAACTTTGATGATGGCACAGAGGTAACACTGGTCATGGAGTTCACAGCTGTGTCTGAAGTGTGTCCAGCCTTTGGCTTGTAAAGTCATCACACGTAGGCCTCATTTTCTCAGAGGAGACTGGGCATTGCCCACCTGGCCCTCACATTAAGAACTCCCACCCCGACACACAAAAAACCTATTTTTTTCTCAGATTCCAAACAGAAGCTAGTATCACTGCTCCTATATGATAAGTACACTCTACAATTATACAGACCTCCATATTTTTCAGGCTTTTTTGCATGCCTTTTTCTTGATGTCACAGTTGTTCAGTCAAATGTCATCTTCTGTATTTTAATCACAGTAATGATTTATTATCACCAGTTTGTCATGACCTAGATTTTTCATCCTCAAATTTTTATAGCGAGCATTTTGGTGACATTTCCCACCTTGACCCTTAGACTTCCAGATTGAAATTAGTGTAGATGTACACGGACGTGATCTTATTTAATTGCAGAGACATTTTTTGCCTCTGCGTTTTTCATTAGAGTGGTGCTGGAGGCATCTTCTTTTTTTTTTTTTTAAACATGTTTTGTCCAGCATTCAAGCAGGCAGAATGATGGTCTGTCTGCTGTATTGAGCTGAGCAAATTTGCTTTGTCAAGAAGATCTTCATGTATATTTGTATATACAGAGATCTTCTTGATAATCAGAATTCTTTATTTATTTATTTATTTTATTATTATTTTAAATGAATACTTGTTGCTTGACCCAACCAGAAAAGACAGAAAAAGGAAAAGTAAACATAACCCAGATTGAAGAAAAGTAGACACCACATAAAGGAAGAAAAAAAACTGCAATCCAACCAGATACCATTCCATCTGCTACACCTGTATATAACATTTCATGGGATCCCACAGAGTCATAAATCAGCAACTGCCTAGAGCGCCATAAGTGAACAAGCATAATACCTAAAAAAAGGATAAAAAGCAAAAACACACGTGCCAACAGACACAATAAAACATACCAAAAGAAAAAACTATCTCAAATCTGAAGTTTTCTCGCACAAGAAAATATGGCTCTTCATGAATAAACCTAAAGAACAGCTCAGTGCATGTGATCATGCAGAGCGTACGGGGTGAAAAGTGCTTGAAGAAAAGTGATCAAGCCAAGACGACCCCCTCTACCGAAAGGTCAGAGGCAGGGTAGGACCAATGAGACCAAGGCAAATGGCAGTCAGCCGGAACAAGAACCCCAGCCACCCCTATCCCAGGGCAAACCCAGCATCTGCCCAGGAGGCGGCAGAGGAAGGTCCCAGCCAGAGCCCCCCACAGTCCGGGGAACGGGCCCCAGTGGGCCCAGGCTGGAAACCGCCAACCCCGCCGCCCAGGGAAAGCAGAGCGCTGGCCCAGGACCCCCAGCACCTGAAAGTTGTCTGTATGGTGTCTGTGTTTACTTGTGTTTGTGGATATAAGTGTAATTAAAACTGGGAGGTGACCAGACACCAGGCGGAGCAGACATGACCACCTTGGTGGCCATCCCCCAAAATACCCGGCCCGTGTGCCTGCCCCCCACATGTGTTGATGAGTGGGGGAGGTGAGTGTGGGGGGGTGGGGGTGGTGGTGGGGGGTGGGAGGGGGGGTCTGAGCATTTAAGTCCCGTGGGAAATGCACAGAAATAAGAGCCGCAAGCAGCATTAGGCACCACCCATACCCTGGGGTCCCCGAGGTCAAGATGAGCCAGGCGGAGCCATCTCCACCACCTGAGCCCACAGCCAACTTCACCAGGAAGCCGCCACCAGCCCCACAAGGCACCGACACCCCACACATGCCGACGGGGAAGGGAGGCCCCAGGTCCACACCACCCACACCCACCGAGGACCCACCACAGCACCTCCCCATAAGCACGCTATCACACTCCAATACTATCATGTCATACCCACCTGCTACACCCATATATCCCACCACTCTCTAGCCAAATCTCCATCATTCACACCCACCTCCACCAAACTCACCCGCTAACCCTTCTCACACACATACCCACACACACATCCGTGGTCCTACACACACACACACACACCACTCCCACCACAGTGACCATGTCCCACATACTGAACTCCCCCATACATCCTTCTGCCACCCCACAGAAGGCATCTTCTAAATGTACTGAATCTTTCTTGCTTCATCCTGGACAGTGACTTTAATGCTTACTAATCTCTTGCCCACCTCCTTCTGCTTGATGTACAATCACAGAGTGCTGGACTTGCAGTGAAATCATCCACATACTGTGAGAAGCTTTCCGGTCTTGAGATCATTGGCTTCCATTTCCAGCATTTGACTATTATAGCAGCTGGGAATCTGGTGACTGACAGCTTATATATTTTGAGGTCCAGACTTATTCAGAACAGCAGCAGAGAACACACACCTTGTAGATACCACTCTTGATAATGATTTGTGCAAGTGGGTTTGGGTTGGGTTCAACTTTACTATTGAGTTCTTGATGAAAGCTCTTAGTGGTGTTGATGTTATAGGATTCCACGACACCAGTACTCAGGTCTGAGGGACTGAGTCGTAGGCTTTCTTGAAGACAATCCAGGTCCTGCAAAGCTTTTTATGTCTGATTTTACAGTCTTGTGCAATGGTTTTGTCAGTCAAAAGCTGATGTTGGTTATTGGCTGATAGTTGGATGGGATGTTTATATGCTTTGTTTTATCAGTTTTCCCTCAGACACTACTTATATGTTGAAGCGTGTTACTACTCATCTTTTTGGATATGATGCCTGACAGGAGTTTCCATGTTGTTCAGACACAGGTGCAGAAACAGGTTATTGACCCATATTTGAATGTGACTGCCCGTTGTTTGGGGTTTTTCATGATAAGGACTGTGTTACGTTAGCTTCCCCATTCAGGGTGGGTCCCATCCATGAGGAGGTAGCTTATGTGCCCTTCTAAGCATTCACAAAGTGAAGGTATTTTCTTTGGGCCAGTAGATGCATATCAATTCAGGGCTAAGTGCAACCACACAAAGACTCTGGCTTGGATTAGATCTATTGGGACTATTTTATGTCATTCTTTTCTCATACTCTTACAGTAGTGCTCAGCTTCACCATAAATGAGTGTTTGTTTGACACTTTTCAGCACAGTATGGACATTTTGCTATCTTTTCTTTTGTAGCATCATTGTTTCTTACATAGTATCTGGCTCTAGTCAAGTCTGAATCGCCCCCATTTAAAAATCAAACATCTGTCATATTAAGTGGAAATAATGTGATTTTCAATTTACAAGTTTGAAGAAATTTAAATGAAGAAGGGAGTGTAGGGAATTTTTCACTCACAAAGTTTGATGCTGACGCTGTGCAATAGTGTCCAGCATTGCTATGGATGCATCTTTTAGTGGATGAAAGAAATAATATTCATAGCTAATGCATTTAGTAATTACCCATCTAACCCTCCCAAATAGTATTAGGTTATGATGTAATTTGTCAGATGGCATCACCAAAGTAGTTTTGGTAATTATACAGCCGCAATTTTCTATTTAGATAATAACTCTTTGCCCCTGCTCCCCTGGAACAACTCCTCTTACAGCAGTCAGTTTTCAATAATAGCATTGAGAAAAATAGCTGTATTTGGCATGATGCATCCTGTCAACTCTGGCGCCTGCAGTGGCCAGTACTGCTGTTACATTTACAATATATACTTGCATCCATTGTAAGGAGGGTGGAGGGGTAAGGGTAATCCATTTAGATCTAATAAGAAAAAGCAACACCAACTGCCCCCTTATACAAATTGAGAATATTAGTTACCAAAAACAGATAAAAATGTGTCCTTGATTTACAGTTTGTCTTTCATGACTTAGACCACATGTGTTTCTTATTTGGCCTGTAGAGTAGGTGGGGGGTGTGTGGAGTGTGTGTACACATTTTGTGTACCCAAACAGCTGAAGCCGACCCCCTGAGAAACAAGCGAGCAGACAAGGCAGCAGCAGCTGGTGCTGGTGACGCATTGCCAACACTATTCAGTGACGTCAAAGCCAGGGGGCAGCGGCCGTTGATCTTCCGGCTCTGCTTTCACCTGCTGTGTTTCACGTTAACACCAAAGGTTCAGGAAATAGAAAACACTGTAAACATCAGCTGTAGTTTTATCAGATTCTTCTATAAGGAGAAAAACCAAAGACAGTAACTTTTATGTTCAGAGTGGATATTGATCAACTCTAGCCAAACTGTTTTTATTTTTTTGGCTAGTTCTTTACATATGTAGAATATGCATACTACTGCAAATTGTTTTTTTTTTTGTTTTGTTTTGCTTCTCTAAAATAAGGCAATGTTTATTTTGATAATAGTAATATTAGTTATTAAATGTAACCAAGTATAGCTATTGGATAAATGATTTAAACAGTTTATCTTGAACATTTTATTTAGTCAGTAACAGTTGTATCTCATATTTTATTCTTATTTCTGATTCTTCTGGATTACATAAATGTACAACGAATTACTTCCAGTACATATTTATTTACATTATCTCTCTCTTTTCTTTTTTCCCCGACTCAGGTGATTCCATTCCCCATGTCATGTGACATACAGAAGGAGTGCGCCTGTCTGGATCCCAATGCTATAGAGAACCGTAAGAAGGAACATATTCATTCCCTGGGATGATCAAGCTGAGCATGGACCTCTGTTTGACATCCCAGGACCGTTTCTCCAACACAACACAACCAGAATGGCCAAGGCAGACCCCTCCATTCATCTTCTTTGTCACCAATTTTCTGCACATGCTGCATAAATGGCATACTTCTCCATCTATATGGCAACCCCAACCATTTGAAATGCTTCCACCTCCACATCACAGGAAGATCTAGAGGATAAGACTCATGAGACTCTACAGAAAAAAATGTCTTGTCAGCTGCAAGGAAAGTAATCCCTGCAATATCATCCTTAATATAAATATATATAGCAAAAGAGAAAAAAAAGAAAAAAAACAGACATTTTTGGAAGAATATGAAACAAAAAAAAGAAACAAACAAAAAAAAAAACCAAATATGTAACCAAGCCTAGATAGCATGCTTTTTGTTGCGTTTTGTGCTGGCTTTAGTGTCTGTTTTAGTTACCTCACTTTTCATTCATGATTGAACCAAAGGTAAATCAAAACATGCAAGACTGGGATTGTGTGGATGAAGGCTCTGTGTTATGCGGCTTCAAAGGAAATGATCACAAATGTTAAATATGAACTTCAGACACTTTGACGGCATGTTCAGCACCTTTTTGAAGTTTATGCTTATATCGCTCATGGTTTCAAACTACGTAGCCAGATATTCTATCTGTTTAGCAATATGTTTCTTCAATGTTAGAGGCTGTGGGGCCTAAATTTAGTTCAGATGTAAATGAGGTGGCCATATTGTTTTCACAGATCCACACACACACACACATTTATATAAAACTTAACTACATTGAAATACACAAGAAATGTCAGAAAAATGCTCTAAGACAAATTTATATGTAGATTTATTGTTGCTTTTGTATTTTTTTCCATTCTTTTATCATGACATATTATAGGGTTGACAATTTCGTCTTTCTTGCTGCTTACAGTATCTATAAATAGCATTCATTTATTCTTATGTGTTAGTACACAATCTTCTCATCTCACATCCATACAATGTGAGCAGCAATGCAAATGAAATGCATTATATATCTAGAAAAATTCGGAACCTAACTCCGCTAACCATTCTCCTGTCAACCATTTGCCCACAACTATTACTATATACATTGACCATGACTTAAAGAATGTTATTCTCAACACCTCACTTTGGGTTTGGGATGCATTTAGTTTCAGTTTGAACTTTTCTTTCATGGCATTTGATGCTTCATTAGCACAAGCTCTGATGCTAAAAGTTTCAATTGAAAATGAAAACATCCCAGTCCTGTTCAGAATGTAGTCAATGCTTGTCAGGAGCTTGTGGCTTTCTTCATCTTACAGTAGTGCACCGCAGAGTCACACAAGGGAATGAAAAGAAAGGCTCGGAAAGTCTGCAGCCTAGAGTGAGAAAAAGCAAAGGTGAAACGAGACCATATCATTGATTTCCCAGCACGCTATCCTTTCACACATAGCTTTTATTCTCTCCCCTCGTAGTAATATTGGACTTTTTGCTGTCTTACTACAGGCACAAATTTTGTACATGAAAATGACACTTGGATGTATGTGTCAAGTCAACATGATCAAAGCTCTCTAAGATGCTCTGCCTAGACTAGATTAAGCCGTCTCTTCTGTATAAAGTGCACTTCTACACTGCACTTTTCTGTATTGTCAAATTTGGTGTCCAGTCCCCACAAATTAGTTTTTATTAGACTAAATGGCTGCTACAATAACCTTTTTATATGTTTATTCTTTATTCAAGACACACACTAATTTTTCTTGTGCACATCTGACAATGAAGGCTGCTTGGACTATTGCTCCAAAGTTTGCTGCTCCAGTTTTGCTGCAATCATAGTCATGGCAACAGTCAGCATGATAATGATGTTTAGCTTCATCCGGGCCAATGGCATAGTCCCTCTGACTCATGATAGGCTGCTGTAGCATTCCAGATCATTCTCAAAAACACATGATCATACAAAAACTTTGGGCAAGTATCAGTCTTATTTTATCATCAATTATGAAGAGGAGCTTACAAAAAGATATCAGAGCATACAAAGAAAGTGAGAAGGTATTATTGATCACAAAATATGAAGAAAATATTTTAAACAATATAATTATGTTTGCAGTGGACAGGATTGTTGGAAATTGTTTTAGGTTTTTATTGTCATGGTTTTCATTTAAAAATACAATATTTAATCAGAATTTGTATTATTGACCTCAGTTACTGCACTTTCCGGTAGATATGTAAGAAGAAAACGTATGTCATACAAAATGTTTAGAAGCTGCTATTGTCAAAATGATGATCTGAGAAACTGTAAGATATTTGCTCTTTTGACTCATTGAGTTGATATTAGCTGTCCTGTTATTTGTGTTTCACGTGGATATGGCTCTAAATACTCAGAGAACTCACAGCTGTAGTTGACATTGAAGGAATCTTAATTATAAAACATTTATTCAACAATGCATTATACATTCAGGCCCCAAACCCAAAACAACTGGGTCTATAACAATGCTTTTTCAGAAAAACATAGTCACATATTTAAGGTCTGAGACTGAAATTTATTTAGAAGATTATCTGTCTGTTGTCTTTCCGTTTTCTTTTGTTTGTGTTAAAGTTTAAGAGTTGAATGTTTTGGCAGAAGAATGAATAGATTCTGAAGACAGAAAAATGATGAAACCCTATTAAAAAGGGACTCTTGAGAGACTTTGCAACTTTTATGATATACAAAACTTTATAAGGAAATTTTAAATTCTTCATCATCTTGAAAGATTCAATTTAACACTTTATATGAAAACTCTATAGCCCTGTCAAAGAAAAAAGAAAAAAAAGACTTGTATAATGTTGATGTTATCAAATTATATATAATCTCCGTACTTCAGACAGTGTTTGATACAGATTTCATACTAGTTGGAAGAGACTGACCTGGAGTGGCTACATTATGCCGATAATATGCAGTACTGTGGTTCATCTGCAACACAATCACTGGAAAGTCATTCCAGCTGTTCAAATAGATTAATCTGAAACCTTTTATTGGAGCTTTCCCTTCATTCTGTTAACTTAGTTTAATGTCATGTTTTGTCTTTGTCATAGTTAGACTCAGCAATCACTTGTGTCATCAGTCAATGTCTGAATATCAAACAAGTGTTTTTTTTGTTTGTTTGACTATTTTTGTTTTGTGTTTCCTTTTTTTAACAAAGGCTGCAGAATGTGACTACATGTCAACTTGAAAAATTCTGTTCCTCATATTGAAGAAGGTACCCATAAGCCATAGTTAACCATGGGAGAAAGTATACAATTGCGCATTGGATGAGGGCATCACCTCTCTACTGTAGTCATCACAGGATCCCTTGCTGTACCTCATGCCTGTAATGTTTGCTGCTTCTATATTTTTGGTAATTTAGTGACATTTTGAGTCTCATAACAATGATGTAAATAGTAGAACTATTTATTGAGAGTGTTATACTTTTAAGTTATATTTAATTTCCATGTAAGTTATTTTTTACATTGTTCTTATAAACCAAAACACTAGAAGTTGTGATTCAAAACTGTTATTTTGTCTGTGCCACCACAGGCTATTGTGATCATTGCTATTGAGCACTGATCAGACATGAATAGTTCAATTTCGGCCCACAACCAAAAAAAATGTAAAATTAAAAAAATAAAAAAACATCTCATCGCTCGCTACGTGAAGATGAGTCATGCTTGCATACAATATTTTTACATTACTGAGTGAATTGTATCTATTATTTTCTTTAAAACCAGAATGTAAAGTTTAGGGTTGTATTTTCTTTAAAGAAATGCACATAATAGCCATACAAAGAGTTCTTTAAAAATAACTAGGTTTATAATAGTCAAATACATGTATGTATACTATAGTCGAGCATATTTTGAGAGCAAGTGGAAAGCTTTGGGATAATATGTTCATAGCCACCTAAAGCAGGAGGAAATGTGAAAGTGGCAAAGAAAGGAATCAAAAACCAAGGGGAAAAAAAGACTGGAGGTCAGATGGCTGCCGATGGTGAGTGTTCTTGGATGGGGCAAAAGTAGAAGGTGGGCAGTGAGGAGGTAGGGAAGGGTGGGCTGCTTTTCCTGGCCTGTCTGGCTGTTTGTCCAGGTGTGAAAATGTATACTCACAGAGGCTGCCCCTGGGCCAGGAGCGCCCAGCCTGACTGGCAACATGCTGAGGCCAATGAGTCAGAGTTTCTCCCAGAGGTGGCAACCATCCTTCTCTGGGACTCCTACTACCCCTCCTTCCACCTCGCTACCTCCACCTCCTCTCTTCAACACACTGCCTCATCTGTCACTGTCAGCTATGGCTGCACAAGGTGGCCAGGGTCAAGCTGGCCCTGTGAAAATCAGAGAGGATGTTTGCCCAGCTTTCAGAACCTTTTGAAGTCAGGTTGAAGGAACACAATTCTTCTCACCTACAGTCCATGCTTATCACATCACATGATGTTAAAGCAGCCCGTTTGACAGGCTTTGATACCTCTCCATGCCAGCCACCAACAGCCATCCCTTTGTTTCTAATTTCACACCTGATTTTTTTTTATTTCTGTTTCTTGTCTGAATATGACAAAACGTTTGTGTATAACTTATGAAGCAATGGGGATTGAGTGAGTGTCTGAAGCGGTAATGTTTTCCCTCAGATCTTTGTGGAGGAAAAACAAGATGTGCCATCATGTGTAAGACATTTTCTTTGTGTGTAGTAACACATGAAGTACCTCTCACAGGCTTCTGGTTATAGAATGGTCCTGTTATGTCTATTTCTTTATCTTTGAATAAATAAAAAGTGATTTGTTCTTTTTTTTTCTAAATGAGAAGTACAAAAGTGTAATTGCATATTATGTGGATATTTAGTGATATTACTGCAATGTTTCGTACCCAACTGCTCAACAAATATATTTTAAGGTGTAAATATTCATATTATATGATGATTGTATTTGCAAACCATGTACTAACTGTTCGAGAGTAGCTCTTTGATTTTTATCATAACTATTATACAAAGAAATGAACCGTGAAATGTTGTGCATTGTGTCAAAGTATCACCTGCAAGACAAAAAAGAAAAAAAAAAACAGTGATGCTTTTCCACACCACTTGCTGTCAGCATTTATTTGTTCATAATGGCTTAGTGCAAGCACTGTTGTCAGTTGTCTAAACCATACATTTATCCATTCAGTCATATATTATTTATTTGTTGTCAAAGTAAATAAAATCATGTCGGTCATTTCCAGGTCTTAGGATGATCCTCACAATCAAACTTGATTGGTCTTTGTTATGCATTGAGAAGTCCATTTCATCTTACTTTGAGTTGACTGGCACCAACCAACAGCTTTCATCTTTCTTTGCTCCATACTGTATACCGTCTTATATATCGTCTTATAAAGCTTTGTGTTTGCTGAGAAGTCCATCAACACTGTAAAGGTAGCCATCAACTCAGCAGTCCTTCCCTCCCTCGGATGGCCTCTCTCACTTTGGTTCCAACGCAGTATGCACTTTTTCAGGCACATATACAATACATTGGACTTTTATGTTTTCGTTGATGTTTCTCTTTCAGTTGCAATTATATATATTTTTGGTGCTCTGGTACATGGCAAAACATGTTGGATGTGTACTATATTTTCATAAGAAAGAGTCATAAAGATGATTATCATGTTCATTTTGCTGTCATTTATTGTGTAGAAATAAAACACTGG
Source organism: Pseudomugil gertrudae (assembly GCA_037177535.1). Taxonomy (NCBI): domain Eukaryota; kingdom Metazoa; phylum Chordata; class Actinopteri; order Atheriniformes; family Pseudomugilidae; genus Pseudomugil; species Pseudomugil gertrudae. The sequence continues at coordinate 9,891,787 of JBAMHV010000020.1, read as the reverse complement.
TTAAAGTGAGCATAAGCTGGGAGTGTGTGGTCAGTTCTTTAAGTCATAAATATTTCCAGTCGTTACAAACAGCAAGAAACAGTAAATACTTTTGAAGAGTTTTGCCGAATATATTTCTTGTGGATGTTAACAAGGCACTGCAGATCCATTGTGAGGCCCGTCGAAGTGAAAAAGAAAATAAGTGCTGAGGTGGTTGAGAAAGAGGAACTGGTTCTATAATCCTTCATTGATACATTGGCATGAAAATGTGAGTTCTGTTCCTGGCACATCAATGACCTTAATGGTCTAATTTGTGAAAATTAACATTAAGCTACTGATTTTTAAAGTGCAGTTAATGTTGCATGACTGGAAAGTAACTGGATCTGAGCTTGAAGGAATAGTTTGTTGAGGGAGGTGGAAAAAGTAAACGCTTCCCAGCAGCTCACATGCAGAGAAGCATAGCCACCTTAAGTTAATGATATAAATTAAAGTAATTCATATGGGATAGATGTCTGTTGGTTCAGAGACTGGTTTTCCTTCTTTCTAAATGTAAATATTTTTCTGCAAGATCGTGTGGAAAAAGTGGTTACACATATGAAATAACAACCTTGCACTGCATTTTACAATTGCTTACAGCCCCATTCATCAGCGCTTTATTTTGTCCTAATACTAATTAATTGTCATCCAATTATTGTTCTTTTATCATGCAACTTAATTGTTGTGGTTGGAACACCCAAGGTTTCTCTCCTGTGAGGTCCATGTCCATTCTGGCAGGGAACATGAGTCATGTGCAATTACGCCTGATGTAGGATATCATGTCAGATGAATTTGAATCTTTTAGGATAAAAAAATGACTGAAGTCAAGGCCAAACATCATTCTGTTTATATTAAAATACTATTTGGCTGTTCTACTTATTCCGAACTTTGGCTTATTTATTTACTTAAAAGTATATTGTAAAGAAACAAATGTCAGGGAAAACAAAAAAATATATTATGATCGAAAACTAAAGGTTCACAAAATTCAATGAGGATCATATGTAATTACCAGATATTTGTAACATACACACTTTTTTCTTAATAATGATTTACCGAGCTTATACAAAATATAAAACTACTAGCTATTTGACATTTTATTTTCTAACACTAACATTAGTAAGGTACCTATGACAGTACTTTTGCTAAGCAGAACTTTGCCATGCTCACCATTTTTCACATAAGCTAACATCCATCCATTATCTACCGCTTATTACCTGAACGAGGTCACGGGGGACTGGAGCCAATCTCAGCTGAAATATGGCAAGAGGTGGGGTACACCCTGTACAGGTCACCAGTCCATCACAGGGCCAACACACATAGACAAACAACCATGTACACTCACATTCCCTCCTATGGGCAATTTAGAGTCTCCAATCAGCCTATCCCCAAAGTGCATATCTTGTGGGAAGAAGCCAGAGTACCTGGAGAAAACCTACACTAAAATGGGGACAACATGCAAACTCCGTACAGAAAGCTGTTCAGACCTTTCCCAGCAACCAGCAACCTTTTTGCAACCTTCTTGCTGTGAGGCCACAATGCTAACAACTGCACCACTGTGCAGCCCACATAAGCCAACATTTGCTAGTACCAATACAACTGTGATGTTTATATGTTAGTATTCCAAGAAACATTGACAATGATTTTAGCTTCTGACTAAAAGCTAATAGCTTCCTGGTTTGAAATTGTTTTAATACAAAGTTATGTTGAAAATAAAGAGGTCTGGCTGCAGAGCTCCAATGTGGGGACAGTTCTGGTGCAGATTCCACTCTCAGGCCTCTCCATACACTGGCTGTGTCTCAATTATAGACTGTATAAAAAAGATGGACGGAGCCTCCGGGGGGCTGGAGCTGATCCCAGCTGTCAATGGGCGAGAGGCAGTGTACACCCTGGACAGGTCGCCAGTCCATCCAGGGCCAACACAGACAATTTAGAGTCTCCAATCAGCCTATCCCCAAGGTGCATGTCTTTGGACTGTGGAAGGAAGCCGGAGTACCCAGAGAGAACCCACGCTAACACGGAGAGAACATGCAACCTTCTTGCTGTGAGGCTAACCAGCTCTGCGCCACCGTGGAGCCTCGGTAAGTTCATATTTAACTTAATTTATTTTAATATAAGTTTGCAGTGAGCGTTTCAACTTATTTGTGAGAAGTGAACAAGCAAAGTTATTCAGATAAACGTTCGTATTTTGTATTATTTTGCATATTGTAACAATAGTTTTTTGTTATTCCTTAAGATGCCACCACCTTTTTTAATCTGGTCTGGTCCAGTGTCAGAAGCAAAATAGATTAACCCAGATTACAGAAAAATAACTTTATTAGGTCTAAGCTAAAACCATTTAAAACATCAATGACTGCAGGCTAGAAAAAGTGTGTCAGCTGGCTGCAAAAAACAGGCTAATGCTATTATTTTCTCCCCATAAACATCGTTTAGATCACTGGAGCCACATCCAGCGTGGTGTTCAGAACTGCAGAGACCACCGAAGGCAACGTAGGCCTCCCTGAGTTACAGGTGTCTGAGTTTGATTGGTGTGGACTGTAATGGAAAGACCTCCACCTTTCCCCTGTAAGGAAGAGCAGCTCCTGGTCGTCAGCTGTGGCATCAACACGGGATGATCAGCAGCATGAAGCTAGTGAACATGATGGAGGAGCCGTAACAATGCTGATAACTCTGTTCTTCCTCCCCCTAACCCCCTCACCACAGGTCTCTGCTGAATACTGTTATTTTATAAATCTTTTTTTTTAAAATAATTTCTTAAATAATGTTTTTAAAGAACACAAAGTGCAGATATCTGCTTGTAAATAAATGTTTTTTCTCAATGACAGAAAATTCTTTCAATAGTACAAAACAAGTTCAACATTAATCATTTCAAACAAACGTTATTTATACAGCATCGTTTCATAATACAGAAACCAACAGACTGGATTGAATGCTGTCTGTAGTTCAGTCTCCCATCCTGATAGGAACCAGAACCTTTCAAACAGAAGAAAACATCCAGCAGAACCGGGTCATGGACGGGCAGCTCTCTGCCTCAACTGGTTGGGTCAAGAGGGTCCAAATATACCCAGCATGGGTCAAATGGACCCCGCTTGGGTCGGTTGGACCCAACAAAGCACGGGTGAAATAGACGGGTAAATCCATCTGCAGGTAAAAGATGTGATATGGTCAACTTTGGGCCCGTTGAAGACATGGATTCAGGGTTATATATTTTCACTTTTGGTGACAGTAGTGACAATAATAAAACTGAGGACCAACTAAAGATCCCAACTGGCGACAGTGAAAATGTTTCCTGTGATGAGGAACAGTGCAAGACCTGGTCTATTCCTTCAACTTCTTCAAAGGATGTCCAGGTTGGTGACAACCAGTCCCAGGAGTCAACAAATCAGAGGACACAGAGCGTTCAGGGCTGTAATCGCTCCCAGACACCATCAATTTCCAGTCAACATGAAGAAACGCACAAGATTTCCCATGACCCTCCTGAGAACACAGATCCAAGATCTGGCAATGTCCAGAAAAAGCATTCACATCAAAGGACACTTGGAAACTGTGTATTTCAGTTCGCAAGACATCAGGAAACGGATGACACAATCCCAGACATTTGCTTACTGTGCAGCCAACATCCCACAGAGAGAATGTAGGTCCCCAAATCCTGCCAGTAACGTCCAGAGAGCACCATCACAATTTCATCAAAGGGAACTGGACAATCTGAGAAATCAGGTAGAAGATCTCAGAGCAAGGCTGCACAAGAAAAACCAGTTCCTCACTCTGGAGAAAGAGAAGAGGGTAAAGGCAGAACAAGAATCCAAATCCAACCTAAACCAACTTGACAATCGAAACAAGGAGGTGGAGGATCTGAAAGCCAGACTCCAGAAGAAAAACCAGTTCCTGACTCTGGAGAAAGAGAAGAGGGTAAAGGCAAAACAAGAATCCAAATCCAATCTAAACCAACTTCATAAACTGAACAATGAGGTGGAGGATGTGAGAATCAGACTTCAGAAGGAGGAAGAGAAGAAGGTAAGAGCAGAACAAGAATCTCAATCCAACCTAAACCAACTTCATAAACTAAACAAGGAGATAGAGGATGTGAAAGCCAGACTCCAGAAGAAGAACCAGTTCCTGACTCTGGAGAAAGAGAAGAGGGTAAGAGTAGAACAAGAATCCAAATCCAACCTAAACCAACTTCATAAACTGAACAAGGAGGTGGAGGATATTAGAGTCAGACTTCAGAAGGAGGAAGAGAAGCGGGTAAGAGCAGAAAAAGTATCTCAATCTAACCTAAACCAACTTCATAATCTGAACAAGGAGATGGAGGATGTGAAAGCCAGACTCCAGAAGAAAAACCAGTTCCTGACTCTGGAGAAAGAGAAGAGGGTAAGAGCAGAACAATAATCCAAATCCAACCTAAACGAACTTCATAAACTGAACAAGGAGGTGGAGGATGTGAGAGTCAGACTTCAGAAGGAAGAAGACAAGAGGGTAAGAGCAGAACACAGATCTCACTCTAACCAAAACCATCTAGATGTTCTGAACAATGAGGTAGAGGATCTGAGAGCCAGACTCCAGAACAAGAACCAGCTTCTCACTTTGGAGAAAGAAAAGAGGATGAAAGCAGAAAAATAATCTAAAAGCTCCTGGAAAATGCTTGTTGAGACAGACCAGCAAAGGGAAATAGAATGCCGTTACAGACGGCATTATGAACAGAAGCTGAAGAAATACCAGGATATCTCTGAAGAACCGGGTCAGTCATCCGAGGCATCAAAGACAGAAGGTCAAAGCGAGCTCAGACAGGTAGAACCCCAGGTGGAGAACCCAGGAGAGCTGGAAAGTATAAACAAAAGGTTGGAAGATGAGATCAGATCCAACAAAGATCTGAAATCCAAACAGAGGTCTCAGGAGGAGACTATAGAAAATCTGGAGTGGAACGTGGCAGAAATGACAGTTCAACTAAAGATGGCAGCTGGTATCAACAACCCCCAAATCCCTGATCAGGTATCTGAACCAGGCTGTCTCTTGGTAGAAGAAAAGTCCAAGCCAGAACTGTTCAAACACACCACATACGGACTCTAAGAGCCACAAGCAGACTGTAAACCACAAGTGGTCTTAAAACAAGTCCAGGAATAGAACACTTCAGGGTACCAACACAAAGACCAGAAAATAGATTTAATCTGGTCACACACTCCAATACACACTTTTCTACTAATTTCTAATAAAGCAAACCAATCACAAAATCAAGTAATTAAAAAAAATCACTTTATTTATCCACGAAGAAAAATTATTAATTTACTCCATTATTTATTTTTTATTAATTATTTTTATATTTATATATATTTATATTTTATATAATAGTATTTTTATATTTATTTTTTTATGTAATGTATTTTATGTTTTATTATTAGTAGCAGTAGTAGTAGAATTACAATTATTATTAGTATTATTATATATTCAGTATAAAAGAAAAGTTTTCTACTGGTGGTACTTCTGCAGCATGAATGCAACACTGCAATCTATGTTGCAGCTGTTTGCATGGTTTGTGGAGGTTACGGGAGCAGTAGAAAAATGTGTAGGTTACAAATATGGAAAAGAAATGGTATTTTCAGAGCTAAACTTAATTTCCTGCAAAAGTAATGTGGTAGACCTAGATCGATAAGATGTTGTTGTGCCAGTGGAACACCAACATGGGCATTTTTTAACTCATTGTGCTCCAACAGACAGTAAGCTTGTGATTTTCCATTACTTCATTATTTATTTTTTATTAATTATTTTTATATTTATATATATTAATATTTTATATAATAGTATTTTTATATATATATATTTTATGCAATGTATTTTATGTTTTATTATTAGTAGCAGTAGCAATAGTAGTAGAATTATAATTATTAGTATTATTATATATGCTTGCAATGACTCAGAATATGAGTTATTGCACAATAAGCAGCAATATTGCATGTTTCAGGACACATGTCTTGACCTTCTGTTTCTAAAGGTTTCCACCTTCTGAAGCTGAATAATGAGTTGATTTACTGATTCAAGTTCATTTGAATTTCTTCTTTATTATATAATACATTTTGTAATATTTTTCTTTTGTTTTTAATGTTCATTTATTTACCTAAATAGTTTTAGTTAATTTAACTAATATTTAAATAGTTTTAGTTAAGTTAACTAAGAGGTAAATAGTTTTAGTTAATTTAACTAATATTTAAATAGTTTTAGTTAATTTAACTAATAGTTAAATAGGTTTAGTTAGTCAGTAAATTAACTCATTAATCAGCTTCAGAAAGTGGAAACCTTTAGAAACAGAAGGCCAAGGACATGTGTCCTGAAACATGCGATATTGCTGCATATATATATATATAAATAAATATAATAATAATTATATATATATATATATATATATTTCCTGTCCTCTCCACACCATCAGTCGAGGCAGATGGCTGCCCTCCCTGAGCCGGGTTCTGCCGGAGGTTTTGTCT
>JBAMHV010000020.1:9853724-9866079 GCA_037177535.1 Pseudomugil gertrudae | reverse complement strand
CTCTACTCTACTCTACTCTACTCTACTCTACTCTACTCTACTCTACTCTACTCTACTCTACTCTACTCTACTCTACTTCTTTTCCATTATAAGGGGGTTCCCCCGTGCAATACAACTTTCTAGACACTTTTTGTGCGGGGTCTAGTTAATGGGGGAAAAAAAAAGCTTTGCATGAGGTCTGCAGAACACCACAGAAGAAGACGGACTAAGATAATAATAGAAGACCTCGCAGTAATTTTTTACTCATTAAACTAATGGAACAAATCAAGAGACGTCGTTGGAGGGTGTTACGCCAGCTGTTTATTGCGGACACTTGAATCGCAACCTTCGCTCCTGGTGCCGGCATTATGATTTGTTGAATTGGACACACCGCCGTCTTCGCCCTCCCCATTGGTCCCACCGGAACCAATCACAGTTCCCAAAGGCTCCATCCAGGAATTAAAGGCTGCAGTCGCCGTTTATTCAGGGAGCGACTGTCGACAGCCAGTCTGCTCCCAGCCCTTGTAGAGCTGCGTGAAACTTGTGAATTTTGGTGGCTTTAGTTTGCTTAATAACGTTCACAGTAGAAGATGCTGGGCTAGATTATTTGTTTCATTATCTTGGATTGTGTAGTTTATAGGAGCTGCTTCCCCTGTGTGTTACTTGGTAGCTTGTTTTTTTTTTGTTGTTGTCCTTCTTATGTCACCCGGTTGGGTTGGTTTTATTTTATTTAAGCAGCTTCGCTAACCCCAGCATGATGTTGTGACGGCTGTCCATATGTTATATTTATTAGTTACATTATATTTGTAACAAAAAATAAAAAATAAAAACCCAATTTTTCATTAACACTGAAACTTAGCACTTACACACAGTGAAGGTGGAATTAGTCAAATATCTAACTAACTTTGCAGCAGTTGCATTCACACTGTAAGAAACTTATCCTATTGTTTTTTTTTTTTTTTGCTCATTTGCTGCTGAACATCAACAAAGTACTTGTGAATAATATGAAAATGTATGGAAGTAAAAAAATCCAAAACATGAAAAAATGCAATAAAGAGCAACAGTGAAACAATGGAGTCATTCTTGTTTCATAACTAATAGGGAATGTGCTAATTCAAAAAGGTGTGTTTTAAGATGGTATTTGAAGGGAATGACAGAATAGGACTGTTTTATTTTCAGTGGCAGAAAATAAAAAAAGGCAGTCTGAAGGCTCTTGAATGCTTGAACAAGCAAGCAAGTGAGAAGAAGGGCAAGTTTAAATCAGGAGGAAGATGTGAGTACAGATAGTGAGACTGTTGATGGTTTGGAAGGTGACAAGAAAGATTTTATAGAATATACAGAATTTTAATTGGAAGTCAGTCAAGTTGATGCACGACAGGTGCAATGTAACTCAAGGAAGAGGTTCTGTAAATACTATAAGCAGCAGTTTTGAGCCAGTTACAGTTTACGCACAGTCTTGTAGGGTTAACAAAAAAGAAGAGTTGTAGTTGAGAGACAGATAGAGCTCGCTGTCCTCTGTGTAGAACTGAAATTGATAACTATATTTAGGGAAAATACTGCTCAGAGGAATAAAGTATATAATGAACATAAGAAGTCTGAGCACTGAACCTTGAGTTACATCAGAGGAGGTGGGAGATAGTTTGGATGTCAGTTATTTGAGTTGAACAACTTCAGTGTGGCACAAGACATGATTTCAACAGTTCAGGGATGTGATAGCTTAATGTTGGCTAATCTGTTAATACCGGTGTGGGAAACTTTTAAATGCTGCACTCAGCTTGGTGAGGATGATGAGGACTCCAACATCGACAACCATGAGGACTTCATGCAGAATTTTGACAAGAGCACAGCTTAAGCAATCTGATGTCATCATTAGAGAGAAGAAACTCAAAACTCAGATTTTTACTGCTTGATTTACTATTGTACATATTGCAAGTAGAATTAAGACTATTGCAATAGTACTTTAACAGCTTATTTCTGCATGTAATAAAGAAAATTCATACTGTGGTTAATTTAGCCTTTGAGTTCAAGAAATACAGTTTTTTAACAAGGATCCTTTTGTATTCACTAAAACCTCCAACCAAAGAGAACATAAAAGAACGGAAGCATTTACCATGTTAAGTCAAAGTATGCTTTGTGCTTAACTCAACCCAGCTGTTGGTCAGGAAAAGGTAACAGAACTCACTCCTCTGAATCAAAATAACTTTTGCACTAGGAAGTGAAGAAAAGAAGAGAAGGTTGTGGTATTGTTAGTGCTTGCTTTTTGTAGTTTTGGTCAGTTGCAAACATGGCCACAACATTATGTTTAAGAATGAGTCCTCTAATGGTTTTTCGAAATACATTAAATCATAAATACATCATTTTAAATTAAATACATTTGGAAACAAAAAAAAAACAACATAATAAAAATTTGGTAAAGTGGAATATAAAATCTAAAGGATTGTTTTTCTGCTGAAAATGTAACACAAACAGTGAATACAAGGAACCACACATATTTTTTTTAAGTTTCAAAGTGCAGTCACATAATGTTTATATTGAAGAACAGAGCCTTTTGACTTCTAATCTTTATTTGTTTCAGTCATTCAATAGAACCTATTTTTTTTTATAATAAGCACTGTAAAAATATAAACTGCGACTGAAATTGACAATTTTTTACCTTCACCAAGCATGTTTTTACCCATGTTTATCGGTCTTTTTTTTGTCTGTTTGTAAGCAACGGTACACAAAAAACTTTTGAGCAGTTTTTGTGATTTTTTTTCTAAATATGGATCTTGGTCAAACTTTGATACTACTAAATTTTGGGAGTGATCTGAAGGGAATTTTGACATTTTTAGAGAGAGCAATAATAATAAGAGCAACAATGTGCTACTTGGTGGAGGTCTATGCTGTCAGTGTCATTTTCTACTTCTATATATGTTTCCTCACAAATTCAAAGACACATTAACATGAATCCAAACAACTGTAGTGAAATAATAATTGGAGCCAAGATGATGTTGTTATCTTTGTCAAGGTGGAGGTCATATTTTCACCGACATTGATTTTTCTGTCTTAGCAAAACAACTCAGGTTCTGCACAGATTATGATGCCATTTGTAGAAAATGTAAGAAATTGAATAAGAAACAGCTGATTAGATTTTAAGAGTGATCTGAATAATCAGTGATTCAAATAATTGTCTTCAAATTTTTTTACAATGGGGGTAATGAGCAAAATTTTGCCATTATCACTTCTAACTCAAAAACAATGGCTACAATCATTGTCAAAATTTATTGTAAAAATGACTCTGTATGGATGTCTGCTCTCTCTGAATGTTTGAAGTCTTATCTTTCAGTCAGAAATGCACACATCAAGTGACACTCACAAATTATTCCAAGCAGAGGCAACATAATGTGCAACTGTCCCTTAAAGCCGCCTGCACGCAAAGAGGAGAACAATAATCCATGCTTATTGTTGCTGATAAAATAAAAAAAACAAACAGCAAAATAAGTGACCTGACACAGCCAGCACATTACAGGTGTTTGGTCTCTGTGACTAGCCAGTGCCTAGTCTATCCATAATATCAAAGAAGATACCTTTATAAAATGACAAAAAAACACAAGTAAGTGCAAAAAAAGCAACATAATTTACTTTACTAAGAAATTATATGCAATCAAAATCAAGATATTTCTTAATAAATAATTGCAGCCTTTACAATGCACTGCTCAATGCAGCATTCACTCTTGGTGCACGTTAAAGTGACAATTTCTGGGCATCATATTTGATACATACAGTCTCTGAGACATTTTGCATCACTTTGTGGTAGAAACTTTACTCAAAATCCTGTAATTCACTGTATGATTCTGGTCTCCTTCACTATAGTGAATATAAGATTTGACCTATGACATGGTAATAAATATTAAATAAATAAATATTTTTTTTTACCAGATTTGTGAAAGGATCAAATAAAGTTAACTGAATGGTTAAATGCAAAGTTGGAATACATGCTTTGTTAGTGACCCTGCTCCACATTTATGCACATTTGTTTTTTTGCCAGTCACTGAAGACCCCTGTTTTAGACTTTTGATACATTTTATTGTTGAGTCGATGTACAAATCCATATTTTCCATTATACCATGAGATTATTGTAAAGTGATTGTTAATTATTAAAAGTTGGTCTTGTTGGAGGGGCTTCTAGTAAAAAGCTGGAGTGTAAAAGCCGGTGTCAGGTTTTGTCCTTGGTCCTGGGTTTTTTCTTGTGTTATGTTTACTCTGTTGGTTGTTTTGGTTATTTTCTCACTCTCCTGTTTTCCAGGTGTCTCGTCTGGTCCTCCCTCGTGTGTCTTCCCCTCCTACCTGGTTATTGTAACTGTAACACTGTATAATTACAGTAGATATATTATAAAATAACTGTGAAAATGTTACCATTTTACTGTTGTTTTATCAGCAGGTTCTTTACATGTTGTACACTTAGCAATAACTAGTAAATAAAAAAAAGCTTTAACTACACTGAAACCCTTTTTTTGTGCTCTTGTGCCAGTAATGGATATGTTTGTCACATCATGTGGTGGGATTAAGAAAGGAAACCAGGCAGGGAGGACATCTGATGACTTACCTGTAGAGGCTGTCGGGTTCCAGGCACTTGAAAACCACTGAATACACCACAGTATGGGGATGGTCTCCAATCCTTTTCCCAGCAACAACACAAGATGAGCCCAAACCAGAGAAAAGATCATCCATCAAGCTCAGAATCTCACCTGACAAAGGGATAAATTAAAAAAGACAAAGTGATGTTAGAAACAAAAAAGTCTTACAAAAAGTTTGGTAATGTTTATATTTCCTGTGTTTAACCATAAATCAAGTTCGGCGCCTAAGAACCAAAATATAATGTTAATCCACAGAAGTAAGATTTTCTGAATTCCTTTTAGAGCTCATTCATTATTATGAATTGGGCCATGTACCTCTGGATACATAAGTTTCACCTTTGCCTGGTCCTGAGGAACCTATATCATCAGCAGCAACCCTAAGGCTTAATTAAATGTTTTTTATGGACAGAAACTTCTGAACATTACATTATAGTACTGTAAGGGAAACAGGATTTTGTTCCTTTATGGACACATACATGGTGCTATTACAGTGACATCTACTAAGCACCCTGGTGTCTCACAAAACAGTACTTCACAAGCTGTGAAATATTTTTTATGTCAGCTTACGGGAAAGGAAAGCGTCACACAGTTGTTCATTCAGACATGGACACACACATCGCTAGTTTCCAGTGCTCATGGGGGTGATGGAAAAAAGAAGAACGTGTCAAAATAGTTTAAAAGTGCTCAAATTGTTGGATTTCCAACTATTTCTACATGAGGTAAAGGGCAGCTTATAGCTTATGATACATGGGCAACTTATAAACACAGGGAGTAAGTCTGGCTGGTGGGGCATCAGGGGGGTAGTAAGAAAAGGTTGCAGAAAGGAGGAAAAAGAGCTGTACAAATGAATGATTTGACCTTTTCACAGAAAGAGTTCTGTGTATAGGCAGCTACCCCCAACACATTCCAATACTGTGGCAAGTTTGCTCTTTTGGAACTGGATTAATGTACATTGTTGTATTAAATTGGTTTAAAACTGCAGAGATAAAATATACTGAAATAATTTAGGTCTAAGCTTTGACATTTTCACTAGATGTTGTTTAGAAATCCTAATTAGTAGTCTGCTGCATTATTTATCACATATTTTTTTTAATCTTTTATCATGTACAAATACACACACATTTTGTATATGTTTAACTTTTCCAGACCTCAAGCCTTCTCTTAAAAAGGATGAACCAACTTTTGTTGGTCACTACTACTGAAATTTCAACAAATGTAATCATGTCAATACAAAAAATAAATATTTAACTATTCTATGTACTTTCCAAATATTACCAGCAAAAACAAATAAAAAACAATTATGTTTATAAATCTTAGTAAAATTAACATATTAGTTATTATATTTTGTAAGGACTTTGAAAGCATTTATTGTCACTGTGACGAAAAGGGAAATTATACATGTTGCTTAAAATATAACTAAAGGCATATCTCTATGTAAATCACTGAATCACTATCACTGAAATCTTAACTGTCAATATAACAGTCAATCCTAATTACTAAGGAACTAGTTATTTCAAATGATAAAGTTGTCCTCACTAATTTTCATTAGAACATCAGGAGTTTGAAACCAGTTGGACCATGTCTTGGTAGGTCAGAAGCCTGGTGGAACTGGTAACTAGTTTTTAGACTTGGAAAATAGATTTACAAAATTCACAAGCAATAATGTGTACCTTCAACAAGCAGCTTTTCCACATTCTGTTGTAAAATGAGGTTGCCAAAAATTCATTCCCATTTGTTTTCATCAGTGTCATTCTGCTTTACAACAGCAATACTTTGCATTGATTAATGGGCTCATTTATCTCGATATTTATGTATTTAGTTGAATAATCATGTCCACATATGGAAATTACTTGAAAAGCAAAGCAATCCTGAGTGCTTGGTAGAAAATAGTGGCGATTATCAATTCAAGATTGAATTATTGACTTGTTCAAGTCTGTGTTCCCTGGATGATTTTCAAAGAAATTATTTGAATCTTTTGTTGCAAGAGAGTCATTAGTTAATTCTTATTTCTGTTTTACAAAGCCTAAATTTAGAGCAAACTGCACTAAATAAAGTAGTGAAAACAATAAAAATGATAGAAAAAACATATAAAGGCACAATGAGAAATACAGGAAAAAGAGCAGACTGTTCTGCTGTTTTAGGGTTTTGGATGTAGCCTCATAGGTGACTGATGATGTCAGTGGATGTTTTGATAATCAGAATAAATCAAGGACCTGGAGCGTTACAGTATACTTGGAGAGCAACCACCGCACCGTGCACATCTCAGGGAATATTTTAGATGTATAAAAATATTTGGAACCTCTACCTGTCACTATTTTTCAGGGTTCATGTTTAATATGATGATATAAATGACATTTGGAAAATAAGTTAGTAGTTTTTATTATGTGCCACTTAAAATATGCAAAAGTTGTTATATATAAAAGAACAAACATGAAATGAGTAAAAACATCTGACACAGATCAACATAGGCTATATAATTTTGCATTTTAATCCGAAGCAACAATTAACATTTAAAGTAACAAATAATTCATTGGTATTGCAAGAAAGTGGTCACAGCAACATCTGGGGAACAAAACAAAGGACAATTGTCTTTCCTCTGGTCTCTGATATAAATGTCAGTTTAAGGATTTGGCAATGGTAAATAGCATCTGGTACTCAGTCGTCTATTCTTACCATGAAGATTTTACCTTTACTTTTATGGGTATAACTCTTTCCAAAATGAGCCACTTGAGACCTACAAGCTGTTATACGATTACATGAATAAGAGACTTGTATACTTAAACGGGGTACAGAATGTACAATCAAATGCATAAAGTTAAGTGACTTATATCAGCCACATTCTAATGTGCATGTTGTATTCTATAATATTTATTATGATTTAAACAGTGATTTCTTAATAAATTAATGTCAAAGAACAAAGAAAAAACACCCCTGGTCCAATCAGTGACACTGTCCTCTTTTCCTACTGATTTATAAGAAATCAAACACAACATGACACTACTAACGGATTCAGACTCAGTGTGATTCCACAGAGGACAACTGACAAGCAATTCTGCCATCTCAGGAGTGATTAAAGGTGCCAGAAAATACTCTTCACTTCATATAATGATTAGAAACTAGACACATTTTACAAGAAACAACTTTTTTTGTTAAGAAGGGAAAATATATTTTGTTTTTTTCAAACTTAAATCCTTAAAAAAAGAATAGGATGAACTAGTACACTGAAAGATGGCTTCCAAATAGTTTGCTGGTTTATTGGAATCCTAGGAAAATAAATTCCACTATTATTTCTTTCCACAATGAATCCTTCTTGGTAGAGGCCATTTGCTGTCACAACTCAGTAGGATTCAAGTCCATGACTAGCCTTTGCAAGTTCAGCTTCCTTCTACATTTTTATAGTTTTGTTTCATCTTTATGCAATACCATTAGGGAATTTTTACTCTTGGTTACACAACCATTTCAACTGTGGTGTTTGAAATACCCAGCTCTCTTATGAAATTAAATGAATTAAATGAAAAATACTTTGATCAAAGAGGGAAATTCAAAATGTAACACTTCCATTTTTTATGATTCTTAAAGTATCACAACAATCTTTTAACTTTGGTTATTATTACTCTGCAAAAGCTGAAAATTCCAGTTTCACTTGAGGGACTGAGTGGTGCTAAAGACTTAGCTAAATTTCTTAATTGGTTTTGCCTGATAAAATCCATCTGTAGTTTCTACTTGGTGAAACTTGCAGATATTTTGCCAATCTTGAACATATATTTTTAAATAGGCACTGTTGCCAGATTTTCATACTTTTCTGCCCCTTAATGAAATGTAATCTAGCATCTGGCTTTTAACCTGGCTCTTCTCTTAGCTCTATTTAACTAATAAAAGTCATTCAGATGTATTATTTCTTGCTTTGTAAAGTTTTTTCATAAAATTCCTCCATTAATGTTCTTTTGGATTTCTTTAAAAAATGTTGTCTGTTTTTTTCTGCCACTAAATGCTGCAAGACAGTAATGGCCCAATGGATATGCATGATAATTAAAAGTGTACCAACAAATTAGGTCAGAGGCACAACTATTAAAGTTTGAAATTTATGTATAGTCTTGATTTAAACTCTGAATATTTGAGCTTAAAATAAAATAGATGTTTTTTTTTTTTTAATTTTTTCCCTTAAAGATTGGGTTTTGCACTTCTGTTTTCCCAAATTCTCTTTAAGGTTTTGTATGATCTGTTGTACAATATTTTTCCATTTTTTTTATTTTTAAACTATAAAAAACAGTGACTTCCAAGTTAAACTAAATTTATATTTAAATCATAAATAATTTGCATGAAAAAAAGGATCAGTGTCTACAAAAAAAAAGTTTACAAAATGCATAAAATATCAATGTTTTGGGGTGGTATACATTAGCACTTTTGCTAGGGTAGCTTGGCAAGTCTTCTTTTATATTTGTGTGTCTCCTAGATATGGCTAGGAGATCCCCTGTCGTGCAGGCATGGTGCCTCTGGTTCTGTTAAAATTAAATTGGATTTTTTCATGGTTGCTACTTGTGCCTACCACCTTTTTGTTACGGCATTTGAGCAGACTGTAACACAATATAGACCACAATACATTGTTGACAGGAGCTCAAAATTGAGGATGTGACATGAACATCAAAGCAGGTTAAAAAAAACTATCAACCATTCAAATTTGATCCTTTTTTATTAAATAGATATGCAACAAAGAAATAATACAAGGAAATAAACTTTTTTCACACAAGTTTGGATTGGGTTTTTATGCACATCTTGGTGGCTGTGGTAACAGTGATGTAATCTAAGAAAAGGAACAAATTGTCATTTTGTTTTTGCCTCTTGATCAATTTTGATCAAAACATGATCAAAGTTCTCATTTTTTGTGGAGTATAAAACTGCCATTATCCTAAAGATCATTCCATCAAACCACCATGAAAACTCTCAATAATCTGAGAGTATACATGCCTGTCATGATGAAGCATATGTTAGCTTTGTGTCAATCAAACTTTTTCAATGATGTCTATGTGTAACTTGAACACAACACATGCAGCCACCACAAAATGCCATGTAGATGTTGACTGCAAGTTTCAAATACCTCTGTAGAGATTAAAAGGTACCCCCAAAAATGATACAAACATAGACTTCTTACCTATTTATCAAGGCTGCCTTAAACACCATAAAAATAAGAATATACATGCATATTCTGTAATGTGTGTTCCGCTTGAGCACAGTACATAATTTTATATACAATTTATCTTATTATTAACATACAAATTTAATCTGTTTTAGACCAAAAAGAGAACATATGTATGTGCTTTCACATAGAAGGAAGGGTGGTTTCTATGCATAGGAGACTGGGGTGATGAGTTAAATGTGCTCACACATGCAAAACAACTCCACAGCAAAACTGGAAGTGTTTTTTACAAGCCACATATTGGCCCACACGTATGGCTGTTTGTGGCTGTTCCTTATTCAACTGAGGACTTTCAATTTTGACTGCACCAAAAAGTGGTGGATTCTAAGTGCTTGCATACAGGAATTAGGTAATGATAATATAAATGTAATTAATTAACAGGAGAATACGGTATTTAAACCCACCCAGAAGCAACATTTATAGTTCTACCCTTTTGAGGGGTCCCTCAAAGGTAGGTCTGTGGTCCGTCAACATTTCTGTCGATTGCAAAGCCAAAACAACTCACAGCTGGCAAAAATTAAGGTCTTTGAAATTGTATTTCGGTAAAAGCCATTTTGTGTTCTGTAGCTTACATGGCGATTAAATCCTCATGGTAAATTCCAGGTGACCTTTTTTGTGCGCAGAAAGAGAAACAAATAATAGCAAATCATGGGAATGTTGGGCTGACGGACAGTGTACAGAGAGAACTGCTTGGATATAGACACACTGGTCTTGTAATCATGTATGTAGTCACAAACAAGTCATGCTCTGTTTATTTGAACAAACCAATGTCATATACGATGTCTGAAAGAGCTGCACAAAAACAATAGTTCCTGACCCAGACTGGCCCAAATTCCCTACAAAAACATGGAATACCCCTCTCAAAAACTTTAGCACATTACAAAAACACTAAAAAGGAGGGAGGTAGAGGACATGGCAGGGGGAAATAAGAGAAATTCTTCTTTTCTGCTAAGCATGCAATAGTGAAAAAAAGGTACTTAAAAAAGAAAAGCTGTATCAATTAATTAACACCCCCAAAACTGTGAATGTACCTTGCCAATGTTATCTGTCATAGAAATCTGATAAAAAAAATGTGTGTGTACTTTTACAGATGCATACGGATACTGTATATGTGTGTGTGGTCAAATTGTAATACAATGTTGCAGGCTAGCCTTGCTACACTGTTATCCCTGACATATCATTTCCATTAAACTACTAAATTCAGGGACTGTGTAATTGCCTAAGCCATTAGCTGCATGTGTGTGTGTGCATGCGTGTGTGTATGTAAGTGTGTCTGTCTCAGTGAGAGAGTGTAAATCCTCAAGGTCAGCAGGTTCACAAGTGCAGCTTTTTGGGGTTTTTTGGGCAAGTGAGAAGGGGGGGTTACTTTCTTTTGCTCAGAGAGGAAACTTGAATGAAAGTGGCAGAAGAAAAGTCTGAGTACTGAAGCACTGTGCATTCACTTTAACCCTTGGGTCAATTCAGTACTGATTATGCTGAAATAGGCAGACACTTTTGGTCAGTAAATATGTGTAGTAATATAAATATTGAGGCAACTTATTTGTAAATGTCACAGATATTCAAAGGAAATTTTCCATAAGTGCTGTTAATTCACAAATTGTGTTCTTATAATTTTTAATTCCAGTTTAATTCTATACATCACATAAGGCTTCTTGTGTCTGTAGACTACATTTTCAACACAGAAACAGCATCTAATGTACCATTATGATAAAACAAAAAATTACCAAGTCAGCATAGGCCCTTTTGTTTGACTGTTTTTTTTTCTTTGTTAACCTTTCATTACAATAGGTATAAGAATGTTGACTCTTTTTAAGCAAACAAAACTTAAGCTTTATATTAACAAACAAATCACAAATTTTATATTTCCTGTGAGCTGCCAAACCTGCAAGGGGCCTCCACTGTTAAACTGTCAGCACTCAGCCCTCCACAACCCACCCAGAGCCTACACCACCTTCTTCTCTCACTCTCTAATTCACACATAAAGTAGAATATACACAGATATTCACATAATGTCATAGGATTGGAAAATACATACTAAAAACACACTCCAAAGTAATGAAAGACCAGATTTAAGACTGGTAATGTGTATGAGGGAAGGGGGAGGCTTAGAGGTGACAGAGACCTGGGAAATTTATTTCTACCAACAGGCTGATTCCAGTATAATTGACCAAGCTTTTCAGATCAGAAAGAGTATGTAGCTGATGGGGAACTGCATGTTTATATTAAGAGCAATAATTCATTTATAATCAAAATAATGAGAAAAAAAGGAGTTCACAAGATGAGGCACTTAAAGGTACTCCATATTGCTTTAATGCCTACATACTCCAGGTTTAAGCTTGTGTCATTTAACAGGGGCTTGCATGATATAACTCTATGAACATGTAAATAATGTTAAGCAGATAAATGTTTTTGAATATTTAAGAAATAGATGTCATCTAACAAATTACCCTTTAAAGGAGATATATCATGCAAAATCCACTTTTGTAGCCTGTATCCATCCATCCATCCATTTTCTTCCGCTTATCCGAGGTCGGGTCGCGGGGGCAGCAGCCTAAGGAGGGAAGCC
>JBAMHV010000020.1:9789091-9832142 GCA_037177535.1 Pseudomugil gertrudae | reverse complement strand
CTTCTCCCCCCTCCCCTCCTCCCCCTCCCCCCCCCCCCCCCATCTCCCCCCCCCCCTTCACTTATTCTAGATTGTTTTGTCCTGTCTAGGCTACCCCACATAAAATGGGAAATAGCTTTGGCATATAGATAGATAGAAGTTTAAATTTACCAGCACTAGCACATAGAACTGTAAATTATAGCTAAACTTGTAAAAATCCTTGCCATCACAACAAAATAGGGACATTGTGGCATTTTAACCCTTTAGTGCACAAAAACAGTGACACATTTTACTTCTAAACATAGATAGTGATGGTGCTTATTTTTCCTCGTTTATGTTTCAAATATTTAATGTATTTTGATCTTTTTTTATAAAACATGAAGAAAATATCATAGTTACACAATATAAATATTTCATAAAACTATATGACTGGGCTATGTCATATAAAGCAAAAATTCCCCAATTTGCTAAAGTAGTTTTATTTTGTTATCCTCTGAAATTTTGCCCTTTCAACCTACTGCTTCTTTTTTGAAGTTCTTGTGGCAACAAATGCTGGAGTGGATGACTCACAAAAGCCTCAAGAGTATTATTAGGACACCTTGAATGAGACCATGTTCTTTTCAGGGGAGTGCAAGAGCTGACTGACAGTTATTAGAACTTCAGGGACTGTGCTTATGTCTACAACTTCCTTAAGTGCCCCGGGAGTCAGTAGAGGCAGGTGTGTGTGCACATGTGTGTGTATATCAGTGCATGCATCCAGAAACCCTCTCTTGTGAATGGATCCCTAGGTGTCATGGTGTCACGTCACACTTACATTGGCTGCCTGAGGGGACTGCAGTTAGGCATGCCATCTTTGCTGAAGGCACTCAGGTCACAGCGACACCAGTTATCAATGACATCGCCCTTTCCAGCACACCAGTATGAGCTCATTGTAGCGCTCTTGAAGGCCTGTAAAGGGTAACAGGTGAGAGAAATGCAATTATCTCTTGGAACATGTGCTCAATGTCCATCTAAGCTTAAACCACCCCCATCTATCACCCCACCTATGTCTCTCTTTCCATCATTACCCTCCTTACGTCCACACATGCATACAGGCACATCTTTTTTTTTTTTACTTTCCACTGAACATAAACATTTCCCACCCATATTTCCCACCCCAGCTACCAGAGTTTTAGCATTATACCCATTTAAAAAAAGATATGGTGCTCAAAATGTAAATGAGCTGCAAATGTACTTTCCCTGCATGCATTGTGACCTTTTCATTTCCACTTTTCCCAATTACCGGAAGGCAGGA
Source organism: Pseudomugil gertrudae (assembly GCA_037177535.1). NCBI lineage: Eukaryota > Metazoa > Chordata > Actinopteri > Atheriniformes > Pseudomugilidae > Pseudomugil > Pseudomugil gertrudae. Next base: position 9,830,869 of record JBAMHV010000020.1, on the reverse strand, counting down.
GCACATCAGTCGCACTGACTAGCTTACAGTGCAATATCATAGATCCTTGCAGCTTTTATGATGGAGATGTTAGAGCTGTGTCACTCCTCATCTATGCATTTGTATGTGAGATCTGTTGATATTGCTCCCAGTCTGACTCTGAAAGGGATGGAGGGGGGAGGGTAGTGAGACATTAGGAGGTGACATCATCTCCTAACATCTCCTTGTGCTGCTTCATTTACGGATGAAGGGAAAAATAATCAAAGGCAGAACCTCAATCATCCTCTAAAAGGCAGCAAAATGCCAATATTACCGTCAAAGCAATAAAGTATAATGTCAGGGCTTTCCCTAAAGCCACAGGCATGATATAGAGTAAGTTCAAGGGAGTTCACAAGCACTCTGGCTCCCCCGTCACACGACGGATCAATGTAGCTCTCAGTTATTTATATGCTCTAACTCGTTAGCAGTGCTGCCTCATGCATACTACTTTGGCAATGTGCTTCATCATGGTTGCAAAAAAAAAACGGTTGGAAGATTCATACAGAAACATTATCGTTGGGTACCAGGCGTCCAACAGACAGCAGACGAAAGCCCCTCCTTTATGCTGAAGCACCATGACATTCACTTATCAGAAAGCAAAGCAAATGATGAGATGACATATATCTCTAAGAACTGCACACATGCAGCATGTACACACAAACTCCAATTAATGATTGATTTCCACGGGTGGCTGTTTCATTTTATTGGAGAAATGCCAAAGAAGATTCCTGCAGTGTGTTGATTAGATGAAGTGACATTTAGAGATTATTTTGCTTATAGTATTGATATAAAAGGCAGACACCTTGGCCAAAAAATATTAATAATAAAAAAGTCAGAAAGCTGATGTAAACTTAGAAACCGATGGTAACTTTTTCATAGCATAGCAATGTTAGCTTACAAGACAGTTCAACAGTTTCATGGGAATGATTTTTAGACTTAGACATAGACAGACTTTATTCATCCACAAGGGAAATTTTGTTGTCACATTAGCTCAGGACAGTGATTCTGCATCCCAGAAACAGCAATAGAGATTTTTTTTTGTTAATACTACTTTCTTTCACTCAAGGAAAAGCACCTCGAGAGGGCAAGTGACCTAAATGAACAGCAGAGAAAAGACTGAAGGAAAAAAAGAGAAATTGACCCTGGAGAGGCCATGGAAAATAGGACAGTAAAAACATCAACAAGGTGAAAAAGGAAACAAAAGTGTGAAAAAGGAGACCTCCAACTCTCAAAGCAATCCTTCACTTTACTGGAATTAAAGTGGATAGGGAGGGGGGCGGGTGTTCCCTGAGCATTTGAGGCTTTCTCATTAAACAGTCCCTTTAAATAAGCATGCTGAATGAGCAGTCGTTATAGGGGGTAAGCATGGACTGTAATTCGTGGCTATACAATAACCACATGGAAAACAAACAAAAAAATGTTATAACATTTCCCCCTTTTGCCTGAATCCATGTGGTAACTGCTGCCGGAAGACAACAGCACCAGGAATTTTGCCACCCAAAGTAAATGGGAGAAGGCCACATACAAAGGCAACACACACACACACACAAAGACACACAAAACTGGACTTAGAATATATGCATGCACAAAAACTAGACAAATGTGAGAAATGGCCTTCGATAGAAGGGCAAAAGAGAGAAAAACCACAAGGCTACCACCGTCAAGATTCCTAGAAAAACCCCATATGAGTCTGTGTGCTTGATTGCATGGTTGCACATGTGAAAAACAGACAAAGCGATTACTGCCATGTTTATGTTTAAAGAGTAATGCAAGCCAGTCTCCACTGGGTAAACAGTGAATCTAATTGTGGTTTAGGGAATGAGGTGGGGAGCTGGGTGAGGAGCATAAAACAGTGATGGTTTACAGAAAGAAAAAAAAAACAATAGTTAACTGGTACATATAAAGTGACAACATGTCAAATGACTAGTGATGAAAGCAACATGTACCTTTGGGTGCAAAGGAAAAAGAAAGGATCAGTAAGGAAAATCTTTTTGTGAAATGAACAGATTCAATGAAAGGCTGATGTCTGATTAATTAAAATTTTAGTGCAGCAACTAGCACAGTAGAGAAGACAGGTCTACCCTATGCTTTATTGATTGGTTACAGATGATGCATTTCCCAGAATACAACGGATCAATACTCTTCACATTAAGACCGCGTAGATATATAAAACAAAACTCATGTTATGTTAAGCAAGTATTTTGACAAGAGGATGTTAATCTGAACATTGACTGTGGTAGTGCAAGACAGAATATGCTAAGCCATGAAATATTTGCTTTCATAGCTTGATGAAATCCTAATTTTTTACAATGGATACATGGATCTACCATTTCACAAATATGCCACAATTCATCTTGACTGACCTTACCGATAGTGAACGGATTTAGCTGAAATGTAATCACTTCCTGCTTTGTACATTACACAAGAGCAATGAACAACAAGACCAATAAGCATCAACAACAATTCCAGTCACACAAATTCCAAGCCTTGACGTCATTTAGACCCTGCAGACTCACTGGCACCAAAACACAATGTGGACCTTTCACTTTCGTAGAAGTCAGTCGTGACTTACAAGAAGGCAAGTGAGGCCATTGTGACCGCTTTAATGTATTAATCTGTTTGTCTAGTCTATGCTGACCAAATTACTGTCCGTATTCAGAGGCTAATACACAAAAACACTAGCCAGCTGGCCCACAGTATTGATTTATAAGATAATCACCAGTGGTGGTAAAGAGTCTAAGTCAGAGCCCACATCTGTGTGTGTGTGTGTCTTTGTGTCTATATGTGTGCACACACATCCGTAGATCTACGTGGCCTTTCCAATCATTCAAGGGTAATGGTGTTAACAAAGAAGCCAATGGGCTGTTTCTAGGAACCTTATCGGAGGTACCACTTTGAGGAAATGGGACACTTGGGGCAGCTGGAGGGTTAGTTCACCTAAAGGTTGATATGTGATTGCCATGTCAAACAAAAAAATCTTAAATGTCATTTTAGGAGGAATTTTGAACTAATTTGGGCCACCAATAAGTACATCAATAATGGACCTGCTTTCCTAAATTGATGTGTGGGTTAACAATGCTCAATGATTGAAAAAGCCAATAGATCAAAAGGAGACACACAGCGTGTGTGTGTGTGTGTGTATGAAGAAAAAGTGATTTAAGAAAAAAAATCGACAGTCTTTTAAGCCTTCTTCCAGTAATTCTCTTATAGGATTCTCTTATCTTATTACAACAGAGCACAATAATCCAAGTCCAAAACAAACTTAAACTAAACTAAAATCTAACTTTAAGTTCTTTATGCTGCTTGTGGAGAATGCATTATCTAAGAGAACAGAGGAAGGGGTATCCACCAGTGAAACCGATATCCAAGAGATTAATGAGAAGGCTTTTCTGTCAAGAGATATGGTTTATTCAGGGGAGTAATTTAGTCTGCTCCAGACTCCACAATGGCCTTACATGCACTAAAGAGCATGTGCAGCTGAACCAGCTTCCATAACATTGAACATAACTGCCCAGATTAAAACTAACACTAAGAGACAGAGCATGCGTTTCTCAAAGTTTCATATATTCATTTTTTTAAAAGCTGATGTTTACAATAAGTAGAGGCAGCTACATATTTTATATGACTGTTGTTTTAAGCTGAACTTGGAAATCTGCAAATCAAACCCTTAATGGAATGGGTATCTTTTCTGCTTTGAACCATTTGTGACAGAGCACATGAGAACAGAAGTTTTGTTAGGGCTGTTTTGTCTGCGTCTTTGTAATCAGAGAAAAATGTTTGTCAGGGTTGCCAGTTTAGTTTTATGTAATACACAAACTAAAAGTCTGAATTACTGCTGATGTAATTAATGCTTTGTTGGTTTTGACAAGTACATCGTATATACCGGCCACACAGAGTGTGTATAAATCTGTTTAATGATCTACCATATAGGAGCATGCACTCTCTCTGTGCCGCAGTGACATTCCAGGAATCAAAAGTTTATATGTGCATTAGACTGCAAAAAGTGCTGGTCTGAGCAATGTGGTAGATAATTACCAAAACTTAACCGCAGTATTTAGGGTGTATTGCTTTTCAGGTATCCTACTCTTATATAAATTTGAGATGATGAATGAAGCCAACTAAATGGGTCCTATTCAATTCTCCCATAAACAAAATCCAATATTTTAAACACAAAGACAGTTGGACACTTTTACTATTTTTTTGGTCAGATAGTTCTTTGAAAGATAGCCAAAGCTCATTTTTAGCTCAAGTTGGTTTCTACTAATATTAAGACACAAAACCTTTATGATACAGTAACATACAGTATCCAATTCCCCAAATTCCCCCAGAATGAATCAAGATTTAAATCAAATTTGTAAATTTGATGAACAGGACAGGAACACAGGATTAACAGAAAAAAATTAAATAAAAACATTTTGGCCCATGATCATTTAATCAGTTTGGTAAGAAAATAATTCAGTTATAGTTCAGGCTTCTATTCTGCAGAGTTAACTGACCATTTCTCTTCATATTTTTACTATCAATGACGATTTTACCCTTGAAGTGAGTAACAGGATGTGTGCTGAGATTAACTGAGGCAATCTGTCCTCAGATTTATGCAAGTACATCAAATCTCCTTGGATGACATTTCATCATTCAGAGGGACAAAAATCCCATGGCCTTTTGGATGTTTGGTCTCATTATAACTGAGCTGAGTTGTTGTCCATTTGCAGACGGCCAGGTTAAAGACCCAGCAAACAAAAACCAAACTTAGCTGCAGTCAAAGCCACTGAAATAATCACTACTGGTTTAAATGTCTACTGATTTTTGTTTTGTTTGTTTAAAAGACTTCAGGAACATACTTAATGAAAAGTGTTTAGATAAAACATTGAACAAGATGATTTAGTACAGCTTGATGTTTATCTGTCTAGATTTGCATGGCTAAACTTTTGGCATTTGCTGTTGAAACAGGGCCAAATCTCTCACATGCCTTAACTCCATGCAACTTGCTTTCTGTGACTACTCTCCTCTTCTGCGAAACCCTGCTGCCACCTTCGATCTGCCCCACTCAAAATGTTCGAGACAGTGCTTTTGTTGGGCTGCAATACTTAGTGGAAGCATAGAAGCAAGCAATCTGCACGGTATAGAGCATTCTGTCCCATTAGACTCACAACCAATTTGTTCAAAAGGTTTGCCATAATTCAGTCAAAGCAGCACAAGACACAGAACTACTGGCAAGCACCACAGACGTAAGCTTATTTATTTATGGACTGATGTATTTTTTTCCCTGGCACTGAAACAGTCTGCGGGAGTCAGTGTGTGTGTGTATTTGCATGGACGCATCAGGTCCACCTCAGTCATGTCCAATCCAACGGGTTCCAGTCAACTTCAAGTCAAGACCAAGTTTAAATCAAATAAAGTCAAAGAACAGAGAAGTGTTTGCTTCCCAGACAAAGCTGGAGTAAAACTCAAACCTAAATTATAAATGCAAAACGTAAATATCACAAATGAGTAAAGAGGATAAAGGATGCAGAATTAATTTTACAAGTGAAAGCTCGCCTTTATCAATTGGCGTATCAGAAAATAATAAAACCAATAACTAAGATAAATGTTTCAAAAATCAATATATTTCATGACATTTAAATGAGGCAGTTAAGAGAAAAAACATGGAGTTAAACAGCTCTGAAACACAGTATGAGATGCCTTTTGAATGTTCTAAATATGACTTTTCAACACTGTAAACAATGTAAACACAGACTGTTTTTCTTAAGCCTTTATAGTATCTGAGTTAGGGAAAACAGCTTAATGGATCGACTTGTTATTAGACTTGCACATATATACTGTTTTTCTCCTCTGATTGGGAATATTAAATCAACGTGTTATGGATTACATAGGCAACCACACAGTATTACCTGAGAGAATCATGCCTCCAGATATTAGTTTATCCTCATTCTTAACCATCCCTTGGTAAAGTAAGCCCCAAGGATACAGACAAAAATGTCAAAAAACACCAAGAAAGCTAGGAAGTAAGTGTCAGGTCTAGGCATTCTTCTAATTCAGTTTCATTGTTTTTTTTTTGGTGCTTTTTACAGAAAAAGGGCAATATATCCCTCTGGCTTATTATGCGATCGATATGAAAAGGACATGACATGTCCTGTCAAACAGTCATGCAGCCTGGGTGAGGTCACTAAAAGATGCCAGCAGCTGAGAAAAGATGGAGGAATGGGGGCAAAAGAGAGAGTGACAGATCCATTGAAGAAGCTAGACAGTGGGCATTCACAGACACATTCATCCGTAACATACACATAGATGAAATCTTCAACCAACTAATCATAAGCTGAACTACCAAGCTTCTATTTTGATTGCTTCCATGGATTTAGGGTGAAAGAAAAAAGAACTTCATTTTTGAAAAAGCTTTTGTAACATGCAGCTGTCTTTCTTGATAGACCCAGTCAAGTAGAAAGATGTGTGAGAGACACACACAAAGACAGAGATAAAGAGTGTGTGGATGGGCAGGTTGCCGCTCGCCTCTAATGCAATATACGTATGTGCCATTCTGACTAGCAGCAGCTGTGGCCAAGAAGAGAGGAGAAAGCGAGAAAAAGAGGAGCAGAGTGATGGACTCCCCTCCCTCCCTAGAGGTCGATGACATCAATAAGAAGCTAATAATCCTGCCTCAAGCTACCTCAGAAGGGCTTGCCAGAGTGATCCACTGCAGTCTAGCCCTTCTCCTCCTCCTCATACATCTCACTCTCCAAGTCCCCAAAAGACCCCGGGAGAGTTGGGGGAGAGAGAAGGATGGGTAGAGAGGTGTTTGGAATAGCGGGAAAAGAGACATTTTGCTCTTCCTCGCGTTTAGGTATCGACAAAGCCCCCTATGGGCCGTCTGGTATTGATTGTGAATTCTTTTCTTTTGGACTCTGGTGCTTGTTATGGGTGGCACGTACAGAGATTAATGCTGTGCTCGTGTTATCTTGGGTGCATTCGTCTATGTATAAAAATGTATGTATTAAAGTATGATAATTAGATGATTGGTTATTGGAAATATGATCCACTCTGCTGTTTGTTAATCGTGAGTCACCTGCTTTTGAGTACACAGCAGCAACAACGCACACACAAACACCAGATGTTAGGTCAGAAGACTAATGCAAAATGAAGCACAAACAGGGCAAAATGTGGTCAACTAAATGTCAAGTGAAGCCAGAGACTTCTTATAAATAGGCTTCTGGAAAACAAATCTGATATGATTAACTTTCGCTGTAAAAGATCGAAAGACTTTTTATACAGGATGAATCATAAACACAGCATGTGGTCATTAAGCTGATATTACATTCAGCTGTGCAGTCTTGATGACACAAATACACACACACACAAATATATATATATATATATATGTATACACACCAACTTCCCCACAAGAGAAAACCATGATGTCATCCTTTTAATGCCCTCTGTATTACAGTACTGATTTCCAGTGGTCAAAGTTAACCAACTAATGCCATCTAGAGGGGAACTGTTGTGACTGCAGCGGTTCAGCATTTTACAAAAAAACAAAAAGTCAGAAAGGATTACACCACCATCTAATGGCATGATATGCAGTGATGGCAAATCCTGATCCATAAAGTAAAAGTCCTGCAACTGTTCTGACCACCCACCAAACCAGCTGAATTTAATGAACACAGTTTATGTGCCAGGTAAACAAGACTGCTAATGAAAACACATGTTCTAAATGTACAGATAGATCTAAAAACATGCCAAGACTTTTACATTACGGCATCTGAATTTGCCACCTCCCGTGACGGCATATCAGGGCATATTAAGTGAGATATGCTAGGTGTCGTGTCAATTTGTCATCTTTAAATTGACAGATTTAAAGTGAAAATCCAGCACTGAATTGAATCAAAAAGAACAATTGATAATAGTACCACAGAGCAAGTCAATCCTTCACATCTAGAAAATCTTTGGTTCCCATATTTGTTTGTCACTGTCTCTTGACACGCACACATGTGTATGTCTAAATGTATTTGCACACAAGCAGAAGCACATGAATACTTTCCAATTCATTTTCCACACTTGTTCTCACCTCTTTGGTTATGTTGTCTTGGACCAGACTGTAAAGGGGCACAACACGACTGACTTCCAGCAGGACGGGGATGGGTGACGGCTGCTCTCCACTCCTACTGGTAGCACTGCGGCCTTTCCCCGCCGCTCCTCCCATAATGGTTTGGTGATGGCACAGGTGGCAGCCAGCTGGACAGCTGCCCTTTTCCTCACAGCGGATCTCAACACCATTCACCAAGTCATCAGACAACAACTGGCTCTTCTGCAGAGCTGACACGTAGTTGATGAAGGGAATTGACTTAAGCTCACGTCGCCCTCCAACTCCCTGGTCTGTTGCCTCTGACAGGGTAGATAGTAGTGGAAAAGATAGGATGTACAGTTAGTAAGCGACCTAATGCGATGATGCAGTCAGTTTATAAATAATGAAACAGGACAAATGGTAAAGCAGATAAAGTGGAGGAAGGCTGAGAGTGACTGGCCTCTTTACCCACCATTTTTTGATATTCTTACTATACTCAAAGGGATACATTTAATTCCATTTTCTCTTAAATCAATACAATAACATGCAAAGCAGTAGCAGAAGAAGTGTGTGAGTGGAAGAGATTGCTAGTTAGTTTTTTAAAAATGTTAACACATAAGGTCACATATTAAAGTAAAGCAGATTTGCTATTTGTGATGATGTGGCACATTTACTTTTAAAAGAACAGAACATACAAATGTAATCCATCAAAGTGAGCGATGTTCTTTCTAATAGGAAGAAGTGCATTAAAGTTTGGCTCATTTTGCAGCACCGAGATGTGATGCATCATCAGTCTTTGCTGCAAACGCTGGATAAACCTTGATGCTACAGTGAAATATGTCACTTTAACATAAATACATGGACTGACTGATCGCAGAAAATGCGACAAAATTAAATAAATAAACAGAGAAGGAATAAAAAAGAAAACATTTGTGGGCAGAAGTTTACATTCTGAATAGTTTCCTACAGACAGCTGTAATGAAATTTAACTTAATGTTGCCAAATTACTTCTAAGGACAAACACAACATAAATAAATATATAATAGGGCTATAAGAAATATGCTCTTTATATCTCAGGTACATATTGTCTAGTAAAAGTTACTTTCAAGTGACCATTTACAAAAAAAAAAAAAAAAATTGAAGTATTTTCAACAATGAATACAAAAAGTCATTGCAAGTGACTTTACTACCTTGCTGAGGGTCATACTAGTACTTTCATTAGTCATGTTATTAAAAAATCTAGGTACCGTATATATTATAGATAAAAGAAAACCTAAAACGGGACAGGACATGTCCCTCAAATTATATCCTAAGCTGTAGCTGTGATCTTTTTTTGAGTTTATATTTGAAAGATAAGTAATATTTTTATTCATACTTTTGTGAGTACTCCATGTGTGTGTTTCTGTGTCACAAACAGTTATAGGGACCCTTCCCTGTTTGCAAAGAGGGTATAAGAATGGGCTTTTAAAAAGTAGATGGGGAAGCAAATCCTTTGGTGGGGGGCTGTTCTATCTGCATAGGTCAGTTCTCAGATAAAGAATCTTATAAAGGGCATTTTTACAGCTAATGTTAGACTGTATTAGATCCTCAACTATTATATCATCAGGCCTTTGTTATCCACAGCATATACAACTAGGATCTGTTATTCTCCCCTAGCTTATAAAAAAAACTTGTGCAGAAAGTGCATCTGTACGGAAGTTATAAAATGCAGGATGACATCTTTTACTTAATATAATAGCAGATATCTCACACTTCTCCAGGTCGTCTTGCAGAGCGTTGGGGGGCAAAAATAATCATTTAGTAGACTTGTACTGACATCTAGTGGCTTCTATATAAAATTACCAGCTAAATAAAGCAAACCTCTTCTCAACATCTCAATATCTTTCATTTCACCTGTCTACATTAACTGCATCATGTATTTTTTTGTTTGTTTGTTTTACTTTATTTTGTTAAAGTTTGTTTACACAACTATTTGTTTTCACAACTATTCGCTGCAGTACTGTTGCCGCTGTATTCCTTTTAACTGTTTAAATAGAAGGTTGTCTGGAGAAAATGAAACACAATATAACACTAATGTAGACTTTATCCGACCACGGTTTGTGTGAAATTATCGAAATGATCTAAACTACACAATGGACTACATGGACGTCACGTGACGTACACGCGTACTCAACAGCCAATCAGAACAACCGTTCCAACGTTGTGCGTATAATCGACGACTGTGTGTTGGAAGTGGTAAACACTGCAGTATCTCACTAGCAGGCAGCTGCAGTAGCAGAAAGGCTGCACGCCCACTGCACTTTCAGCTAGCAAAGAGGAGAAAAGGTAATGTTTTATCAAAAGAAACGAAAGCATTATTTTGAACTGAATACGTATACATTTTTGGGCGCCGTTCTCAGTACTGTCTGATTGGACTGTAGCCATTTTAAACGTGAGGACACAACGTTTGTTATGTGTAGAGGCCTCAGATATGCTTATCGTTTGTAGGCCAGCAAGGCAATGTCAACCAGTGTTTAGGCAACAAGAGATAATGATGAAGCTGTTAGACAATGCGTAGGCAAAGCATAATAGGTTTGCTTATCGCTACTTTAATTAAAACTGCATGACATTGTTCCCTGTTAGGTCAAAGACACATTAGCTTAATAAAACCGGAGTTAGCCTAATGCTGTCACAATATTTGCTTAAAAAATAAGATGATGCGGTCAGTTTTAAACATATTTTTTCACCCTTAAATGTCTTTTAGTTGGCCTGGTAATATTTTCCATTTAATTGGTCACGTACACATCTGCACTTTAACACAACAGAGCTAGCTAACTACGCTGGTTACAGCTTGTAGCAATATGCTTAAACCAGTCTAATAACTCAGAATTGTACTAGTTTCTACTAATTGTAAGTTATATCATTTAAATTTAAGAGTTAATGAAAATGTTTTTCTATTTTTACTACACTTTATCTTACAGCCTTAGAAGCTTAAAATATGGAGATTTTAGCATAACACTGAAAACATTTGGAAATGTACAGTAAACAGAGATAAATATTGTGTCTGTTGACTTGAAATTGACAGATATTGTGATGATTATCACATGAAATGTGGCAAAATGTATAGAAAGTTATTTTGAACATTTCCATACAATTAGTTAATGGAAATGACTATCACAGGGGTAGGGAAACCTGGTCCTCGAGAGCTGTATGTCCTGCAGGGTTTCCATGTATCCCTGGGCCAACACACCTGATTCAAAGAGTCAAAGCTTGATAAGCAGCTGGATCCATTTGATTAGAATCAGGTGTGCTGGTCCAGGGATTCATGGAAAATCTGCAGGAAATACGGCTTTTGAGGACCAGGGTTCCCTACCTCTAAACTATCATCTTATGAAGACCACTTTCTTACAAAACTAATGAATGTATACAGATTCTAAGTGTTTATTTCTCTGTATTAGGTATTTTAGCTTGTAATGCATCAAGTGCCTTTTTATTGATATAAAATTGTGTAGAATAAGCATATATTTATGTATCAGTGCAGTGATTTCCCCTGGTAAAGCATAAACTTTAGTGCATATTGGTATTTACTCTAACTTAGTATTTTAGGAATTAAAATGTGACATGAAAATAATATTTGCTAGTGTTTCTATTTACTTTGGAAAATATGCTAATCATACTTGCATAGTAAGTAGCGTGCCTTTTGGGTCAGATTTAAAAAAAAAAAAAAATGTTAATGGGAAATTTTTAACACACTCTCTCCCCCTCTCTTTCTCTCCCTTTTTCCACACAAGCAAAATACCATAATGGCAGGAGCGTATTCCCCACTGGACCCAGATCTAATGAGGGAGGTTCTTGAATGTCCCATCTGTTTAGAGACCTATAATCAAGAACAACTGCGACCAAAACTCCTGCAGTGTGGCCACACAGTATGTCGGCTATGTCTAGAGAAATTGTTGGCCAATACCATCAATGGTGTACGCTGCCCATTTTGTAGTAAGGTTTCCCGGATGAGCAGCATTTCCCAACTGGCAGATAATCTCACTGTGCTCAAGATTATAGATTGCACTATGTCCTGCAGTGCTGCTGCTGCTGCGCTAATGTGCAAGTCCTGCTGCAACCGATTACCTAGACAGTTCTGCCACAACTGTGCCACAGTACTTTGTGAGCTGTGTAAATGTGAGGGTCACCTGCATCAAGGCCATTCAGTCCAGCCAATAAGAGTGGCTGCTGAGCAGCGGCGTAAAGAACTCGGGGGTAAACTTGCTGCTCTCCGTGATGTTATGGGAGAAATTCAGAAGAAAAAGACAACAATTGAGAACATTTCCAAGTCCTTGAGGCAGAAATACCGAGCAGTTCAGCAAGAATATACCACAGCTGAGCTACGTTTTCAAGAGGAGCTCAGCAGGTCTCGGAGGACATTTGGAACCTCCTTGGGAGAAGTGGAAAAGCTAAATGCACAGGTCTTGGAGGAGCAAACATACCTTCTGAATATTGCAGAGGTAAAAGTAGTGTCACGCTGCGATTACCTGACTATGCGAGTGAGGCAAAGCGATATTGCCTTGCTGAAAGATGATGGCGCAGGCAGTGATGACGAGGAGCTGGATCTGAGGAGCAGTTTACCCACACAATTTCAGCTGCAAGAACCAGCACTGATCAGAGGAGAACATTCTAAACCTGTAGATGTAGGCCATTTGACCACAAACTCATACATGGTCAACACAGATGATGATGAGGAGGAGGGGTTAGAGATTGGGCTTGAGGGTGATGTAGAATGCGTAGTCGGGGCAGTTGGGGGTACAGGTAGTGCTGTGGGGGTTTCAGTGGATCTTTACAGTGATATTGACATGGTTTCTGCTGTAGAAGAGGCAGTATGTGGATCACCAGGTAACTTTAAATCAAAGTCCATGGATGCAGGAGGAGGATCACCGGCTACAGCAAGTTCAGGGCCTCCAGTCTGCCAGTTTGTTAAGAAGATGGGCTGTAAGGGAACGTTACCTGGCATGTTTAATTTACCAGTCAGCATCTGCATAACACCACAAGGTGAGGTACTGGTAGCTGATCGTGGTAACTGCCGCGTCCAGATCTTTAATCGCAAAGGTTTCCAGCGTGAAATACGCCGTAATGCAAGCAGCATTGACAATTTTGTCTTGAGCTTCCTTGGGGCTGACTTGCCCAACCTGATCCCCTTATCCATTGCTGTTACTCCACAAGGCCTGATTGGTGTTACAGACAACTATGATAACTCTGTTAAAGTTTATACCATGGATGGACACTGTGTGGCTTGCCACAAGAACCAGCTGATTAAACCCTGGGGTATTACGGCCATGCCATCAGGACAATTTGTGGTAACAGATGTTGAAGGGGGCAAGCTGTGGTGTCTTGCAGTGGACCGTAATGTAGGTGTGGTTAGCTACAGCCGCTTGTGCTCCGCAGTTCGGCCAAAGTTTGTGACATGTGATGCAGCTGGAACAGTCTATTTCACTCAGGGCCTTGCCCTGAACTTTGAGAAACGCCAGAATGAGCCCCACCTGGAGGGTGGCTTCTCCATTGGTTCAGTGGGCACTGATGGTCAGCTTGGCAAGCAGCTCAGCCATTTTTTTTCAGAGACCGAGGACTTCCGCTGCATTACTGGCATGTGTGTGGATGCCAATGGGGATTTGCTGGTTACAGACAGTGGTAGGAAAGAAATTCTCCAGTTCCCCAAAGAAGGTGGATTTAATATTCTAATTCAAGAGGGGCTGACTTGCCCTGTTGGTGTGGCCACCACCCAAAGAGGACAGTTACTGGTGCTTGATTGTTGGGACCACTGTGTCAAAGTCTACACATACATTCAAAAGAGACATTCCTCCACATCCTAGGGAAACTGTCTGAGCTTTTAACATGGGAGGGTTGTTTTGGTGTTTTTTGGTAGGTCTGTATTGATATTTTGGGGGAAAAAATACTGTTGGCACTTTAGATGAAGTCTAGACAAGTCTCCCTGTAGCTTTTATTGGGTTATCGGAAGAATGCTTTAAGTAAATTAGATTCAGTTTAAAACCTACTGAATTTTAATTTAGCACTTCAAAGTTGATCAAGTTATTTACTTGGATCACAACAGACCCTGTGACATTTTTTTTAATCCAACACATTGGCACATTGTTCTACTACACTAAGCAGAAGAAACCAATGATCTCAAAACTTTGAGGCACAAAATACAAACGATATTGCTTCCCCTGTTACTAGCTGCCTAAGCCACCTTTCAGTCTGGCCGTGTGATGCATGACTCACAAATTTGGCTCAGCTGCACCAAATAAAAAGGAAGGAAAAACAGATTGAACTTGTAAAGATGTATGAAATAAAATATATTAAGGCTTTTAGCCTGCAAGGCACTTTATCATTGACACTTCACTGTGTCGTAGCATTAGGTTTTAGTAGCACATGATAACAACAATGCTGAGTTTTAGCTCATGGCAAAAAGTAACCAAGAACCAGCATTTGTGATTTTAAAGTAACATTCAGGGTACGTCACATGCAGAATATTAAATTATATACAGATGAGTATGTTAAATTACTAAAACTGAATTCAATATGGTGCAATGCAGATATTCTATAATTTGTACTTGCATTGTAGTAATTTATCTCTGTAGTGAGGGAAAGGTAAACTTTTATTTCTATAAAGTTTATTTGAGGATGGCTGTAAATATCAGACAAGTTTAGTGATTTCTGTTTTAGAGAAAACAATAGTTAATTTTCTGAAGAACCAACACTGCCCTACAAGTCTACATGTTCAGGTTCTTATATAAAATGTGCTATATTCTCCACATTATAACTTTGATCTGAATTAATCTGTTTGAGACCTTTCAATTCAAGTTTAAGTTTTCTTTTTGGTTCATCTTCATGCCATACATTGATGTAGAGTAGTTAATTCCTTGTACAGCTTGGGAATAAACCATTCTGGTGTTGGTCCTGCATCTCAGACTGATCTGTATTCATTATGAACACAAGAGCAAAGTTCTCAAATTCCAGCTGAACGTTATTACTTTGAATCTTTAAATGTTTAGGGATGTGTTGTTATTGTTCCCCAGCAGCTTTGTGCTCAGCTGAATATCATACAGTGTTTTTGTTTGAGCAGAGGCAAACAAAGTACTTCCAGCACCCAGATGGCATGAAGCATTACAGAACAGCAGGGACATGTAGTATGAAACTGCATCAGTGGCTCAGCAAGATTACTTATAGTTCAATCTTGGGTTTTGGGTATTGCAGAAATGGTTTTCTGAATTGGATGGTACCTTGTGCTGGAAAACGGCGAGATAAAAAATCTACTTTAATAACAAAAACTACTTAACCAGTGTCTTTTTTATTTATTTTTTTTATACTGACAAGGTAGCACATTGATGAGCAAAATGTTAATGCAGAAATAAAAAGCTGAAAATATTTTTATTGTCTTCTTAAAATGATTCTTATTTAATTTGACCTTCTGTATTTGGGTCAATTTAACTGACATTTGAAGTTTTTATATTTGTTATATTTGTTTTCTTTTTCTTCTTGATGTGATTTAAGATCCATATTGTGACGTCAACACTGCCTCCTCTCACAATAATGTGCCCACATCCTGTCCAAGTGTCATGACACAGCTATGTGTGATCTCCGTTTGGATTTGTTAAGACAGATAAGCAAAAGTTGCCCTGCATACGAGAACCCTGCTTTGATGTCCAGGCCTCTACAACCCAACTAATGTTTACTACTTTATTTCAGATTAGGTGCTTCATGTAATTTCCTACTGTGTCATTATGCTTGCTGAACTGTTAGATCATTGTAAGATCACAGCTTGCAGGTGTGTGAAGAGTTAATAGTAAGTTCAAAGTTCAAACTTAAGCATAACACAACAAATCTTTGTTATCCCAATACAGAAACGTGTCTCCTTTAGGATTTTATTCAGTACCGTCTCTTGACTTTTCTAATATTACATTGATGTCAGCAGGCAGATAATGCTGGTAATTAGTAAAAACTTCTTAAAAGTTTCTGTAACCTCCCACATTTCTTTCTTTTCTTTATTATGCGTTAAATGCAATAATACGCCTATAAGGGAAAAATAGTTTAAATAAATGCTTAACATTGGAAGACATATTTCAATAATGTATGCAACATATTCTATGCCCATACAATAAATCAGTGTCTTCCAGTTGTCTGGGTTTGCACATCAGAGCGTATTACAAACTGATTCAGCCTTAAAATTAATCATTTCACAAAGTTGTCCTTAACTGGAGCTCTATTTACTAGAAGAAAAGATCATACTGAAATGTGTTTAGCATTCTGTGTAAATGAAGCGATTCAAGTAAAATTGGAACTTCAGGTCTGTCATGGGCATGTGTGTTTTTTTACTCCTCTGGTTTTAATAAAAATATTACTTGTTTGTTTCCATTGTTGAGCCATGGGAGATCTCAGTACTAACCACCTTGTCGTTTCAGTACCTTTTTAACATGTCATCCTGTCATACCATGTAAGTAGCATTTTAGTGATCTGTAGAAACGGTCACTACAAGAGACTGATCAAGACGTTTAACCCTTACTGAAAACTGGAAAATGGTAGAAAAATCAAGTGTCCTTGTGTCAGTGTGGTGAACATTCATCTGTCACATGTAAGATGATATTTTATTGTATCTCATTCAAGAATATCTGCATAGTTAATTCATTAAACAGTTGATTTTTTTCAGTAAACCAAACTTGTCTTTTTATTTATGGAATTTGAACACATTAAGACATCTCTGTGTACTCAAATTCATGTTTGTACTGTTGATAATCTGAGTGCAATAAACATAAATGAACCAAAAAGCTTAAACATCTTGTTTTCTTACTATCATCACAATGCTGTTAGTTTAAACACGTCTGTTTTTTTAGCACTTCCAGTTTATAGTTCCAGTATAATAAAAAAATGCTGGTCACAGCAGTAATTTGTCTGCAAATATGCTTTATGAAGTGATTGATGACACAAGTGAATGGTAGAAGAAGTATCGAGTACTTTTCTCATAGTGTTAAAGATGTGACTTGTGTCACATTGTGGGGGTATACAGGAGAAGTGTATGGGGCAGGACTGGAACTGACTGGGATTGGGTTGTAAAAAAATCACTGCTGAACTGAGTTAAAATCATTCTTTGTTTTCTTGCTTGTTTTATTGTAATCGTGCCACACATTTGCATCATGTCTGCCAATCTGGTACCCTTCAAACCAAGAGGAAGCAGCATCCTGGGCTCTACCACTTTGAGCAAACAGACCAGTTTAAACACAAGGGGCTGGACTTTTTAGGGTTGTTTCTGGTGCTCTTATATACCAAGTCAACATATCTGGAGTGTTGAAGAATATCTGGCTCTTTTTTGTATACAGTGTGTGAGCATGTCACAATTGTTGGAACAGCATCTGTCGGGATGAATTCTGACTGGTTGTTGAAACAAAAAACTGCATGAAAAAAGTCAACAGCAGTCATGGCAAAGCTCACTTACACAATATGAACAAGATGATCATGATAGAGTCAACCTGTAGTGTTGTTATCTTTTCTATATTTAAGCTAAGAGGTCTCCTAATCTGGTGATATCTGTTTCTTCGTATAAAGTATAAATCCAGTGGCCATTGGGTCAGAAATAAATGGGATTAAAGGAAATAAATACATGTAAAACAAATTTAATCTTGAATTGTTGAATTTTCAACTATAAACCTCTCATTTCTTTCTGGTAAAGTTTAGCATCCTATTGCCCCAAACATGTTTTTTCTCAGTCGATTACATCCACACTGCGATGAACTGGCGACCTGTCCAGGGTGTACCTTGCCTCTCCCCTGCTAATTGCTGGGATTGGCTCCAGCGCCCTCACAACTTTGAACTAAACTAAACTATAAGCATTATAGAGAATGAATGATTACAGAGAAAATACTGCTGCATCCTTGTTAGATTCATAGAAACCTTGAAATAACCTTTTGGTTATTTTGATTTACAACCAGAAAAGTGTTTAAAATGAACTCTTTTTTTGTTAATGTCCTGCTCCAACCCTTTACTAAGTTTCCATACATTATGCTCCCTTATGTGAAAACTTGATAATAAACATTGTAATTATCCCATTCCTCCACCTTCTAATGACAGTATTAATCAACGCTCTATGAAAATATATATCATTGAATGATTCCTTCATTTTTGCTTGTCTTGGCATCTTAACACACTCACCTTTCTGGTACTGCAGCCAGAGCTGCTGCTGCGCCTTCTTACTGGGGAAGTAGATGGTGCAGCTGAGTTCAGAACCATACAGGGCTTCAGACACATAATGGCTGCCATATTGTTGGAGAAAAGCCAGAAGCTCCTCACGTGTGCTCTCTGACGATAGTGTCTTCATCACCTTAGAAAAGCCTAAGACAGAACAAAGGTAGCTTACTGTTGAGAAAGACATTGAAGAAAGTGAGTGAACAGGTTTGTGGTACAGTTGTGATTAATCTGCGTGCAAATATTACCAAATTATATCAAGAGCACAATAATTATATAAAAATACATGCTGCCTTGGTTAAACAATAACGTAGAGGCAGCTAATTTCTCTCTGGATGATTTCTGAGATTCCTCATTTAAAAAGTTATGAAAACACGTTCATATTATTCCGACACTGACCTGTAGATAGAGTAATGGAGCTGAGTTTGACTTTGTACAAATTGCTGTGCACTCTCCACTGCTGAACCATGGGGTACCCGACTGCTTCACTGAACTGGGCATCCCCTTGAAAAAGACAAAAACAAAAGGACAAAGGAACACAGTGAATGTGAGAGGATTACCAGAACTTAAACAGATTACGAGTCACAAAGAGAAAGTGAAATAAAAGATAAATAAAATTCTTTTCATTTGTACAGTTTATAACTCATCCATTGTTTTCCATTATTGCCTTAATATGATTTGTCGTCACAGTCCATATCCCAGCTGCTCCTGGATCAATGCTGATATATAGTGGAGTTTGAACTCATTGGATTGCTGACATCAGATGTGCGAGCAATCTTGGCTTTCTGTGCAATTCAATTACCGAACTTTCACACCGGTTTAGAACTAAAGCTACAGAAGTGAAGAGCAAGGGAGAATAAGTAAATAAATAAATAAACTGCTTACGGAAACCTTGAGCTTGTGCCTCTGGAAAAAGGTTTTACACCATTCATGCACATTTAGTTTCTGTGTGTGTATGTGTGCGCGCATGTGTCCAATTTTAGTGAAAGCGAATCCCAAGTTAAATCCCAAGTTAAATATCTCAGGGGTCAGTGTGAACCAAATGCCAATTTAGCTAATGGAGGGATTAAGGAGCAGAGGTGGAGCCAAACTGTCTCTGTCCTCCACAGGATGAGGAGAAACGGTAAAATAAAAAAAGAAAAGCATGATGAAGTGGGAGGAATAATAGAAATTCTGCAGTGGCTGGCAAAAATATGAACACTCCAGGTAAAATTTCTACTACTGTAATAACCCAAGTTGTCATCTTCTAAAAGCCTTTTACAGTCAAACATATAGATTTTCCTTTATAGCGATACCACAAACTAATCTCTCGGAGTTTCCTTGGTCTTTCTGATCTTAAGTTGACTTCCACTTCCTGTCAACCTCCATTTCCTAACTGCCAGAAGAACTGAGGAAATAGCTTCTTGAAAAAGCTTTCAAGTTTGCCCTGGCCTTGTCTTGCTTTGCGATCGTTTCATTTTAAAGAGTAAAGGACAGCTGAGGTAAAAAGCCTGTGGCTGCTGTTTGTTGGGACCAAATTTGCACAGTTTCTAAATCAGTGAAATTTACTCTACCTTGCTTTCCCTCATAACAACTGTGAACAGGTTATCCACAACAAATGCCTTAAAGGTATACTTTGTACTTTTTGTGTGACTGGTTGTCATAGCAACCTTTCAAACTCAGCCTCCTGTTTGCTGATGTATAATTTTCAATTATCTTTATCTAATATTTAAGTAGCAGCAGAACATAGAAAACATATCAATTGGTGAGAGAATTGTTTTCCATGTCAAGAAAATTAAGTGTGAATCTGAGCATCTTTAACAGTTGATATATCTTTTAGTGTGAAAAAAAAAACATCTTGAAATACAACCCTCAAGAGAGAATGAGATTAATAAATGAGAGAGGTAAAATATATAATTATGCTGTACAACATCTCACACACTTCAACACAACCTTGTGGAAACTGGAGCTGCTTCAGTTTCTTGTGTTTATCTGGAACAGACCAGTAATTCTGCTGAAACACTGGCATTGGCACGCCTACACAAAGTTAGCTGTGTTGGAAATTATACCTGATGTTATATAAAATCTATTAGTCCCAAGCTGCCGGTATAACACAATAAGTCATTTATAAGCTTTTTTCTGAAACAGAAGCAGATTTCTAGCCAGATCTGAAGCCAAAATATTTCCCTCCTGAACGTTTTTATGTCTGATTCTAAAATTGTGCAGAAGTAGTAAAATGATACACCAGCTTAGCTTGGACAGTTAAGACTATTAAATCTTTATTTTGATACTTTTTTAAAGATTAGTTCTTTTTCTGTAAGCTTAAAATTATTTCTTCCAGAACCTCAAACTGTGAGACGAAGAGTTCGGCGCATAAGATTTTAATCACTCCTCATTTCTTTTTATTTTACTTCCTAGAAGACAATCTTTAACAACAGTTCCTAAAGGTTTTTCAAAATATTTGTCTTACGGTAGTTTTCCTTTCCTAGTCTATTTACTTCCCCATTAAAAAAAAAAAACATTTTTTCTTTAGTTATTTAACACCAGCTTATTATTTTTGAAGAGTTTTTGAAAAGAAAGTTTTCATTTGAAGAGTGAATCAGTTTCATGTCAGACAACTTGGCAAAGAATATAATTGAAAATGTGGGGGAGTTGGAAGTTGAAGACAAAAGCAGTGGCGGTCCTAAAAGGAATCAGATGAATGGCATCTGATGTAGAGCAGACTTCACACATGACCTGCTCACTGAAGCCTCAACAGAAATAGCTTCTATAAAGAGTGTTTCTAGCATCTTCTTGAGGAATTTTTCCTGCATATGGCTCATCTAAGAGGGTTCACAATGTGTAGAAAAAAACAGGATATTCCAAACACTGACTTACAAACTTAATGGAGTTATAAAAAAAGGATTTTTTGCCTGATTGATTGGGGTTTAAATTTAACAGAAGGTTCCAGAGACTGATGAATGAAGTTGTGCGTGTGTGATTATATCATATTTCATTATTTTAAAGTAAATTTTACAGTACAAGCACAATGCAACAGCCAAAATCACGTACTAATACTTTCTCTCTAGAATAATGATGTCTATCTAGACAAGCAATAAGATTAACTTTACTTTTCATACAGTGCTTGCTTAGGAAAAACAATGCTATTTATCAAGCCCTACATTTGATTAGAAGACAGAAATCCATTTGATTTATTGCCAACAAGGTGCTATGAATTAAAATATCCTTAAATAGTAGACACAAATAGTAAAATAAAACAAAACAACACAAATATTTCACATGCTTTTCTTACCTGTAAGAAGCTGCAAGTTGGGTAAGGGCTCTGACAAGACCCCTCGACACTGTTCCTCTACTGGTAAAGGGATGACCATGAGACCATCGGCAAGCTGGGGAAAGTCCTTAATGAAGTTGTTGTCACTGGTGTGAAATGAAAGAAAGAAAAACATATTACTATTTGCTGTAAGGATTTTAAAGGCTGTGTTTAACAGTCGGAGGAGCAGCGATATATTCTGAACTTGGTTAAAACAGCTCGACAGCACTTCACATCTGCATTCCCGACATGTTGCACTGCCCCATCCAGCTCCTGGCCTCCTGCATCATTCAGAGGCTGGGATTTAGAGGTTCCACTGCTTTTGTATGATAATGTTTTATTTGGTGATCTTTTCACCACCTCGCCTGCTTCACAAAGCTAACAAGAACAATAACATAACAATAAAAGTTTGCTGGCTGCCTAAACATAACCCTGACATTTTAAATCTTCATACCTAATAATGTGTACACTGTTTTATGATTTAAACTTGTTACATGTTTCCACTTATAAGGGACTGATTTTTTTTTTAAATCTGAAAGTAAAAATACCAAAACGTTTATGTGTGATGATTGTTGCCCTAAATAATAGTTATGCCCCTCATAAAACACAAGAAAATATCACTGAAAAAAACTCCAAAACATCAAAACTCTTTGCGAACTAAATAAACAAAGCTTAAAAAGAAAAAGATTCAGCATGAACTAAGCTCCATTGTTCAGCGGACAGGCCATTCTGTTTAAACGGAAGGAGCTGTAACTCATTTCCTGCTTTCTGAAAACATGGCAAGCAGCAGCAAGCCATTTCCCATAATCCCATTAATTGAGCACAAGTTTCACATCCCGGCCCTGTGCAATGGAAACTCAGGGGTGGAGCAGTTTCACTGTTCGTCATTTCACCTTTTTTATCCCGTTTCTTCCCGTCTCTCTCTTACTCAAACCACAGAGCCTGCTAGAAGCAATCGCAGCTTTTTGGTTGGAACCAGAGAGGTGAAAGGATTGACTCAAGGGCAGAAGATGAGAGGAAAGTGGGAGAGGAGAGGTGCTGTAAAAAGATTAGCGTGGCTTATGCTCACAGAAAACATATTGATTGCCAAACTAAATCAGCCTGCTTCACGCTTCAGCTCAGAGAACCTTTAGAGCCGCATGGACCAAAATGATGTGTGGCTTTATGGATTTTCAAGCCTAGATCTGGACTGTCCTTGACACCCTGAAAGGAGTTCTTTTCCTTTAACCACTTTTCAACACCGCTTCACAATGAGGTTGAAAGTTAGTCCAAAAGTGTAAAGTCCAACAGTTGCTTTAAACTAAAAGGTGACTTGATTTATAGGATAAATAATGTATAAAAACGATGTCTGATGGAATGAGTAGTCGTTCATTACCTTCCACTCTGTCTAAGCTCGAGGGAGGGAGACACTTTGCATGTGCAGACTGCCATTTGTAGGGAGAAAGTGGGTTTTAATGCAGCAGATTAGTGCCTGTGTGCACGGGAGAGGGAACTAGCATTTATTCTGCTGACAGCTCATTACAAGGAAAGACATTTATCTGTACCGCACAGCCCAAACAAAACAATGTGCCTAACAAAACAAGTCAGTTGCATGTCTTTTAAGAAAGATTATCTCCATCTTAGACAAAGGGTTGTTTAAAATATGAGTCAAATGGCTGAGTTACCTTCTTTTGGAATGAGTAACGGCATTGAATTGGGTGTCACTATATATTTGACTAACTTATAATTAGCAGGAAAAAGAAATGCTGACTTAAATACCACCCCTACAGAAATGCTGATTGATTAAGATTAAGATTAAGATTAAGAATTCTTTATTTGTCTCCTCTTGGGAGAAATCTGGCTTGGCTAAAAGGGACACTGCTGCACAACAGAAACAGTACAAAATAACAGCAGTAATTCACAAAACAACAACATACAACATGCTGAAATGATGATTATCAAAAGAAAAAAATTAGACTTTAACATTGAAATTTTAGTCTAATTCCAGAGTGATTTTTTTCATTTTGCTGTTTAATTGCAATTAATTTTGGCGTAACAACATGAAAGACAGTAAAAAAAAGAAAAAAAGAACCAGACTTTCCCCGTGTCGAAGAAGAGATGTTTTATTCTGAGCCAATCAGGAAGCACTGCAGCATTTATTGCAGCATTGCAAATATTCCAGTGTAATAAAAATGTTGAGCTACTTCAGTAAAAATAACATTTGCTATAAAACTCAACATCATAACTCAGATAACAGGACTGTTTCTGCGTACAGCGTGTACAAAGGAATGCACAGATGTAATAAATGATATTGATGATATCTCTTAATCATACGGGATATATCTTAGTTTTGCACTGATCAGTAATAATAAATCAGCATGGGCATGCTCCGACACGTGGCCCTAACTATATATGACTTTTAAAAGTAAAAATGTTTTTTATCTGGAAAAGACAAAATAAATAAATAAATAAATAAAAGAGATAATGCATTGACTTAGTTTTATTTAATTTTATTGGTTCATTTACTTGAATTTATTATTTCTCAAATTTATCTATACAATTACAAGGAGTTTCCTTTAAGTGTAAAAGCTCTGTAAAGCTACGAAACCTAAAATCCACAACTAAAAGGTCCATTCCTTTCACAGAGGACTAATTTGGCTCACTTTAAAAAAAAAGATTGTGTGATTGTGTTTCTTTGGACCAACCAATCAGAGCAGATTGATTAACAAGCATTTCGGACATCCTGAGTCAAATATTTGTAACCTAAATTTTCAAGTAAATAGTACAGGTAAAAAAAATAAATAAATAAAAACTATTGAATCTTGAACCTAACAGCTGCATGATATGGTCTCTTTAAACCGGGTCTTATGAATAATATCCTTAAGTAAAATCTTCTGACTCAATCTGCATTCAAGCTAGTCAATTATTTTCTTTTAGCTACCAAGCTTACTTCACTCCCGAGTTAACACGTCATAAAAATACTCTTGTTGTTGTGTTGATTTGCTGGAGAAAGAAGATTTAGGGAAATGCTAGGAAAAAAAATGTATTTACTCATGTTTAATTCAGAAGCCATATGTGTTCATTAAGGGCAGTGGACACCAGACTCCCTCTTTGGTCACACCAGCTTCCCTTCCTGTTTGAAGTTACAAGTGGAAAAAAAAAACTTCCCTACAGTGTTGGAATAATTTATGTATTGGAGAATTATTACAAATATAAATTCTCCACCATACATCTTCTTTATGTCTTATGTCTCTGCCAGTATATTTGTGTGATATGTGTTATATTTCAATGCTGACTTTGAAAACACATGCTCATAAATGCATACTGAAACTCAGCCCTTACTTCCAAACAGTTTATTATTGTATTTCACAGTCAGGTGTCGATTTCGACATTTCTCCCTGCAGACAGACTATGACAACTGTTTGCTGTGTGCTCAGTCAAGCACCCAGTGGTAAACCTTTCAGATTTGCTCTCTGCAGCCTACAGTCCTTCCACCTTTCCAGCTCAATCTGTTGATAGGCACTGACAAAATATATCTACAAGTCAATTTAGAAAAAAATGTTTATGTGCATCTATGCAACCCTCTCAGGATAAGTGGCTATGGCCAACAGATGGATGTTTTTTATGGCTCTCTTTGTGTGATTGTGAATCTGGCTGAATTTGTCATATGAATGAGAACTATGGCAGAATTCACTTCTAAAGTTGTCAAGACACAACAAAATCCTGTGTCCCTTCAACAACAGGTCAGAGCTACCATGGTGGTATGATGTGGACCTGATGAATGCTTCGGTTAATACATCTGTAAGAGTGCGAGATATTGAGAAGTACTTGTCTAAACACTGTTCGAGGTAATTGGCTCTTCAGGAGGAACGGCCATGTTGAAATCTCATTCCCACATCACAACACTGATCAAGCACATTAAATCACACTCACTACATCTTAACTCCACTGACATCCTGCAACAATTCATTAACTTACTTAGAATAGCTCTTTCATGTGGAAAAACCAGTCCATTACTTGGCCCTTTTTCTGCCATCATGATTTCTTTATACTGTTTAACATTTATCTACTACTGCCAAATAGGAGGTTAATGCACCTGTCAGGAACAGAAAGGCACCGAAATCCCAATTAAAAAGATGTTGACTTTCAGCTTAATACATGCCTGCATTTAGATTCATAAATTAAGTGTTGTGAACAAGTACAAAGCTGCCATCTCATCCGTTTGGAGCATAACAAAAAACAAAAACAAACTTCCATACAGTGACTAAACTGGGCATCAAACAGCTCCCTTAATGATGAGAAAATTGGTTTTACAAAAGTGTGAGTCATGCAATATGTTCTTTCCACTCGCCAAGAAGCTCCTTTTGTGGGCTAAAGCAAACACTGACAAATATTCCCTAATTCCCGGAGGAAAACACAGCCGAATATACATACAGGTCCTGAGTGCCAAGCTTAGAAAGGCTATGAGAGTCCATGTTCTAGCTCAGCTGCTAATATATAACCTTTTTAGGTCAAAGCGGGACAAAGAAAACCTATTCAGCTTTTATATATCACATTTTAGTGCTTATTTCTCTTTAAAACAAACCGCTTTTACAGTCAATTAAATTTCTTTGTAACATAATTGTAAAGCTGCATTGAGGTGAGTTTCTATGATGATAAAAAGAAAAAAAAATCAGAAGTATAATCATAAATCTAAAAACGGAACTAATTAGTTAAAAATGAGCTCATTGTAGCAACTTCATAAATTGAACATGTTTTATCAAAGTAAAACTTTACTTAAAAGAGACTTACTGGTAGGGGCATGGCTCAAAATAAAGGTAATAGTTGATATAAGGACTTATTCACTTCAGTGGATAATGGCAATCAATTATTCTGAACTTTGTGGTAATAATCAATAAAAACATAAGTATGGTGGGGAAAAGGGATCAAAAATACAACCATGAAGCTAACCACTAGAGGCTGCTCTGTCTCTGTGACAAACAAAGGACTGTGGATCAACAATAAGTATTATTGTTGTTGCATTTAATGTGTGTACACCAAGAGGCTTTACTTTAAGAAGTGGGAGCTAAACAAAAAAAAAAGTGGAACGCAAGCTCCCTCAGCGACTATGTGTAAGTCAATAAACAGCTGCACATGTTATTATTAAATTATACAAGAACAACATCAGCAAAGAAATGGGTGTTTTGTGTGTATATGTCTTTTTCCTGGACAAAAACACAGGATCTCAAGCGGTCACTTGGGTGCAGAGCTGAAGTGCAGAGGAGACAGTTTTCAGAAAGTCCTAACAGGAAGTGATTTCAGCTCTGACTGAGAAGGAAAGATTACTTTTCTACCAGGGGATACAAGAAAACAGAGGAGTCCAACCTGTGAAGGGGTTGAGGAGTCAAGGCAGTGAGGAGAGACGGTTAGTTTACCCACAGAGAAGGGAGGGACAGTCAGGCAGAAGCTGAATGTGAGACTGTCAAAAGTCCCTCACAGGGGCAATCACAGGATAGTAAACCCTTGAAAGCATTTTAGGCTGCAAACTAACAATGATGCTTTGAATTGTGTGGGAGCAGCCACTGGGTGCCAGTGCCGTGCACAAAGGAACAGCGTTTATAGATGCTGAAGACAAAAATCGCTGCAACAAAGTGTGCAAGCTGAAAGGGTGTCAGACTGGTTGAAAGAAGACCAGGAAGGAAGAAGGAAATACCTTTTTCTGATGCATGAAGGGGGAAGGGCGGGGGAGTGGTGGTGGGGGGGTTCTTGTTTGACATAAGTAACACAAACGGTATGAGAAGTTGGTCAAATCTTTGTTCTGCCTTGACAAGAAAGGAAGTAAAAGCTAATAAGAGACACTGCAGCAAAGAAAAACAGTGTTGGCTACAAACAAGACATACGGACAAACACTAATTACTAAAACGTTGGCAAAAACCCTCCATCTGTGGATTGCTCACGTAAATAAATATGGAGAATTATGAGTAATGAGTAAGATACAGATTCAGATAATTATTCAGCAGCTATATTAGTTATGCTCATGTGGTGTTCATTCATCAGCAGTCTCATTCTAATCTTTTCCCTCTACGTAGTGTAGCTATAAGAGTCTGCAGCAAAGGGGAATTTAACTTCCAGCATGACACAGCGTGTTCATAATTTCCACTGGCTGCCATGCTGTTTGGATTCATCCCTGAATGGGATAATTACTGAGTGTCTGAAAGAGAAGAGGGCAACAACAGGATTTTCAGACAAAAAAAAAGAGAAAACCAAACACTTCTTTTGATGTGAAAATACAAACAAAATGCAATAAGCAAAAAAAAATTGAATTATTTACAATACACTGTTTCATTACTGAAAAGTTTTTGTTGTCCATCACTGTTCAATGTACAACTAGTTGTGTAAAATTTAAGCAACAACATCATTCACCTCAAAATAACTTTACATACAGTAACGGCTTCAGTCAGTAAATTTTCCTTGTTGCTCCAAAACCAATACTTTGATTGCTCCAGACTGCATTCAGTACTCAAGTAAATAAGTATTTCATCCTATTTTAAAACGGCAAATTATATTAACTTACAGTAGATGTTTACAGAATTTCTGGCCATTAAGTGCAACACAGATTTACAGAAACTAACAGTTTTGGTGCTACAGGATCTCACTGCTGTATTTGAGACAGTGGATTAAACATCTGGTCGATCGATGCTGTTTACACATGGTTCATGTCCTACCTTATGGACAGAAAATTCCTAGTAAGTCTGGATAGATAGTCCTCAAAGATACAAAAAAAATTACACGTAAATTGCCTCAGGAAACAGTTCTAGGTCAAGTTCTTTTCAATTTGTATGCTCCTTCTTGGTGATGTCATTGGGAGACATGAATTAACTCTCACAGTTATGCTGATGACATGAAACTTTACATCTCTCTATCTCCTGATTTCACAAGAACAATGGGTGCCCTCTTTAAGTGCATCCTAGATATCAAGTCCTGGATAAAAGATAACTTTGTACAGCTTAACTGGGACAAAACTGACGTTTTAGTTGTCAGCCCTGAGAGAAAAACACATTTCTAAACTACAGGCCTCGGTCCTGCGTAAAACTTGGGCATCATTTTTTACTCTGAGATTAGCTTCCTTCCACATATTAAACATACCACAAAAATGTTTTTTTTTCATCTAAAAAATATAGCCACTGGAAGGGTGATAGGTTATTCTTTTTAGTGCTGTAAAGCACCAAGTACTTTATTGTATGAAAAGTAATTAAAAAAATAAAGTTTGATTTATTGATTGACTTCATCATTTTCAAGAGCTATGTATTTGTATAATGAGGAAGGCATGTGCTTGAACTATAATATATATTCTATAATATAATTCTATATTATATATATATATATATATAATTACATACAACTTCTGAATTAAACTTGTCCTCCTGTCATTTCTTTTACAATTGCTTTGAAATTTCTGCCACACTTGCCCTTGAGACTCATCCACCATTTGTTGAACTGCAAGATCAAAGATTTATTAGAGCTGCATGAAACTAATCCAATTGCATGTAGTATGCTTAACAGCTGTAATATCTCTTATTTTAATAAATGTTTGGTGCGAGTGGGGCCAGTCAAAGCACTCATAACAGAGATAAAGCACCCAGTGTCACCCAGGGCACAAGCCTGGAGGTGGAATTAAAAACTTATTACAGGGCAGCATCTACTAAAAGGCTAATTCCTGGTGTAATAAAACAATCAAAGATGTTTACCTTGAGAGTT
Organism: Pseudomugil gertrudae; assembly: GCA_037177535.1. Taxonomy (NCBI): domain Eukaryota; kingdom Metazoa; phylum Chordata; class Actinopteri; order Atheriniformes; family Pseudomugilidae; genus Pseudomugil; species Pseudomugil gertrudae. Next base: position 9,801,587 of record JBAMHV010000020.1, on the reverse strand, counting down.
GTATTACAATCTCTTATTACAACTGCAGCCACGGCTCAGTTGACAAATGATTCTATTGAGAGGAGCAGATCTGGTGACTTGTCATGGCCAGTATTGATTAGGGCTTGAGAGCTGATGCTGTGAATGAAACAGCCACTAATGGAGCTGTAGAGTTTGTTTTGAGCATGTGGAACCACAGTAGGTAATTACACATATACGGAGACGTGTTGAGTAAGATGACAGGGAAAAGTGTTACCAGTGTTTCTTGTTGTACCTTATTGCATTATTCAGTGCTTTTGTCAGTCGCTCTCATCTTAACTTCTCGCTCCCACATGCATTAGCACTCAACCTCATACCCGTTCCCCTGAGTTAGATATACAATGAAACTACAATGTGTCGTACCTTGATATGTCTGTTTGCCTTGAAGAATTGTGGAACTAAACTCTGGTGTCTAGCACATTTACCTTAAACATGACCATTGATGATGCAAAGATAAAAGAGCAAGAAGTGCCAGATTGATGGAGAAGCGATTAAAGCTGTAGCGCTTTTACTTTCTTTAACCACTTAGCTGCACTTTCCATCTTTAAGCCAAAAGAAAATAAATGCTCCTCCCATTGTGTGTTTGCTAATCCAGGCAGATGTCTCTTCAATTCCCTTTTCTTTTGGTTTCCTCTTTTTCTCTGAGATACCTTCAAACACAGTTCAAGAAAAAAAGTCTAGTTCTTAAAAGACTCTTGTTTTATATTTCTGAAAGCAAAGCGACACTTTCAAGGATTTGATTACAGAAAAACAGAATATTACAAAAGGGTATCATTACTTAGGTGGCATAACAATGAAGGAACATAATAACTCAACTGCCCCAATATTTTTTTAATTAAAAATGTAAAACAAGCAAAAGATACAACAAAGTTCTTATTTTCTTGCTTTTATAAGTCTTGAAATTCTATGCTGCAAAGATTTAGGTCTGAGAAGCTCACAACAGGGAGTATTCACTTAGTAAAGACATGATAAAGATAAAAACCTTGTGGCTCTGACAGAAGACCTTGCTAGACATGCATTCATACAAATGAATGCATGTGTACCAAAGTTACTTAAGCAAGTGTGTATGAGAGCATCTCTGCATACAAGCTGTGTGCAAGCACCCCTTTTATCAAGGTCTGCTCTTCTTTGTGCTATTCCAAATTCATAAAAAAGATACATAATATGCTTTTTGGAGTCTCATCACACATTTCCATGGCACTCTAACCCTGTATTTGATTTGCAGTAATAGGCCAACAGTAAGTGCTCTTTGTATTATTTTATTTCACATTAATATTTCAAGGTAATATGAGCGATATAAGGGCATGATTAAATCATATTATGTTATCTCGTATTTTAAATGTGACACGGCTAACTGAAGCAGTTCTGTTTTTTTTTCTAATAATAATTTACAAAGGCAGGCTATGGAAATCACATCAAAGCACAAGTAATTAATCGTTGTATTGTACAGCCTTGTATAAGTGAGTGTGGGTGGATACTCAATGTAGCAAATTTCATATAGCTGGGTAAAACTGAGATGACTTGGAAATGGCATCTATTTATGAATTAACACTCATGAATAATTAATGACTAGCAAATTTACAGCACAAGGTGAAATTGGAAAGCGAGGCAGTGATGGGGACAGAGAGAGTGAAGACAGATAGTCGTCTGGAGGGAATACAATGTTCCAAGTATACTGCCATCATGCAGTTCAATGCTGCAGCAACTGTTAGTTAATCAATACTAAAACATATCTTTTTTACCATTAATTCCAGATTTAATTCTGGTTTCTATCAGTGAATGTGCCACATGCCCAAACCATTTTAGGAGACTTGAATTGTTTGGTCTTCACTTTTAGGAAAATCCATCAGGTTTTGTGCTATACATTCTCATTTTGCTCTGAAGAATGTTGATTTATTGTCTGCAAAACATGTGATTTGCTCAGCTGCAGCAGCCTCACCAACTATGCAATGGAACAAAAAAAAGAGTAAACTATATTGAAATAAGTTAAATTTATATAAGTTCTCAAGGTCAACGTTTTAGAGGATTGTGAGTGGGTTCAGATAAACAATGCATTCAGGAATATACAGTGGATTATTCTGAAAATGAATTAGCGGTTTACTTAAAAAGGATGCAAAATGTATATGCATTTGCATATATCAATAATTGATTCTTGTTCTAACACTTCCAGAAATTCACTCCCTCATCCAAAACTTGTGTAAGTTTGTTCTAAATTTGTATTTTGTAAAAATATTTATATTAGAGTATGAACACAGTGTGCTGTATCATACAGCAAATTAGAAGACATCTGCTTATAAGACAGGAGTTACATTTTTTAGACATCGTTCTTTGAGGCAGTACATTTTAGTTGAAACTCACTGAAACTCTTGAAACATACTACAGTTTATATACATTCACACCAAAAATAGAGTCTTAAAAAGATGGACAAAGACTCTGTTATGTCACCTGCAGGTTTCTAAAGAGCTGAATTGAAACTTGGTGGGTAGCTCCCATCACTATTTTGGCAATGTCATCCATGTCGTCACTTTGAAAAATTACAAAAATAGGCAAACAGGTGGAGGTGAGGGGAGCCAATGAGTGTGTGGGGAGATTATTCACATCCATTATTCTCCAAGCTGTTTGTTGCTAAATGCTAACTGAGCAAACCAAGAGCTAATGGAAGCTGAGGTAGGCGGGCTGATGTTGTTAGGTTGTGCTATTCTCTACTTATTTATTGGAAACATGTCAATCAAAAAAGACAGACTGCCTGATTACAAAGAACTTTGATTTTATATACCACTTTATAGTAGGGAGCTGAGCTGGAGCCCTTCCCAGCAATCAGCAGGGTCAATTTTAAGCTTAAATAGCATCTAAATTGATTAGTTATGACACACTCCCTATCATATTCCTCATGAAGGTAACCTTGACCTATTAAACCTGAAAAAGTTTTTGTTACCAGGCTGTAAAGATGCTATTTTTTCTGCTGTGAAGTTGGCACTTATGGATAGGCTTCACTTTAAAACATTCACACCTATGTAAATTTACAGTCTCATAACCCAATCTACCTGGGGCATGTTTTGATCCATGAAAAAAGATTAGACTCAAACTACCAAATTTACATACTAGTTAACTCAAGGCAGATACATGCAGTACCATTTAAAGGTTATACACAACTACTCATTTATATGGAATATTTATAAAAAAAAAACATTGACTTATACTGCTGCTGGAATTGATTAAACAAAACATAAAGTAAAAACTTCCAAAAAACAGTTTTTTAACCAAAAAATCTAATTGTCCAAAGTAACAAAAAAGAAAAGTTAAATTGCACAGGGAGAGCAAATTTCTTTTTTTGTCTACTTGTCTTGATGGATGAATGGATACCTTCACCTACTTAAAAAAAATCGCCAAAAATGTTTTACACTCTCTTGAGGTGGTTTTTCAGATGTTTTGATAAAGAAATATATTGCTAAAGAGTAATAATACACTTTTTCTGCATTTATGTGTCCCCTAAAATGACATAGAGGGTCTTGTCTCCAGTTTGTTTCTGGTATGGATTGCCCAGTATGGAGGAAACAATAGTGAAATTGAAATGAAGGAGAAGGGCCTAGAAAAACTGTGGCATTCTCAGAGGTAAGTAGAAAACCCCAAAATAATTGTGACATGGCTACCTCGAATAAGGCGCAGTTCTTGTAAAATCTCATCTGCCAGACGTGCTAAACAATGTTCAGTGGAAACACCTGCAAATCACAAAACTTTATAAACACCAGTTTTACTTTGCAAAAGGCTGTAATGGTAACACTGTCAATGACTGAAATCGAAGGCAACATAGGGAATCGTCAATATGGTAAATGCATCCAGGCATAAATCCAACTGTCTCTGCATAGTACAACACTTGCTACAGCAGTTCTAGACTCTGAGGATGAGGAACAGGTGAATATGTAGAAAACGCTGAAATATGTGACAAACCTGCTAAAACAGCAACAGTTTAAAAAATACTCGAGAAACACATCTGTTTTCCAACTCAGCAAAGTTTCACTGTGAACAGAATGAAACCTACATTTGTCTGTCAGGATTGTTCCAGTAGCTGCCATCTGCACAGAAAGGGAATTTTAATATCCCTGCTAATTATCTCACAATGAAGGTATCGTGTATAAAAGTGGAAACATCTGTCATCGTTTCTAAATATGTCAATGCGATCTTTTTCCAAGTAATCCAGATACAGACCTGCACACACTATAGCCTGGAATGCATTTTGGCAACTTTACTAACAAAGACCATTAAAATACACCAAATGACCTTGCAGCTACATCTAACTACTTTTCCACAGTTCTGATTGGACTTAACAAACCTCATTTGCTGTACCACCACAATTTATTTTAAAGTCTTTGGATTTCTCTTATAATTACTACCTCCTAGTGACTCACACTTCTGCTCAGCTTGGGTCTCTTGATTGAACTTTTTCTCTTTAATTTATTTTCTTGTTATTTTTTCCTCAGCCCTTATCACTGCCTCTACAATCCAGCTCCCTCCCTTTCCCCTGCCTTCTCCAGTCAAACAGCAGGTACCTGGCTATAAGCCTTTCTGACATTAGCTGATATTAGGCCTTGGTGTCTCCTAGGTCTTGCCCTGACATCTGAGTTACCCTGAGGAGGATCACACTCACATATATGTCTGTGCACTAACTCCCACAAGCCAAAACTTGAGCTAAACATAAAGCCACACAAATATCTGAGCATCCTTTAAATCCTCTGCAAGCTCTTAAACATGTTCACACTTGAGTCAGAATGATGGAGGAAAGACCAGAGAAAGCAACATCGTCACATTTTTGTAATGCTGCATTAACCTATTTTGTTTGTGGGTTTCTGTTTTCTGCTGCTGTTTTAGAGGCGATCTAAAATTTGACCGGAGTTAGAGACTGCATTAACACCTGGTTGTAATCCAACTATCTCTAGGCATCGCACACAAGTGAGTTCACACTTGGTGCCATCACAGCTGTATCGTTGTGTTGTTTCTCCTCATCCAGTCACACAATGCATGTGGGTGTAAACAAGGTCTTAGCAAATCTAACAGTCTATAATGTATTGGTCTACACTTCTAATAAGTCACCACAGTGGTATCTCTCAATACACTGTTCCCACATTATTTTATTTTCAAAATAAAAAAGTATATTAACTCTATACCCAAGTGCATCGTTGTTATGTAAGTAGTTGTATTAAAACATGTTTGAAAATGGTTGAAACTCTATTTTTGCTAAATCTACAACAATAGTTAATCATACTGTGTGTATGCATGTGTGTGTGACTACATATGAAAGAGATAATGAGTGTGTTTTTAAATGTGTGTTATCTAGTTTTGTTTAATGTGCACAAATTGCTGTGATAATATAAACCGTGTGTTGCCTTTGGCATAAAAAGGGCTTTATAAATAAAGTTTGATTTGAATCTACGTTGTCATTAGTTTCATCTTTAGTTCCCTCTACAGAAGATTCTTGATGAGATTCTGTTCTGTGCTCTGCTTTTGTCTGTGTGACTTTGAACAAGCATTATAGATAATTGCCTAGTCAGAAGGCTGAGCATTTCTTTTTTCTATTTCTTTTTCTTTGCAGAGTGTCTTATGTCTTTCTTTGTAATTTAAATACAGCCTTTTTTTCAATGATTACAAATGTTTCAGTGGGTGAAGACCTATAGCTGAAGCAATTCTTGTACCAATATTTTAAACAGAATTCTGCACAAAATTGTTCTTCATGGACGATGACCTTTCACATTAAAAAAAGCTTACATAACCTTTACAAAACACCACTCTGAGAAAGAGGACAACTTATGTTTTTTACGGTTCTTTTTGTAAGACAGAAACTTTTTTTTGTTTACCTGCAAAAAAAAAAGAAGAAGAAAAACAAAAACTTTCTGTCTTACAAAAAGAACCGTAAAAAATAAGTTTAAAAAGAAGACAGTATGAACCTTCAACAAAGGACAACTTTTGGTCATATGTTCTGGGGCTGGGTGAGATGAATACATAGTTATGTTTGAGCACGGCATGGTTTTCTTTCGGGGAATTAGGCAACCTTGTCAAAGCAGACATTTTGAAAAAAAAAATAAGTGGTGTTGAAATTGTGCAAAAGAATTGGCCTTGGTAAGCACTGGACCTTCCAACAAGACAATGATGCTGCCTAAGTGGTGGCACAACCAAAGGGGTAAAAAAATAGCTTTGAATGAGCAGAATCTGAATTTTGAAGTGGTACAGCCACTGGAGGGAACCAAAGACAAGAGTGTTGGCAAGAAACCCTTCTTGCTTAGAGACAGCTGGAAAGTATTTCAGAAGAGGATCGCTCTGAGGTCTCACCAATCCCATAGAGAGGTCGTCTTGTTGATTGGTATGACAACAACATGATTTAGAACTTTTATTACTTGTTGATGACAATTTCAACAACTTAAACAGATGTTTATTAACACTTTGGTGTGGGTTTGAAGAATGTGTTGCTGCACTATATTTTATTACATTGTTAGACTATTGGGGTGCGGTATGCGTACAAACTACAATGCTCATACACAAACCCTATCTCCAGATACAAAAAGATTCAAGACTGACAAGATTGTTATGGACTTAAAAATGAAACAGCTTGCTCACTATTTATTTTAGAAGGGGCAACGAGAGGCTTCTCATCAACCATGAGCAACTTAACCCTTCACCTCTGCAGCCTGCCTTACTGTCTCATGGCTACTCATTATGACAGAAGAAACAACCTTATGATCTTTGTTGTCTCAACTTCCCAGTAGGATCAATCATGTGTGCACCAATGAGATGATAATTAGTGAAAATTACAGAGGAAGATGGAAATGTAGCTGTGTTCACTGCATGCCTGTGAGCCTTGTGGGCTGCCAGATTCACAAATTATTCATGTTGTGGTGTCATCTTCATTTGGGAGGTAAGCAGTGAAGAGGAGTTTATACAGAAGGCCTGACAAAGGCGGTCTAGTCTCTTTTCTCTCTCTCTTCCTGTATCTTCAGCTTTCAGTGAAAGGAACAGCATAGGAAAAGTGGCAAAGGTGGAAGCTAACCAGCCATGAAACAGGAGAAAACTTCTCTTTTCGTTTTCTCCACAGCCATCACTTCTTATTTGATAGCTGGTGGGCTTCTACTGGGCAGCTGCTTTGAAAAAAGAGTGACATATCTATCAAAAGATGCAGACACATGTTTGAGTTAGAACTGACAATCCTTTGTTGTGTCATGAAGTTTTAATTATCTTCTCTTAGGTTTCTGGCAGCTTATAACATTATCCAACACAACTGTAACTGACATGTATTTAGGTAATGACGAAGAAGCACAACTGAACTCTGACAGATTTCTTTAGTGAGACGCCCCCTCATAACAGCTGATTCAGCATCTATCCTGCATCCTACATTTGCTCTCTTCAGTCACTTAAAGTCAGTATGACATTGACTCAAATGATGTTCCTCCAATAATGTCTTCTTGCCTTTCTTTACTGAATCAGCCATGATGCACATTCAAAATAGCTAGTGAGTTGAAATCAAGTTGCTGCTGTGTGATGCGGTGCATAAAGCATAACTCAGCTCTAACGAGAAGCATTGGCAGCAACCTGAAAGACAGATTGTTAAGTCCCGTTTCTCAGCCTCAGAATGCTGGAGGGCAACTAAGTCTTCAGGATGGTACATAATGACTATTCCTGTACAACTAAAGCATATTATACATTTATATTTATAATGTCAGAAAGTTTAAAAAGAATTAAAGTAAGAATAATGACTTGTATGTTTGTTTGTAGAATGAAAAATGAAGCATTGTGCAAAAGTAAATAACTTTCATCAATGATATAAGTTCTACGGGTTACTGCTTATTTGAAAAAAAAAATCAAGTGATAAACATAAAAGCAGTATGTGTAATCTTTCACCATAAACATGAGTCTCCCCCAAAAATTGGCCAAACAAACAGAAAATTTTAAATGGCTGATTCCCACAGAGCAGGACTAGGCTAGAATAGCAAGTCGTCTGCTTTTATGTTTTGCCTTTGTGAAAAAGTGGTAATATACATGAAGGACCAAGGCTGGGTAGAATAAAACACAAAACAAATCCTCTTCTTTTACTGCAAAGGAAGAATTAGAGGTGGTTGTCCTCTAGTATTTTGGAGCAAAACTTTCACATATGGAGCAATTCTCAGAAAAGAGTGTTGCATTATTCTGAAAACATCCTTCAACAGAGGTTTGGAAATGAACATCTAAAACAGCCTACTGTATTTTGATACACATCCTGGGGGCTGATTATATGAAAATGGAACTTTTTGGCAGCAAAGTGGAAGAAAGAAGGATATACACTTTTGCTAAAAAAAGAAGACCTCTCAGAATGGAGTGCATCAATCTTGCTTTGGGCTTGTGTTCCGGCCAGTGGCATGAAGTACATTTCTCAACAACAGCAATCCTTTTAGAAATCATCTTTTACTAATGCAAGCACTCACAGATAATTTGACCAGGTGTACCCAAACCGTGTCTAGAATGGATTCTGGGCTCAGATCACATGTAAACTCATCATTATGCAAAGATTGCAAAACAGTTTTTGGCTGAGACAACGAATGTGTGAATTGTGATATAAAATGAAAAGATGAGCGGTGCAGCTGATCATTAGCTGGTGGTGCATCTCGCTGTTTGAGCACACTGGGCCATTTTACTTGATGCTATTTTTTTCAGAAAAAAAAAAATAAAACTACCAATTTTACTTGCCCCTTCAGAGCATGCTTCAAATTGTTGATTGATACTCAGTGCAAATGTCTATCAATGTAAATATGCATGTGTAAGGTCAGTCTCTCCAGTAAGTGCTTGTCAGCAAGTTTTAGTGGTGCTAAATTTACATTCCATACAGTGTATATCATACTGGATATGTGTGCACTTAACACTGGAGAGGTGCAGTGATTCATTCGACTGCAACTGAAACGTACTCTTAAAAGACTGATGGACAGCCTGCCATTCTGTCCGAACATCCGCAGCATTTACATACATTTACTTCTCTCCAACTTATTGCTTCCTGTTTCCGTGAGTGGCAAGATGTTATTACTGCACATAAGGGCACGCAGGACTAAATTGAACATACTGTAGGCCTCTAGACAAAAAGAATGGATATGTAAAACAGCTTTCGTCTAATTTGACAGCTGGATGGATAGGCTGGTATGCATTTAATATCAGTTCAGTGGAGAGGATTTTTTAAAATGACAGATAACTACAAAATAATTTTTCTCTTGCATTGTTTCTGCTGTTTTCATGCCTTTTATGTCTCCAATCATATTAGGATGACTATTCTCTGAGTCCTCACATCCTCATTAACATATGTAACTTCATCACACAAATGCATTGATGGTTGCACGACATTGTATTTCTCTACAATTCCATAAAAGCAATATTCAAACTTCCTCTGGCCATTTTAACAGGCAAGACAACAACAATATCAATTTAAAACTAAATGCATGCAGAACAGACATAATTTATCAGATTAAAACAGTACCTGCGAGGTTGTGACTCAAATGATATAATCTCAATCATCTAAAATCTACCTTTGAGCTGCTGGTTGTTTAGAGGGAGGGGGAGCTTTAAAGTGTGGAGGTGAGAAGGAAAAAGAGGGGGTGGGGGGAGTTGAGAGAACACTTGCATCTGCATATCAAAGATAGTGTAGAAGAAAGTGTAGAAAATGATGAGAATGGAAAGTTTAAAATGCTGCTATAAATATACAGAGTGTGAATCTTATGGGAGTGAGAATTTTAGAAGGCAAAGCTTTTGTTCTTCTGACAAATGACACAGTGGATTTGATAAGCTGAATAAGTACTTAAGTGAGATGACATGCTGTAATACACATGTTTAATTAGCAGCGCTGGGAGTCAAGTATTATATTCCTGTGTGCTTGGCCCATTTGGTTAGACTAAGAATGATGAAGGGAAAAATGTGAATCTGATAAAGCCTATTAAATGAAAAAAATCTAAATATGTAAACAAATATCTCCTAGTTAGGACAAAAAATCATGTTCCCCTTGGTTTAATGTCAAATTACATGACATGTTAGAAAAAAAGTCTTTTCTTTCTTCTTTCCCTCCTTTTTTATTCTCCCATCCGCTACAAAACTGTGCAGTAGATTACCTTGCTTTAAGCCTTTTTTTGCACTTGGTCTCAAATGTACTTTGCACCGAGCCACATGTGTGTTATTTATCTAACAAACGAATCAGCTTGGAAGTGTGCTTTGCCTGTCAGCTGCACATAATCAGCCGTGTGCGCCTTTAACTGCATGGAATCAGTAAGTGCGGCTGAGGATGCGGTCTTACAATTAGCATGGAGATTTTTATAGCTTCCAGGAGCAGGTGTGGACGGCAAAGGTGTAATAGACGGAAGGTAGAGATGAGCAGGAGAACATGTGGTTTTCTGTAATTTGCAAAATTCTCTTGGCAGACAAATCTGCCATCTTGAAAAATAAATAACTGCATCACATGACCAATTCATAAAGCCAGGGGAAGGGTGGATGAAGAGCTGTTGCTGAGTGGTCATTTGATTTGATGTTCAGTGAGAGGAAATAGTTTCCTTTGATAAGATATTCATAGAATATATTTAACGGCAGCTACCTTGAGATTGTAAAGGGACTCCATTTCTTTACACATCTTTCTATGAATATTATTAGCTCTATTAAAGAGTTATGAGGTGAACAAAAACTTTTTCTCAGCTTCTGGTAAATATTTAGCTAAATACCTCCACTGTCACTATTTTGTTTGCAGTTTTACAACATTTTTATATCCTTTTCGTGCATATAAAGCAAAAGTAATGAGCAGCTTGTGGCTTGTAATCAACATTGTTATTGTGTGTGCACGCTGGGCTGTGCTGATGTGGGTGAAATAAATAAACATTTGGAAATAGGCCGATTAATGCACAATATCATTATTTCTATCCTGTAATTTATTGTAAGAATGTTACATTTTTTTAAGGCTTTTGCTTCAGCATGACAGGAGATGTAACCACCGCTGGACTAGCTAGGTGAATTAGTTTGTGACAACAGCATGGAAAGAAAACATGAAAATGAATCCTTTCTTTGAGGGAATCTTGTAGAGTGCTTCCTTAATGTTTTACTGGATAAACATAAACGGCACTCTGTCAACTATCCTTTATTGCTTCTCCAGAGTGTTTCAGTGTTGCCAGAGTGTTTGGCCAGTTTAAACCTGGCATTTGTATAATCCCACTAGAGACCTGGCTTCAGTGCAAATCTTTCTGATTGAACGCAGTGTACAAAGATGGAGTCTGGAGGCAGAGGACCCACTGTGCTCCCTAATGCTTGAGGGCAAATGAATCAAGACGGAGTCTCTCCCTGATTTAAAATCCCTCAACTGTGTCTTTGTTTTATCTGTCAAACTGTGCCCTGTCAATGTATCAAAGGCAGTTTTCAACTAGTTACTCTTTGTCAACCACTGGGTAACATTTGGCTTCCAGTTCTTGTTCCCATTGAAGGCTTTTTGACATGTCAATCATATTAGGACGTCTCTGAAGATAGACATGGGACCCTATTTAGATTACAACTGTTGAGTTGATCAAAGATAGTGATTCCTTCAACAGCTCTATTCTTATTAATGCTTTAAAGTCTGAGAATTTTTCAGGGACATGGGGTCACAAAGTGTGTGCAAGTGTGTGTGTGTGTGTAGGGGGGAGAGAGATCTAGATGGGATGGTGTTATTTAAACTCATATGGAGCACTTATGACCAGATCAGATGGTCAATCAGCTTAAATTACATCATGTAAACAGCTCATTTTACCCAGTCGGCTTTGATTGGAACAAATAAAAAAAAACAAAATCCGGTGGATCAAGAGATGTGGTTTAAACCTTTCCAAAGTCTGATCATGTCTACACTCATTCTGATGGTTCTGTGTTGTATATTGTTTCATGCTAAATCTTGAACCACTAGGCCTGGTTTTTGTCACAATTTTACAACTTTGGAGCATAAAGCTCTGTTCAGAGCTGATCAAACATTATTGTCACTTAAGTTTCAGCCAAAGAAACAGACTTTTTCATATCTAAATGATTCATAAAGTGTTTTCCTGTTTCCTTTGTAATCCATAACCATAGGTTCTGAAATAAATTTGTTCTTGCACAGTGATGCAAAGACAACAAAGAAAGCTAAAACAAAACAAGCTGTGTTAGTTTCTTCTGTAGAATCTTCTAAATGCTTAAGATATTTTTTTATGCATGAAGACACTTATTTGTACCACTGTTGTATTCTTATTCTAACCACATTTTATTTAATGACATAGTCCTTCAGCTGTGGTCAGACTTATTGGCCCTACATGAATTTTAATTAGACAAATCATAATATCTGTAGAAATACAAGTGAACAATATACTGCATAATCACAATATTTTAAAAATGTGAAGGGGGGGGGGGGGGGAGGGGGGGGGGGGGGGAGGGGGGGGGGGGGGGGGGGGGGGGGGGGGGGGGGGGGGGGGGGGGGGGGGGGGGGGGGGGGGGGGGGGGGGGG
>JBAMHV010000020.1:9770181-9781804 GCA_037177535.1 Pseudomugil gertrudae | reverse complement strand
GTGTGTGTGTGTGTGTGTGTGTGTGTGTCATATACATCATAGCCCTTCTCCCCCACAACACATGCGTATCTTGCTGGACCTTGGATCATCTTCGAGGGGCACAAGCTGCTGTAGACACAGCTGTTCACAGCCTCCATTGAAGCCATCCGTGCAGTCAATGCCTCTGGAGTAGTCATAGCAACCTGAGCCATCCTTCATTGGCCTCAGCCCCTCAGGACACTGCAAGAAAATTAATTCAGAGAAAGAAGGAGAGGAGGTGGGAGGGATACATAAGGAGAAAGAGGAGGGGAAAAGATGGATTAGGAACAAGGAAAAAGCGAGTGAAGCATAGAGGTCAGATTGTGCATTTTAATCAGGAATTGAAGGCAGCGAGGAGGAGAGACGGTAAGATGGGGAGGACAAGAGATGAAAATTAGGGGGATTTTGAGAGAGAAACGACTTTTGTACAAAGAAAGAAAGTCAATTATCTTATTTTGTGCAGTGCACGAATGTGGAGGTTTTCAAGTGATTGCAAAATGAAACGGTGCCAAGTGAAGCCACAGCTCAGATCATTACTTGTTTGGGAAGGTACTCTCAGCTGACACAGAGATCTAAGTTGTTTTTCATTCCAGGAATAAAAGTCCTGATGTGTAATATTCTCCTGATGGAGCTACACCACGACAGATGGAACAGAACAGCATAGGACTTTATATTTATCAGAGGAGACATGGACATCTCAAGGGAAGATTTTTTGTGTGTGTGATGAAATGGTCTGCTTAAATAAAGTCTTAAGCAGTGTTACAATGAAAAAATGTACTGTATTAAATTATATAAAGAAAGGAAATGTGAAATATCCTTATTTTATACCAGAGACCTTTACAGAACACACTGAGACTGCATGTTATTAGACAAATCGGCAATGACTCACCGTGAATGTATATTTTAACAGTATTTACCTAATCCTAAAGATTTAAGAGTTTTAATTCAGACATAACCTATTAGAAACAATTTTGACAGGAATCTGAATGGAAGAGTGAGTCTAACATTTTGACTTCCACCTTTATAATATTTGTATTAGTTCAGTGGCTTTGTAATGAATTATAATTCTTCCATTCTGAGAAATACTAATTTGGCCTAAATGCAACATCAGCAGATTCATTTTATATTCAACAGGTACTCCATTAAAAATGACAATTTACTCTGAACTGAATTTACTCATAATTAATAACTTGTCAACTTAGGCCAGCATAATGATTTGGATTGTCTTATTTATCTCGCAAATAAACTAAATAATTTTACAGGCACAAATAAAGAACAAGGCTAACATTTTTAATCAATCAAAAAATCTGAGTGCATTTTGCAGATCACTTTCCAATCCATCCCACGATGCCAGATTTATGCTGATTCAACACATATGTTAAGAAATAATGGTTTAGAAACACTAAAAAGTGTCATGTCATTAAAAGAGACAGAATGAAGAAGTAAAATATAAACAATTATCTTTTTTGTGTGTCAGAAGCAATGTATTTCACTCTGCTTCATTTGACACATTTATGCTGTATTGTATGGGAAGACAAGTGGTAGTTAAGTATGATAGACACATCATCACTTAATCATTCAGAACAGGCTGGTTAAAATTATGGATGGCACATTTTTTTTAGCCCTGTTAGTCCACAGGTGACTACATTTTCTGTTTCATTTTTGTGTTAAGATCATATAATAAATTGGCTGCAATCAGAGTGTGAAGGGGGTTTGAAGCGATATAATAAAATGCTCCTGGAAAACATCTCCTACCCTACCTTTAATTAAATGGAAAAGGCTCATTTATGAATATTTGAAAGCTTGGACTGCTCCATGTGGAGTGTAAAAATGTTCTCTTCCAGACTGTAAAATGCTGAAAAAGTGCTGCAGCTCTTTCCTGAGAAGCTGTGAGTATGGCAGCATTATCCCTTTTGTAAGTACTGAAATAAAGCTTGTGTTGGTTCAAATGAAGACTGTAAGAGAAACTGATTATTTCACAGTTTATGGACCAATGTTCCCCACATTCACTGACTCATCTCTGATTCTACAATTACTCTGTGCCTGTGTGGGATTGGCTGTAGGCGTGTAAAAACACACAACCGATGTCGGCTGTTTCCGCCATCTCTCAAAGTCCTGACGGCGAAACCAGTTGTTACCACAATACTTGTTGACTTACATGTTGAATTACGACTCACGCTACTGCTGACATGTTGACTGTGGAAAATCATGTTTCTCATATTATTTGATTATAGATACATAGATACAGAAATGTTAAAGTTGTAGAAAGATGCATGTGTTGCTGATTCTGACTGACAGACTGACTGACAGACAGATAATAATTTCCAGAGGCAGCCGTTTTCACTGGTACCGGGTCAAAAGGTGAGAGCTGTCACTTTCATTCGAGACTTGAACTTTATGTGAACATCTGAGCCTCCTGGACAAGTGAGAATGTGAAGTGTCTGAACTTTTATCATTTTTACCTCCAACAGTTGTTTACTGCCTTTAGACATAGACACATGTGTTGGTGGATAAATATCTGAACATCTATTTAATCAAATTCAGCAAAATAATACCGTTTAAACTGAAGAGTTACAATTATCTACATTTATCAACATGCCATATTTCATTGAACATTTTAGAAGATAAATGTTTATTGTAGAACCATGTCATGGCAATTATGTTTATTATAACAGAGAGTGCTAAAAGGTTAAAAATGGGAAAAACTGGGTTTTCTTGCCTTTTAGCTATGAGTATGCAGACTAGAGAGTAATAAAAAATGCCTGCCCAAAGCATCTTCAATTCTGGTCTGTTCCTTTTCTGAAAGCTCGCTGAATAGAAAATAGACATGTGAAATCTATTTAGCTAAAATATTAAGGTTCTTTTAAAACAATTATATGTTTAGCCAAGTAATGCTGATGTAGGCTACTGTACTTGTGAAAATTTTTGGCATCATTTCATTGTAAAACCTTTGCTGCAAAACTTTGTTGTACACAACTGGATACTTGTTTTCTGCCCCTTGGTGGATGCAGTAATAATAATAATACAGAAATAAAAGACATTTTTGGGAGATATTTTCTACTTTTTCTGTTTTCTGTGACAAGATCTCTCAAAAGACAAGGTGTAAGCAAACCTGGGTGATAACATCTGTCACCGGGTATAAAAATTCTTGCCGAGGAGCTCTCTCACCTTTTTTTTCCCCCACTCTCATCAGCAATAAAATATCAGACAATTTGAATGAAGCAACACTGTAAGATGTGAAAACACTCAAGTCCAGAACGCCTCCAGAGCAGCAGCTCCAGTCATCCTGTCTTCTGCTCAAACCACTCCATGCAAGTTACAAAACATGATAATGTAACATCATAAAAAAATGACTCTTCCAGCCATGACTATCATCCACAGACCGTGTCTCCATGCTTGCTTTCAGGATGTTTCTTGCTCTTCGCTTATAACATTGCCTGGGAATAATAAAAATAGACTCTCGGGTAGAGAGTAGTCAACAAATGAGTGACAGAACAAGTTATTCTTAGTTAGTATGCTAGGTTTTTTGTACATAAAATGATGATGAAAAGCAGAAATCACAGTCCTACCACATCAGAAAGCATCATGAGTGACTGAACTCTAAATGGTAATCAAAGGGTCCTAAGCTTCTACTTGAGCAATTTTCCTATGATCATGATTATCTTTCACTTCACCGAAGAGCTCTGTTATCAAATTAAAATCTTGGAAATGGAAATAATCGCAATTTGCATCCAAAGAATATCATCTAAAGTTGAAATACAGGCTCTCACTTTGCGACAGGTACTTTTTAAAGATACAAAGCAAACTGCTCCACAGTATTTTTGATTTCCATGGAGAACAGCTGCCAAAATCATTAAATGTTAAGGGTGTAAGACACAATGTTAATATATGCATTCTAATACAATGTCCCAGGAAAAAAACTCCCCAGTCTCAGATCCATTAACTGTATGTGGTGGATGTAACCTCCTCAGCAGAACAAGATTGAAGCCATTCTTCACAATGAGGCAGAGCTGTGGGAATGGATGTCAGTAATTCAGAGCTGCCATGCAGTGCTCCGTAGCTGAATGACAAGCTCTTAAGGTTAGCACACGTGCAGCACATGAGCTACTTGTTCTTTCTGCCCTGCTTCAATTGTGGCTCTTAGATTGCAGCACAATGGGGAGAGGCCGCTTGATCTGCAACTCCAGTGATCTGCAATTAAAAATGTATTTAAAAATTCATCTGGCAGTGGAATAAAATAATGAGAAACAATTTATTGTGTTTGTAACCTCTTTAGCCTGTTACAAGTGAGAATGTCACTCCCTAGTACAGTTAGGAATTAAAAAATGTACACAGATCTGGAGAAAAGAATAAAAAAAGAAGAGAAAAGTAATTATCCACTAAATCTAACAGCACATATGTCTACTTTTTATGCTGCACATAGATCATCCCTCCAAATTAACATTCACTCTTTCAGAATGAACACTATTCATTTTGCTAATCACCCATTAGTGCCCGCAGCTTTAATCAGCAAGTGAACATAATCTATTGAAATCTCTGTTTTGTACCGATCTTGTCAGAATTAAGATGCTCGATGGTCTCACTTATGGGGCCATTATGTGTTGCAGAGAAAGAATTAGAAACTCCAATGCAACATTGCTTTGAACCGTGAAAGCTCAAAAGTAATAAGCAGGAAAATAGAGCTATTAAAAAAACAAAACAAACAAAAGTAAAGTGCTTAAAAGAATGCAACCGTAAATAAAAAGACAGACGGAAGCTAAACTACTGTAAAAGAAAATTTGACAATCTAATCTGGTTTAGAGGTGGGAGTGATGTAGCTCAAAGAGTACTCAAATGTGTTAAATTAAGCAGTTTTATTACTCTCTTGGGAAAAAAAAAACAAGAGCAACCCACCTTGCAATCCTCTCAGACTGTTTTTACATAAAGCGTCTCATTTTTATGTCAATATTGATAATTTGAATCTGATGGCACAGAAAATTCTGGTGTTGCATATCTGGGCATCTGACAGACACCATCACTGATTACTTGCCAAGAAAATATGGCGTGTGTATAAATATTGTATATCAGACTTTAACAGGTCAGCATAACTTCTAAACAAAATCCGAGCACGTTTGAAAAAATAAGACTTATTTTCTGTAAAAATTAAACATTTTTTTGTTGGTTTTGTTTTTACAGTCTATGATTTACAGTAATAAATCCTGGACTTTGTCATCTGGACACAGAAATATCTCAGCAGTATAGTTTCATACATTTATCAGGTCTGAATGGGTTTGACATCAGTAAAGAATAGAATAAAATGTTTAGACACTGCAAAGTAATGTGTTTAAATGTGTTTATTGTGTTACAAAAAACACACTGACTTGTTGCTAATTCACACAAATGTTACACAGTGATGGTAAAATCTATGTTTGAGCCCTTTATGTTTATATTTTGGGTCATTGGGGTGAAACTGGCAGTATTTAAAAGCTACATTTCTTTTCTTTCTCACCCACCGTTCTTTAAGGGTGACAATGCAACAGATGGCCATGAAGATGGATGATAGCTTCCTTCTGTGACTCCAGTGGATTCTGCCTCTCTCAGCTCAGCTGGATCGCCATAGGCGTTTATTAGTGACTGTTATTTGTTCAGCTATTTGCTAACGGGATTAAATGCTTGCTTCAGTTTGTAACTTAGCCTAATTTAAGAACTAATTTAAAATGATTTTAATTAAAATTTTTATCTTGCAAAAATATCAGACCCTGAGTGAGAGATTCAGTTTTCCTGGGAATTGTTGCTATTTTCCTCTTTAAACTGTTCTGAACTGAATTCCGCTGTGCACAAATCTTAATTCCCTCTCTTAGCTTCAACACTATTATATGAATCTCTGTGGTACACTAAATGACACACTTGATCCAGCATTTAACCAACAGTATCAATGTGAATGGCTGAACAAATTACCACCATGCATTTCCTTTAAACCATAAAGCACTGAAACTTGATGCTAATGAGCTAAACTGAGCTGAGCTGCGCAACAGAGCAGGGGGAGTCATGATGCTCAGTTGTCAGGAAGACAGAGCTGTGGGGACATACAGGGGATGCTGGGAAGAGGGATTTAGGGGATAAGGGTTTGCACAAACACGCTTTGTTTGGGTGGGAATGCCATTTTTCTTCCCTGCTGACTATTTATGCAAAGCAGAGGAAGCCAAGCAGAAATCTGGCTCCACTGACATCTCATCATTTAATTCTTGACTTTTAGAGTGTGCCACACATTTTAATAAACTCTTGCATTCTGGGACAGCATACAAGAGACTCTAAATGAGATCAGAGAAAACAGTATCTGACTCTTCTAAATTGTAATAAACAACTGGAGTTTTATGATCTAAAATTAAAGTCTGGACCGGTGCTTGAAGTTGACAAATACATCTTTGCCAACCAGCTACCACAGAAGTCCCAAATGGAACATAAACTCATGAAAGATGTGCCCCTAATATCGTATCATCTGCTCAGCCTCATTGTATTTCCATTAGTGGAAAAGATACTATAGCTGAATACAAACATGAGCCATAAAGAAAAAAGAGAGGCTTTCTATGTACACTATTAAGTCCTGTATCTATCAGCTGTTACATTTAAACTTTAAAAGGTAAAGCTTAAAAAAAAATCATGTTTGTAACATTATGTCATGATCATTCAGTCTACATTTGAGAAATGATTTTTGCTTTAAAGTCATGTTAAAATGACATAAAACAGAAAACTCTCATTAAAAACTGAACCACTGAACACCTGACAAAACAAAGCTCAGCCAGTAACACATCCAGAGCTGTTGGGCGCATGCCATCCTCCCTCTCTTACAGTTACTGTCAAAGGCAATTATAAATGTGAGTCACTGCTGAACATATTAGCGTTTTGATCAAGTTAATGCTAGCCAAGGTGTAAATGTTAGCAAAATGTTGCAACAAGGGTGACAGCTATATGTGCAAAATTCCCATTTTAAAACAATGTTATTCTGTTTAGATTCATTTTGTTCATAAGTAACACTGTACTCTGTGTAGTATTAGTTGCAGCATGTCAGGGTACAAATGGACGTGTCAGAAGGGAAACATGTTATGTTTTCAAATATAGTCCGTAGTAAATTTTTTATTCCTCGGTTAAGTTAATTGTCCAAGAAATTCTGGTTGTCTTTGCAGATGTGCCGAAACTAAATGAGACAAATTGATATTCCTGAGCCTATTGTTTGTCTCTCTACCAGGCAGGTTCTTCACTTCCTCAGGCTCTCATTTCTCTCATTTTATACTACGAACAAAGTGTTAAAAAATGTCCTGCACCAAAAAGATTTTTTATCATTTGGAGAAATCTCTCAGAAGAGTCTGTTATTCAGTCAAGTATTTCTGAATTTGTCTTGCGTTTTTCATGTCTTTTTGCACTCTAAATTGTTTCTGCAAAACACAAGTTGTTATAAGAATAGAGTTTAAAAAAGTGACACTAAAAGAAAAAGAAAGAAAATAGAAAATAAAGGAATAAATAGAATAAAGATCTGCCTACCAGCTGTTGTTTGCTGGGTGGTTTGAATAAAAAAAGGAAAAAAAAAGGTCTTGTTCCGCAGAAAAGGCACATTTGCCCACTGGGAAATTGCCAGATGGGAAATTCTGCCCTGTAGGTGTGCAACAGAAAAAACATAAGGAGAAAAAAAAAAGAAAAAAAGTAAAAAAAAAAAAAAAAAGAAAAGATTTTTGCAACAAACTAGTAAAAAGTCAACCGGGATTGTGTGTTACAACAAAATATGGAATATATACTGAAAGTAATACATATTATAATGACAGTCAGATTTATACACGGAAAGCTACATTTATAACACTACTAGTGTATTAATGAGAACATTATTGAGCTTCTGCAAATACGTGACAGTCAGCTGTGAAACTTGCACAAAAGCAGAACTGAATCTAACTAGAATGCAACCCTGAATAATAAATCTGTGTTTGTGCTATTTCTATCCTATATGTCTTTGCTATATCAATAATACACGTTAACACTGTAATGATACCAGTCAAAAGTTTGGACAAAACATTTGGACAAACTTTTGACAGGTACTGCATTTATTATGTAAAAAATGTCTCTACTTTTGTGGTATTTTTCTACACACAGATCAGAGTTAAATATCTTAATAAAAGATTCACTCTTTTACTAACTATACTTCTGTAACTGCCTTTCCCTTTTCTTCCCTGAAGCAGTTACCTTTCACAAACATTTGTAATAACTTGCAAGCTGAGGAATCATAAATGAAGGCAGAAGCATGAAAACACTACAGGTATACATTTTCAGTTCAGTGGGTACATAATAAACCGAGATGCTGTGCAGCTCAACAGCAGAAAGAAGGGAAAATGGAGGTAAAATAGAAAAAAAATGCCTCTTGAACTTTAGCACAGGCATTGACAAGAATTTAATTCATTACAAATGCATTTAAACTGTCTTCAGAGCAGCAGCTAGCCTTAAGGGACTGACTTTGATAATGGATTTAAAGCCCATGTCACCGCTCGGTGTTAGCACCCTCTCTGACATGAGGTTTTGAAATAACACCAACCCGGAAAAGACTGTAAAAAAACAAACAAAAAAACATCTGTGATTTTATGTTTATCTGTGAAAACTAGAGTTCTTTTTCCATCTTTCAGTCGTTGCAATAAAAAATTACACACAGAAAGTGCATATTTCCTTATTGCAAAAAGCTTTTTCTTTCTTTTGTTACATAAAATTATTCAAATTTAACACTGTGTGTGTATCTTTATTAATTATGTTTTTAAATTAAATATTTTTAATTAGTTTTAAGGAAAAAATCTGGTAATAACTCTATATGGTTGCAGCCTGCACACTAAGAGTCAGTTGTAGTAAAAATAAACACAAATAAATAAGATGAATTGAATAAATAAAATAACCTCAGATAGTTTGCCATCCCTGTGGATTTTGTGGAAACAATCAAATAAGCCGTGACACACAGTTAAGCAGTAGCTTGCTATATGATAGATTTTCCCGAGAAATCCAGGTCCTATTAATATTTTATACACACTGTCCTGACCGTCCACCTCTGGGTCACATAACGATTAACATCAGTGGCACTGCACTCATAAGAGAAATCTCCAGAGTCTTTAGCTCTGTGTTCAATGCAAATGCAACTAGAACTGTGCAAATACATAAAACATGTTTGGGACCTCTATAATGGATGAAATATATCTTTATTTAAATTATTTACTGGATATTCAACATTATATAAACCATCAATATTCTAAGAAAACTGTTAAATAAAGCAAGCAAATATGTGTGATGGAACCAGCTGGATGCAAATTAAATACCCATATGCATAAAAAAGTGTATACACACAGATCTGCAATTTAAGAAAAAAAAACATTTTAGAGAAAAATTTTCCCCATGCTTATGACCTTAAGCTTCCACCAATTAAAGCTCATTCTTTCTCTGCAACACACAATGGCCTGCAAGTACGGACATCTAACAGTTCTGCATTCTGTCTAAGAAAAAAAAAGTAGTAATTAGCATACTTGTACTAACATTTCAAAGAGTGACAAAAGAAAAGATTTCTGATGTCAGAACATGGTAAATGGTCTTGTACTTGTATAGCGCTTTTCTACACATCAGTTTACTCAAAGCGCTTTAACACTATTCGACACATTCACCCTTTCGCTCTCACAAACACACACACATTCACACAACTGGGGGTTCAGTGTCTTGCTCAAGGACACTTCGACATGTGGACCCAGAGCCGGGATTTGAACCGCTAACTAGCCGGTTAGGAACTGACCCGCTCTACTACATGCGCCACAGCCACAGTCTTCTTAAACTGGTTGATTACATTATAACATTTCAGTGTATTGCCAGCTTGTGATGTAGAAGGTAAATAAAAAAAACAAGAATAAAATACTATTTTAAACTTAAACAAGCTTAAAAAGTGCTTTTAACATAGGGAATACTTATTATTTACTCAAATGTAAATAAAATCACTGCATGGCAAAAATAGCAACTTTAACTCCAAAACAAAAGAAGGAAGGTGTTCAAGTAGATATAAATGTTGGCAGGAAAACTTGGCAAGGGGTCTTGTCACACAGGTGAATCACTGTACGAACTACATGAGAGTAAACTGGGTTTTTGGAACAAAAGCAGCTCCATCATTATATTGAGGGCAATACTGGAATACATGTTTTTAATTGCTTTACATATTGATGTGCAAGTAAAGAAATGAAGATGCTCCAGAGGAAATTTACCAAAGCTGAAAAACCAGTCCGGCTGATTCAAAGTCACACCACCATCATTGCACAAGCATACATTTAACAAATCATCTATCCAGCAGGGTAAAAGAGGTTAGTGTGTTTTTTTTTTAGGAAAATTAAATCATACTAACCTACCCAAAGAAATGTCATATTATCAATGATGATGCAATGAGCATGACACTGTCAGCTTATTAAAGTGTTAAATCAATTAGCATTACATGGCAAAACATATACTTAAGTCATAATACAAATATAAAAACTGCAAACTACTTATATTAAAAGCTGAAACATGATTTATTCCCCCAATGAGCTGGGAAATGTAGCTGAGGAGAGAGAAGTCTGGACTTCCCTCCTTAGGCTGCTGCCCCTGCGACCCAACTTCAGATAAGCGGTGGGAAATGAATAGATACATGTTTTATTCTTACAAATTAGAGGTATGATTCACATTTATAAATATGGATATTCATTAGAGTAACACAGTAGTAGGTCAATTGTAGGAAATGAGATGGAGAAAGTGTAGTAATGGTGACTTGATTTTTTTCAGAAGTCAAATATGTGTTTAATTCAAAATGAGATATATCCTGCTTTTAAATCCTTCCTTTTAACATGTAAATCATGCATTTATTGTCTGTATAAAGTGGAACTGCAATGCTTTGGTTTGAATTCCTGGTTATTCTTGCTCCACACACACACCTGTTCTGAGGTGCGTCTTTAGAGCGACTTGTTTTGGTGTCATCTCTTTAAATGTGAACGGGGCCTGTAATGCTCCGCCCCCTTCCAGGTCACAGGAAGTTCAATTCTACCCTGTTCCGCCATGTTCAGAGCTTGATAGCAGCGATACGCAAATTTCCTGGCAGAGAAACATTTTATTGGTAATTTTACGATAAACGTCAACGTATCCAGTTCATGAAATCGGTTACTCGGAAATCCACGGCCTTATTTGGCAGACCCACAGCAAATACTGTGATATAATAGAAGAAAAATTGTAATAGAGAATAGAGAAAATTAAACAAACAGAAAAATATGACCAAAAAGAACATAAAGATATATGTGCAACATCATGAGTGAATAAATTTAGATTTTCTACATTCCTAAACACTTAAACGCTCACAAAAACATGTATTTAAGGGCTAAAAAAGTGGATTTTGAATGCTATGTCCCCTTTAAAACATTGAACATTTAGTTATTAAATATAGTTTATTTTAATTATGTAACGGGTGGTACCTCAGGGTGTCGCTGTGACCTAATTGGTTAAATAGGGCAACAGGAAGTGTGGGCCGTTTTTGTTAGTGAGGTGCCAGCTGTCGCAGAAGGCCAGAGACTTTGCTGGCTCTGCGGGTTTGTGAGACTTTGACCAA
>JBAMHV010000020.1:9738085-9749686 GCA_037177535.1 Pseudomugil gertrudae | reverse complement strand
TCAGGTGTGTTGGAGAAGGGTTGTACCTAAAAGTTGCAGGATGGTAGATCTCGAGGACTGAACTTGGGCACCCCTGTCCTATATTAATATTAATTTATGATGCTATAATGCTACACCATCCATCCATCCATTATCTACCATCCATTATCTTATTCCCTGAACGGGGTCACGGGGGGGCTAGAGCCAATCCCAGCTGACATCAGATGAGAGGGAGGGTCCACCCTGGACAGGTCACCAGTCCATAACAAGGCCAACATGTTGATTTACATTGATAAAAAATATGGGCAGAACACCATAAAATAGATAAATACATGTCACCACTTACTGTTTTAATAATTTACTGAGTAAACAGATTGGTGAAAAAATAAACCCCTTACCAAAATGCTGCTGTAAGTAAATGTTTCATAAACGAGAAGAGCTAACTACTGTAAAAGATGATGGCAAGCATGTGAATCACAGGATGGCTATTACTAACCTGTCAAACCAGATGGTTTGTTTCAGAGTGAGTAAATCCCTTTGGAAACTGTTTGGAAAACAACTGGACTTCACGAACACGATGCTTAGCAGGTGACTGGATCAAACCTTTCTGCCAAAACAGCTAACATTTTTTACTGGTCCAGCTTTTTTTCTTGTCATGGCCATTACATATCATGGAGCCTAAAAAGACTTGAAAGCAAATCCAGCTGCTACACAAGGTTGTTAAATCCATAGTGAATACTTACTGTGTTCTCATTTCTAACTGTCTACAACACATTGAGCATATTTTACAAATAAAGACAACAGGGAACAACAGTGACTCATACTTCTGCTTGTTTGGCAGAGTGCAATCCGACACCAGTCGTTTTCTAGCCTGATTAAGTTAAAAGAACTGGATAAAATTATCTACTAAATAACACTGGCTGATAGCCCCTTCTGTTTAAAAGTTTAAAAGCCCATATACCTCAGTTCCTCACTAATCCTCACATTCCTCACATCAGATGCACTTTTAGCCTGGTTATAATTCTCCTCAACTCCCATCAGAAGTGCTAGGTAAAACAATCGTGCACAACTCGCATGCTGGCGCTCAAAGACTAGAAAGGTAATATCACTTTTTCACAGCAAAAGTATTTTTAGTCAGTAGTCTTTTAGTGTTTTGATTAAAAACAGTAAGCCACCTGGGTGTTTTGTACTCCACCCTATCTTGTTGTTTTTTTGTGCTATGTATATGTAAGCTAAACAAAAAATTAATAATACCTATTATTTGCATTGCAAAATGTCACACTGTATGTGTGATTAAGTGATTAATAAAAGGAGAAGGGAGCATCTGTTGCACAGTTTTTTTGGGGTTTTTTTTCTGCTAAATGACATCACATATAGGAGTATTAGGGCCACACCGGGAAATAAATTTTGGAGGATTATTTTTTTCCTCTTTTCTTCACTTTCAGAATAAAGTCGAAATGTCGAGAATAAAGTCGAAATGAAAATAAAGTTAAAAAACAGGGCGATCACATGCTAAATACGGTAGCTTCTTAATGTGAAATTAAGTTCATGATGCAGTTTTAATAATTTCTGTCATTTTTATCTCTTTATTGTTACTATTGCATATATTACATATAAAATAAGAACATGGAGAGATTCAGCAGAACTGCAACAACTGCTGTTTTTATTCATCACACTCCATCAGAAGCATAGACTGTGGTCAGAAGCCCGTATTTCCCACAACCCCAACTTGCCGACTTCCGGTCTGGTCAAAATAAAACAGTAGAAACAACTTACTGAACAATAAATGCTTTACACTATTAATTTTGTGAATAGATTTATGACTGTGGTAACAGTGTGTTAATTAACTTGATCGGATATTGTTAGCTAAACATATATCGTTTCCAATTTGATTTCTTTTACTTTATTCTTTAAACTGTATTTTAACTTTAATCTCGTCATTTTGACTTTTATTCTTGAAACTGTATTTTAACTTTATTCTCAACATTTTGACTTTATTCTCAAAGTGAAGAAGGGAGAAAAAAAAAATCCTCCAATTTTTTTTTTCCCAGTGTGGCCCTAATACTCCGTCGTACAATTACACTGAACTTGGTTAAAGAAGAATTTAGTAATAGGGCATGTCCATGATTTATTTCTGTGGTTTTACCCAAATTGTCATGGTTTGGACACTTGGTGTGTTTTTTGGTTTCCTGCTCAGCTTTGTTTTCAGTCCATTGCTTTCACCTGTGTTTCATGTTGATTGTGTTCACCTGGTCCTTGTTTAGTTCATGTAGTATTTAAGTCCTGGGATTTTCACTTTTCTTTGCGGGTTCATTGTGTTGTATGGCATGTGTTGTTTTCCCTGTTCGGTGAGTATGCCTTTATGTTTAATAAATACCTTTCTTTTGCAATCCTGCTGCCTCGTGCCTACCTGCCTGTATTTGGGTCCTTACCCCTACTCCTGCACCCACATCGTGACACAAATGATCAGAATTTCTGTGATGAATGAATTTCTACTTAAGAAAGTCCAGAATTAAGATGCAGTGGTAGAGTTGCTTAATTTGCATTGTGTGATAAACTGATACTATGCTTTTGCAAATGGGCATCATAAAGTTTGTATTTTTTATTAAAGACAAGCTTTTTTTTTTATAATATTCAGCTGAGGTGTTACATATATGGCACAACTTCAAAATATATATGAGAAGTAAAACGATTATACTATTGAATTATTATACAAAATGCTTTTAGGGTTTTATATTGAAAAAGTAAAATTAGCAACAGTTTAGATTATTTAAATTAAAAAAATAAAAAAAACAACTCTTACATGAGGAACTCACTAAAACAAAGGTCGATACATCTTTCATTATTGAGATTTTTCAGTGAACCTTTCCCTCAGTTTTTAATCCTTTGTGATCCAAACAGAAAAAAAAACCCAACTTTGTTTTGGTCACTTTTTCTGTTAAGTTTGCAATTTTTTAGATTTTTTTCTTAAGGCAAAATATGAAACAACAAGCTTAGTCAAACTAAATCTAATTAATATATTTATTTATTTTTAGTTTTTTTTTAAACTGAGCCCCTAACCCTGTCTGACCCTGATGGACTATCCTTTTGAATGGAAGCTTAATTCATCAGCTCACAAAGTCTGGTGTGAATGTACATTTGGACATCATACCATCAACTGAACAGACTCTAGTCCATCTAAAACATAGCTTTTTGTTCAATTCATGGCCATCAAGTTAAAGGACTACAACTGCTGTAGTTGTGCTCCTAAGTTGTGGAATGAGATACCACTTCACAGAGAGTGGCTGACTCTTTTCCAGTTTTTAAGTCGTTTCTTAAAACACATTTTTTCTCCTTGGCTTTTAACTCAGTTTGAGACGTTGACTTTTATTGTTGTTTTTTATATTGTTTTTATTGTTTTATTCTGTATGTGCTTCTTCACTGTATATTTATCTTGTCTTTGATGTTCAGCACTTTGGTCGACTGTTGTTTTTAAAGTGCTTTATAAATAAATTGGAATTGAATTGAATTGGCTGTGCTGGGAATAGAAGCTGATCTGCATGAAGAGATGAACAAGTTTTTTTGTTTATTGTTTGTCTTCTCCAGGTCTTCAGAAATTCTTGATGCAGCTTTGGGCAAGGAGCAGAAGACATTTTTCTGATGTTTTTTTTTTTGACTGAATGTTGTGTGAAAGCTGAATCGACTGAATTTTGCAACCAACAACTGACCCGATTCCCCAGTTGCTCTGAGTCTAGTGAACTATGTATGAAATTGACATGAGACTCGTCTTGTCAGCTACTGCTGTGAAATGTCCACATGACTCACAGGGTGCTATCTTCTTTCCGACATGATCCCATGTTTAAACCAAAAATGCAGGACCCCATCTGAAGCAATTAATATCATCTCCATATCAGCTGATAATATGCTTCCTGTATATATCAAATATTCAATATAAAATCACACTTTTAGACACGTGGACTTTTAAAAGCTGACAAAGGGCAGCGGGTAACTGGAAGGTTTTCTCTTGATTTTAGGTGTAAGGGCAAGTGGAAAACAGAATTCTACTCATATAATTTAGGTCATTATTGTTTTCTTTGTCTCATCTTGACTCTTAAAAAAGAGTGAAAAAGATAAATAAAACAGAAAACTACTAGTTTTACATAGTGCATAATGATATTGTTAAATAAATACATTTCTGGAAAATAAAAACAGTATCCTTGTTTATTGTGACAGATTGCCTGTATCACCTGAATCAAAACTTAGTCACAGAAGTCCACGTGTAAGGCTGTATTTGCTTACTGTTAAGTAAATCTTCCCACCTTGTTTAAGATGAGGTGCACCAGCATATGTCATTCCTCCTGTAATCTGAGACTCACCTTGCAAGTAATCAGTAGAGTGTGGTAACATCTTTCCTGCAAATACGTTTGAAGGAGGCTCAAGCAATTAACATGGAAAAGACATGTCTGGTTGATTAGATGTCCACGAATTAACCTTTGTACAACTTGCAGTCCCATGTTTTTGTCAGTCTCTCAGTATCAAAAAAGGAGTCATGGTTGCAGCATTTAGAAAGGAGCATTGTGGTTGAAAAAGCAAATTGATCATATTCTGAGTAAAGCTCAATCATAGTGATATGCCATAAATAAGTGTGACACAAAGGAGTTGTGCAGAGGAAGGTGATAAAGAAACACCTTTCAAAAATAACAAATCCAGCAGTAAAAATACCCCCTATGTACAGGAAGAGGATGTGTCATTACACAGTCATTAAATCTGAATGTAAATTCACCACGGCAGCCTCAGCTTGTTTACATTAATGGTACATACATACCTGCAATTACCTTTAAGGAACACACAAACCATATTATTGAAGTCCATATTAGAGTTCATTTAAATCCTGCAATTAAGGTTTTGATGATGATGATTATCATCAAATGAAAACTTTCAACTTATAATGTTGTCACAACATTTGTCTTCACCTTCTTGTGGAAAACAAATATCACCAAACTGCACTTTGATGCTTTACATGTATCTGTTGGCTAGAAATAACCTTGTTTTTGATTATGTGTAAATGTGATTGTCATGAATACTTTTCCTAGTTAGCATTGTTTAGAAGGGTCAAATATGCACATATTCAGGAATTAATGCAATTTGTTTGAAAAGAGCTGTATGGGCTGTGTTGGGACAAGTCTTACTTGAAATAAAGACACAGCATGCATGCTTGAAGAGCCTTATATACTTTCTACGGTAACACTGGTGTCATTTTTCCTTTTCTGCATTGAAATTCAAATGAATCAAATGTCCTTCTGGGATGTCATTATGGTTTTACTTTTTCTACCCTACAAAAATGATGACTTTATCAGGTTAGAGTTCTCTAATGCAACCACTGGTGGAATCATCTGGTAATAAGCAGAGTACACAATCGACAATGTGAACAATTACATTCACAACAGAGACAAGGTTAAACATCAAGTATATGTTCAAGCTAATGTGGACTGGTTGAAAATAATGTGTGTTTTTGTCAGACTGTGATAACTAAAAACTGCAGTTATAAATTGTAAGTTTCCCATCCACCAAGTCTGCCATTGAGTATTGTATAAGCGGGTTAACTCTAGAATGCCACAAGTTAAGGGTGACTGATTAGACCATACTGCAGGCTTAATTTAGAGCTAATCATCTGTGATTGCAAATGGCCTTTTGATGACATCTAATTGTCCTCATCCAGTCCTAATAGACATCTGAACAGATGCAGAAACTCATACAAGGACATAGAGGTATTCTGATCAAACAATATTTTACCATTGCAGGTTAATTTAGTCTCTGATGTCTTCACCACTTTCCATCTCTGTCTTTCATTTCAGCTGTTCCTGTGTTCGAAAGTAAGAGCCAGAGAAGTAAAACACTGGCGATCGCCTGGATGCCCAAATCATCTCCTTCCCATTTTACATCATGCTAGAAATGGTGTGTATCACTGTAATGATTTCTAGTGTCTCATTCGGGCTGCGTGGATGATTTTCACATTTCAAGGTTCATAGTGTTGGCACAGAAAAGAGTTACTGTCAGACTGATGCCTATTTGCGCTTGCGATAATATTTCCAGGTAGAGAAGTCATTCTGCCCAAAGACCTTGGGCAGATATGATTTAAGTGTTTTGCTCATGGAGTGTGTATTTGGGCATGCGAGTAAACTATATGGTGTATTGAAAAGTAAGTCATTTCAGTAGAACTATCTATGATTTGTAAGTCTTTAGCTAACTGAGATGGATGAAATGATTAAAGATTATAAAGAAACGTAACTCATCTTAAGTCACCACAGCATTATGAATGTCCATCCATCCATCCATCCATTTTCTACCGCTTTTCCCTGAACGGGCAAGAGGGCTGGAGCCCATTATGAATGTGTCAATATTTTTAAAAGTAATCTTAATCACATTTAAAATGCATTTTATTGTCAGAAATTATCAATTAAATACATATGTACATGTTTATTGTGAGAAATAATCAGAGATAACCTAATTATATTATGACAATACTTTCATTTCTTGCATTACTGGTTATCCAATTTTAGCCAGTAAAATTCTAAACAGACAGCAGAAACAGTTTAATCAATCTATCGACCTCCATAGCAGCAGTTAAGTCATGAAGTGAAGGTGAAGGCAGATGATTGATTATATAAGTCACAGTGATACAGTGACAGGTAGCCAACAGTGACAGTCAACCAGTGTGACACTGAAACAGGATAGAGGCACCTGATGGAGATGTTGAAACTCTATGTTGAAGCCTGATGAAATTGCGCCAGCAAGTGTGTTTCTGTACAGGCTTAAAAACCAATGGGCTTGAGAAATTCAATGCGGCAATATGGATCCATGTCATTCACTGTCTATTTAAGGTATAATATGTTTCCTGACACTGTTGAACTGGTGGTTAAAACACTTTGCCTGTGAAAGACTTTGTAAATAGACCTAAAAAGACAAATGGCACCAGCATTTCACTTCAAAATACATATGGACTGTATGCATGATTGGCTATGCAAACCATATTTTTAATCTAAGTTTGCAAGTCTCACTGACCAACTCCAAAATGATAAGAAAATGTAAATGCATGTGAAATTGTATGTCAGTAGCAAAGTAAAGAAAATGTTAAAAGAGAGGGAAAAGAATTAAAAGTTACTAGATTGTAAAAGTAACACGGCTCTGGAAGCCTCAGTAACAGACAGATTAATGACAGGTTAGGGAAAGAATCTCCAAAACAGGTCCTCAAGGGCCAGTGTCCTGCAGGTATAGAACGTTTCAAAACTGAAACACATCTGATTCACATTAAATTGATCTCCACAGCATGTTGTCAAGGTCTGCACAATTGTGTCATTTGAATTAGGTTTGTTGCTGCAGGGAAGGATGCAGAAATAAATTTGGCCCTCAGCTCTTGAGGACCGAATTTGGAGATCCATGGTTTATGGTGTCAACATTGGTTGCAAAAGCAGTACAATTAATATCCTCAGATTAGAGAAGTACTGATTATAAAATGAGCTAGTTTTATTTTATGTTCGAGTTACTATACAACGTTTTGGCCAATTTAACCTTGCTAGGAGTTTCTTTTCTGACAATTACATCTTCTGATGGTCATCTGCTGTTGACCAATTATAATGCTGACATGAATTGTGTGTATTTGTCACATATTTACTATTGTTTTTGTTTGCAACATCTAAAATCCTTCACCTAAAACCCCTAAAGTGGGAAATTTCACATTATTATGTTGCTAAGAGTGCTACATGACCTATACATGATCTATTTTAAGCAGCACCTTTAATTTTGCAGCAGGATAAACTTCAATGCACTGAGAAAAAATAGCATACTTGAGGCCAATTACTGATTAAATAATCTTCCTGCTGAAAAGGACAGATGAAAGGGAAATAAATGGACAGAGACGGCAAGACAGAGCTAGCCCATTGCACTAATAAAGTGAGAATGTTGAACGTAGCAGAGTCTGAACAAATGACTATAAAACTGAATTACAACCATTAATGATTTTACATTGTAGCGAGGCACAGGAACTGATGAACTGCTGGCTTATGCACTTGTATCCACACACACACATCTCCATTCTACAAACACATACGTGCCAACTCCATTTTTGGCGTCTTCATGAACTCTAAGTTGAGTGTCTGGATCTCTAATACATTATGCATCAGCCCTCAGCATGTCCTTGAATAGGGTTACATAAATTCCACATACATTACAGATGTAATCCATTCTAATGGGCTTAAACTTGATCCAGTTGGGCACAAGGGAGTTACACCTGCCTAGGTAAAACAAATATCATCTGTCTGCATGCTGAGCTTTTGTTAAAACTATCTTAATGTCACTTGGCATAAATCTGTATGTGTACAAACTGCAACTGGGGGTTATTTAATGAGATTGGGCAAAGACATTGTGAGATTCTGCTTACACAGTATACATTTTGGGATCTGATTGGTGCACTATGATTTGATGTAAAACTCCAGAGAAAAGATACTGTTACTTAAACGAACAATAAAGAAAACAAAAGGGAATAAATATGTATACTTATGCAAACATTAAATCTGAGCTTTGAACTGGTACATGTGCAACAATTAACAACTGTACTGCTTTAACAGTCCCCGTAAAACAGTGCAGTTTGTCATTCAAAGTTATAATGTGTAAAGTTTGACTGGCATGTTAGCTTAATGTGAGTAATAATGGATGATATTTGGTGTCAAAAAACAGTGCTTGACATGTATTGGGGCTCTGAGGGGGCTTCCCCCTTCTGAAACCACAGATCGTAAGTTTGCAGGAGCGGTACCTCTCTCATGGGATCATGTGACCTTAAGCACTTTGCATTAAAGCTCACCTTTTATAAAAAGCGGGCTCTGCTTTGTGCTACTTTTCCTCCTATTTGAACGAAAGTTTGTCATGGCTAAACAAAAGTAAGAAGGTGAAAACGGAGCCTGAACAGGCCAAAAGGAGAAAGCAGGAAAAGGATTGCTCTGAGGAAAGACATGACCTTGGCAACGAATTCAAATTTTGCAGTCTAATGAAAGAAGAGTGGGAAAAGAAAACCAACATTGCCGTAGTACATAAACTCTTTTCCTGTTGTGCAAACACACAAGAATGTGACATAGTTTCTCACATCTTTCAGCCAGCATTTTTTTAAAAAACTTTTTTTGCAGCAATTCTCTGATGAGCAGCAGAATGTTGCAGTATGTCTTTATTTGACTGTTTAGTGGAGGCTAAAAGTGGCTAATTGATGCTAATTGGCTACCGGCCAAAGCAGATGACACCCTAAACATATTGCACAAGTTGGAGTGGTTTTCATGCGATAAATACATTTTCTATTATTAAAATAGATCTACCAAAATTCTGGGCTATGAGCCGTTCTCTTTTTCTACACATTTTGAATCTGTCAGCTTAAACAATGATTTAGCTAGTTTATGGATCTAACACGTCATTTTGCTTTTAATGCAAGTAATGCATATGGTGCAGCCTTAAAATCCAATGTAATGATGTGGCTGTTGAAGAAGGAAACGGAGCTGATGAATAAAGGCTTTCAGATGCCCTCAATAGCCTGGAAATTACAGTAAATGTCAACATAACAATTAGCAACTGGCTTGGTTTTTTCTTATGATTTCCATATTCATTTGCAAATAGTACTACTCTATTGTCCCATAAGCTAAAGGTTATTATTTTCACAATAATTTGTAGACAAAAGTTGTGTGAAAGTTACTGCTTCATTTAAACTAGAAATTATTCACTATATGTTTTTAAGACAGTGCTTTGTGCTGTGATTTTATTCACCTTTTTTTGAGTGTCATACATAAAGATGATTTAATTTTGCGACAGTTTTTTTGGCTTCTGGGAAGCCGGAGGCGTTGGTCAGTGGTCAGGCCCCTTTAAATAAAAGTAATTTAGATTAAAACACTCAATAATTATCTATTTGAATCCAACTCTTTTTTTGGAGTAAGTTTATATAAAACTTAAAAAAAAAAAAAAAAACATCCAAAAAAGGAGGACAAGCCACATTACAGTAACACCCATTTAAAAAAAAAATCTGTTAATGATCTTAGATGTAACATTGACTCGTAAAAGCTTTTTGTCGTGATGCTATTGTTTTAACTGCACCTGTCTTTTTTTAGTATACCACATTTTATCCTAGGTCCTATATTATGCTATATTTGTCGTTTCACAGTGTGTCCTATACACATTTGTGATAATAAGATGCATTTCGCAGTATGCATCATACTATATTTTTTCCATAACACTCATTTCTTGCTGTGAGGTCTCTTACCCGGAACTGGTAGCTCAGCTTCTCTCGCTCATCCGCCCCACCCAGACTGAGCAGCCAGAGAGACCCTCACATTTCCCCACCCACCCAGTGATGTTGCCTCAGACAGAGACAACAAACAAAATATAGTTAGAAAGAAATCCGTATTGAAAAAAATATTTTGGGACAATCTCAGGAGTCGTCTGGCTAAACTATGAAAAGAGCAGGGACATACATGTTAGAAAGATAAAGATAAAACTACTCTGGGGATTGTTTTAAGGTACAATTAATACTAGTAGAAGCTCATAAAAGTTGATTTTGCATAATATAGGCTCCTTAAACAAATTTAGAAATGGGCACATCTCAGAGTGTTCTTAACAGGTTTTTCTATCCTATACATTGACAGCTTTTCATAAGTATGGATTCATTTTGGATTTCCAAAAGATATATTTTAGGCCCAATCTCTTTTATTTCAAATATGCTGCAACCTGGAAATGTTAAGAGGATGCAGAATGTCGATATCCACAGCTATCCTGATGATACACAGCTTTACATTGCAGTGTCTTCTGATGATCTAAAGCCAGTAAAAGTATTTCAGATATAGTCATGGATGACAGAGATCTGCTTACAGGGTAATGGAAGTACTAATTCTTGGTTCTGATGACAATAGGTAGAACCTTTAATCAAAATGATAACATTATAACTATAACCTTTCTCAATGTGTGAGAAATGTGTGCTTTTAATCTCTGAGTAAGGTATATATTCCAATCAGCATGTTCACTGATGTCCTCCAGTGTCACTACTGAAATAAAATGGGTCCACAAGCTCATTTAAAACGTGTGGAAATGAAACTTATCCTCCAGTTCTTACCACGATTGAAACCTATATAATGCAGCATTTTGAAGAAATAGTATTAAAACTGCAGCTCTCAGCAAACATGTTAACACATTATATGAAAAAGTGCAACCTCTTTTTCAGTATGTACTTTCATCTGTGTTGATCTTCACACATCCAAATGTGATTCATTACATGTCACAATTGCACATCCTGCCTATTAAACATTATGTTACAGCCATATTCATTAGATTTCTGTTTTAATGTGGCTTGGAATACATTTACAGCTTAACATGCACACTATGAAGCCATCTTTAGTTGCAAAACACACCTTTACAGTCATTAACATGCTACGTCTTTGCTCCATTTTTCTCAAATTGTATTGGATTGTCCTTGTCCTCGTATGTAATATATGCATATATAAGCAGGAAACATAAGTTCACATTAACAGGACTTGCTCAAGTTTGAGTTAAAATGTCACTAGGATTGATTTTCATTAAAAAAAATTGAATTTACAATATTAGAAAACAAAAATTTAAATG
>JBAMHV010000020.1:9680655-9691470 GCA_037177535.1 Pseudomugil gertrudae | reverse complement strand
GGGCAATTTAGAGTCTCCAATCAGCCTATCCCCAAGGTGCATGTGTTTGGACTGTGGGAGGAAGCCGGAGTACCCGGCCACAGTGTTAACCAACTGCTCCACCGTGCAGCCTGAAAGAGGGAGTTAGCTTGGCAAAATAAAACAACAACATAGTGATATAGTGAGTATCAAAATATTTTACTGAGTTTAAAAATATATTTCATTTTTATTCAAATGTCCAATTAAAAAATCGTTTTGAAAATGTATTACATCTATTAAAGCATTACTTTATTGCCTCCTACCAGTTTCTTAACTTTCTTAATTGTTAGCACTGTGGCCTCACAGCAAAAAGGTTGCTGGTTCGAGCCTTGGCTGGTGGAGGTCTGAACAGTGACTTTTCTGTGTGTAGTTTGCATGTTCTCCTCGTGTTAGCATGGGTTCTCCCAGAGTAGTTCAGCTTTCTCCCACCATCCAAAGACATGCATGTTAGATTATTTGGTTGTTCTAAATTGTATATATGTATGAATGTGAGTGTGGATGGTTGTCTGTCTCTCTGTGTTAGGCTTGCAATGGACTGCTGACCTGTCCAGAGTGTACCACTTCTTTCGCCTGGAACGCTGCTGGGAAAGGCTTCAGCTACCCGCGACCCCTTCAAAGTAAATTAAATGGGGCAAATTGGACAAAGCTCATGTTCAAACAGCTGCAGCGAGAGACGGCTGCAGCGGGCTACAAACGGGGCTTTGACAAGCTGATTAACAAATGATAAAAGCTTAAAGATTTAAGCTTAAAGAGGAAACAGCAATGAGCGACCAAAAGCAACACATATTTTTCAAATCCTAAATTTTGATTTTGGTGACCAGCCGGTAAACTAAAAAACCGGTGGCCTGAACTCTGTCATAGAAGAGTGACATGGTGCCCATGGTGGATGATTCTATGGTGAAAACTCAAACTTCCACGGAGTTTGGTAAGTGTTGCTTTTATAGCGTTATTCATGCGACAGGGGGAAAATGTGACAAATGATATTAAGCACGTAAACATGTTTTAGTTATAGCACCAGCACCGAACCAACACCTGTTCTTCTTTGGTGAAAGACCCTATAACTGGTGCAGGGCCACCTCCCCTTATCCCAGTTGAGGAGTTAGCTCTGTCCCTTAACAAAAGGTGACCAGTGGCCAATGGCATTCCCCGGGGTACTTCATCACAGTGTAACTCTCATGACACAGTGACTTAGTAATATTTAAGTTCACCACTGCTTACATAATCAATTTTTAAGATATATTCTAATTCTAAATAAACATCATTGCTGTCACTGAAAGGCTTTCAGATCAACAGTAGTCATTCTTTCACTTGTGCAGCATGCAGGCTTATTTTATTCAACTGTTTATTATGTATTCTGTAATCTTATGTAATACTCTTACATGTTACTAATTATTTTAGGTAATTGGAAATTAACTTTATTGTCTTGCTGTTTCTGGTGGAGTATACCTGCATACTTCTACTGTCACCTTTGCTGTGACAGAAATGGACAATTGTGGGAAGCTCATAGGTGTGATGACATGCATACATGCCCTCTTTAACACAAGAGAGTAACAAATTGTCACCTTTTTGATAGAATTTTCCTGCAGATCTACACACAGATGGAAATCCTTATGCCTCAACAGCAAATCTCAGCACTATGTCTACAGCTGCCCCCCAAGTAAATATGTTACTGTATCAATAGACAGAATTTTTTTATCCATCCGTCCTCATTGCCAGCAATAGAGCTGTATATGATCCAGCATCAAAGGCAAATAAAACAAAAGTGAAATTGAATTAGACCTTACACAG
Organism: Pseudomugil gertrudae; assembly: GCA_037177535.1. Lineage (NCBI taxonomy): Eukaryota > Metazoa > Chordata > Actinopteri > Atheriniformes > Pseudomugilidae > Pseudomugil > Pseudomugil gertrudae. The sequence continues at coordinate 9,689,664 of JBAMHV010000020.1, read as the reverse complement.
CTTAAAATGAAGGGGACAGAAATAGTCATTCAAAAGGCCAAATTTGAAGTAGAAATAGTGGCACGTCACCTTAGTGTGGGAACTGTATGTGAGGATGATTCTGTTACATGTTCAATCTTATTTAAAGTAATTCATATAAATCTATTTTCCTTTTTTCTTTCATGAAATAAAAAAAAAGATTTTTTTTCTAAACACTTTAATTAAAGTGATTTTGGCAAATCAAGTCTCTGATCATTCTGCATCTCTGTGGAACTCTTTAATAACATGCAGAGGTTTGTTGCAGGGAACTGTACAGATGTGTGTAGGCGCCGTTTAGTGCAAGGCATTCTATACGAACAGCTCTTCACACCATTGCTTTCCCCACATGCTCTGCATCACCCACATTGTACAGAAATGTTCCAGTCGCACAAAACCGAAGAGCGATGCACAGAATGTGTTCTGTGGTGAGAACTGACCCACAGTTACTTCTTTTTAAAAAACTGTTTAATCAATGTGCCTAATGTTTTTTAAAACATGATCCAAATGGTGATATGGTGGTAACAGCACACCACTGGCTGATTTTGTCGATACATTTTATTAGAAAGATCTACGCAGTTCAGTGATGCAACTTGGAAAATTCTTTGTTTCTTCCTGCCCTATGCTGGAGGCGGCTTGTGCGTGGAGTCTGCAATGAAATTATGCACAGAGTAGTACTCTTCAGTCAGACCGTCTTGCTCTTTATAGGTTTAAATCTAAATTAAAATGTGTTTTAAAAAATGAAAACTTGGCTAACAACAAACAAAAAATATAATGTAACCTGTTTGCATATTTTTACCTTTTGTTCTTAACAATCCATTTGCCTGACTACCTTCTTTGTCCCATTTTTGGGCCCATGGATTTTTCACACTTTTAATCTCTTTTCCTGCCCTGTTTAAACCTAATAATGAAATTCAAATTAAATCTTCTATTCTATTTCCTTGTTTTCAGAACATTTTCCGCACAGGCTCAACCTTAAACAGCTTGCATAAATACAGTTGTGTAAAGTGATAAATAGTATGGTATCAAAGGGGCATTTCCACAAGCTTTATGCATAATTCAACATGGCATGAACAATGAGGGTACCCTCCGACTCAGTCAGCACCTTTCAATTATTAAAGCCCGACTTGACAGAGGAGCACCCTAGGTTCAAGAGAATGCTCCTCAATAGCTAGGAAGCCTAAAAAGCCTTTTCCGAATCCTTAATTTGAATGTTGACTATGTATTTAAATAGATTATGTTAAAATATGAACAGGTCACTAATTCATTTACCTCACTGTGAGTATTAATTGACTCCACCAATAACTCTTGTCACCTGAACCTCAACTCATACATTAAACTGCATGACTTGACTTGAAAAGAGCGTGGCTATGGCAACATGGACAAAGCAGCATGTAGTTGTCATTTTTTAGTTTTGCTTGAATAACTTTATGTATTTACCTATTTTTGGTACTGGAGTAGTGCATGTTGTGCCAAAGGCAACATGAGGAGGAGAGTGGTGTTGGACTGTGCTACACAAACTGTCCAGACATTCAGATTTGCATAACTGTAACTTTTAGAGGAAGATATTTGCAGAAAATCCACTCACCTTGTTTGTCAAAATTTTGCTTTATATTGTCTTCCTTGTACATCATGTCTGTATGCCTTCCAATGCCAACATCAACATTATAATCATCTAGCATCTTGCCATCACAGAGTTTATTGTTGAGCTGGTTGGGAGTGGAGTTGAGCGAGTGTCCACCTCCATCATCCTCATCACAGTCATAATCATCAAGTATGGGGGTCTCGCGGATAGGCATCCCTATGACTGAGCTGCCGTGTTGGTGAGTGCCTCGAGAGCCTCGGTAGCTGTCTCGCCCCTGCGGACCGAGCAGAACAGACGGAATGTAGTGGATCTCATGTGTGGCCTCCGTACTGGCACTCTTTTGGGGAATCCGGCGACGCTTGCACCATCGATTGCGGGTATACAGGACAAGGGTGAAAAGGAGAATTAGGAGGAGGAGGGCAATGAGGCCTCCCTGAATGAAAAGAAAGAAAAAAAGACCAAAGGTAAGAAAAATACAATCTGAACAACAACTCTGAAGGACAACAAGCTTTAAGAGCCCTTGTGGTATCATAACACTTACCCAACAATACAAATTTTACATGAAAGGACATTTTTACCTCACAGGGTGAGGACTGCAATCACCACCTCAATGTCAGTTTTATTTGGCCGAATGTCAATTAGCCAGTCATTAAAACAGCCCAGCAATCAGCCTTTTGACCCTCATTGCAGGGTTCTGTCAATTACAGCATAAATACAATTTAATCATATCAAGTGACTTGGTCCAAGTGTTGTCAAAAATTTAAAATGAAAAAAAGAACATATTAATTATTATTTATACAGCTATGTTATAAAAGTGATTTGCTAAACTCAAAATGTTTTTTTAAGACATTGTCAATCAGTTATTTTATTATTAGGTTAAGAAAGCTTAACCCAAGGTTTGCATGTAATGTTTTTATTAAGAAAGCATACCAATGCATTTTTTACATATTTCAAATAATGAGAAAAGACAAATGGTGCAAATACACTCATTCTCCAACAAACATAAAAGTGACCTCACACAAACAGAATCAGGTTCTTTTTAGCACATTTTTAACTTTCTTCAGTGAGTTGTACAAGGTGATTTTGCATATAAAGCATACACAGTGACTGTGCATGCTGTAAAGGATATACAGCAGGTATAAAACACCTATAAAGTGTTTAAGGATTTGTACAAAGTTTAATTTGCACTTTTTATAAATAACTGAGGGTTATGAAAATGAAAAATGATAAGATTTGTTATTCAGTTGTAATATTCTGATGTGTTATTGTATCCACTGTACAGCAAAGGGAAGCCAAAATCATTTTCCTTTTAACAGTGCTACATCTGGAACACTTTCTTTTTTAGTGTCACACACCAATGCACAAGGGTTGTTTGTCTGCTTTGCCCTTTATTTTTTCCCTTAAGTCCTTACTTTAGTACTGAAAATTCAGCAAGGGGCATTGCGGTTTCTCTATGGTTCGTTCACTATCTGACTATCTCAGAAACATCAAACAGCCTGCCATACATGTGGTGGTTGGATGATAAAGTAGATCTATATGCAGGGCCAGAATGTTGGAAAGTAAGGGAAGGCATGACTTATTCTTTGATTTTTCACACTGGCATCCAATAGGTGAGACATCGAATTGGATTCACAAAGACATGACAACCCAAGGTTGATCTATTTTTAATGTCACACTGCAAAAAAATAAACAAAAAAAGCCATTCTGCATGTACATATTGAACATATGGACTATATTTACTAAATTATATGTACGCATATACACAATGTTGCATGGACAGAAAATAAGCGAGCATGCATGCACATACATATACACAAACCTGTGCACAAATAACATAATGGCAAAGTAATAAATAAAAACAGCAAGAGCTCATTCATCACAACATTTAAAATTCCATCTTCATGAGGAAAAACAAACCCCTTTCAAATAATAGCTCATGCCCTGCTAGGTGTCCATAAATCAAATATGGTGAGAGGTGAGGCAGCACAGAGAGGACTAGTACTATGGAGCAACTTCTCCATTAATCTCCAGAGGGGTGGCAGTTGTGCAGAAATGCAGTCTCCCAAACTCCCCCTGTAGTCTGTATGTTCACATAGAGTCTCCTTGAATAACAACAACAAAAACAAGAAATTATCTGTTTTATTTTAGCAAAGATCTTAGAAAGGAGCAGAGTTGAATAGATGTGTAACATAAATGAGGAGAGAAAAGGACAGACAGAAATGTTTGGCTTTATAACTTAAAATCTTTATTTTCAACATGTCATTGGGAGGGGAAGGGGATATTGTAAATTAACAACATCTAAACAAATGACACCTTTTACAACAATATAGAACTGCAAAATAACTTCAGAGTGGCAGGTCTCTGTCAACGTTCTCAGCACACTCGATCGAGTAAGGATTACGTCATTGTGTTATAGTTGCTGTGGGGATATGTGGTGTCAAAACCATACAGACTGGTGCAGCTTTCCATCTTCATGATAAATGCCTTGTTGTTCTTGGTGTGAAGTATCAAGTCAGACCCTCCTGATGGCTTTGTGCCGGTGTTCCCACTAATGAGGAAATGTTGATGTTTCAGAGTAAAATGAAATGAAATGAAATGAAAAATACTTTATTGATCCCAGAGGGAAATTCAAGTTGTAGTAGTTTTAGTGTAAATACAAAAAATAGACAGACAGACAGACAGACAGACAACTTTATTAATCATCGAAGGGAAATTGCGTAAATAGTTAATGAAGGGTCTTCAATGTTCTTGTTGGGATGGCACCCTCCACACCGTCATACACTCAGTCAAGCTGTTGATGTCCTCTCCATGAGGACCACAGAGGACACTCCAGTCTGTTGTCTGGAAGCACCATCTCAGAGCATCCTCAGCATCGTTAGACCAGGTTTTAACAGTTTCTCCAATGACAGGCTGTCTCTGAACGATGGGCCCTCTCTGGTGCAAATCCAAAGTCCCGACATGTAGTCTCTTACTTGTAAAATCAACTAGATCTGCTTTGCTTTTTATCGACTGATTTCCTGCCTGACCCACTCTGTTCTCGACAGCAGCGTATTTTAGCAAAGCAGCGAGTGACAGAACTTTTGGGATACTTCAGAAATGTACTATGGCTACCTTAGTGGAACCACTCTGTCTACAGTTGCTGCGATTAGCTGTGATTAGCTCCTCGGCACTGTTGTGTTCTATAAAACTCAAGGGTAACGCTGGAGTGTGTACCTAACATGCATCAGTCTTATATCTACCATAATTGGTCCTAATTTGTGAATTGCTTTATTACTGACACCTTCTTTGCTGCATAATACTTTCACTTATTGCATGTCAATGACACTTTCAAAATATGTGCCAAAAATGCAGCAATTTAAAGGCAGAATTGCTGCAAAGTTGTGACTTTTAAATTATGTTACATTTAAATTCAAAATGCAAACTTATTACATAAGTGAAAGTGCTGCAGTGGCTAACAGCTTATGGTCCAATCATTCAAAAATCTGTTTATAACTACGAACTTTTGTCTTCTAGTGTCATTTGAACTATTGCATCAGTGCCCTCAAGAGTTAATTCTGCTTGAAATTTTGTTCTTGGATTCTTTCTGTTGAAATTTAGTTCCCTATATCACCCCTGTGTTTTCCTCTGCACTTTCCACTGTTTTCACGTTTTGTTCTCTCTCCTTCTCGACTACTGGGAGTCCCTCAGTCTCCATTCTCCCTCATGTTTGATCACATTTTTCTTTCCTTTTTCAACACAACAGGCATATAAATTCACAGTGGCAGTAGCCATGAGGGAAAATGGGTTTTCTGTTCATCTTCAGACCCTACAAATCCCTGCTGCTTTGGTCCTAAGTGACTTTATGATGAGGAGGGGGGGGGGCAGAAAATTGCCTAGAAACCTTCTAATTTTACTTTTTTCTGTAGTTCATGTTTCCAGCAATCTGTGATCACTTCAATTCCTTTGCATTCTAGTTATCCCTTATGTTCCACTGTTTCATTCAAATTTGTATGGTCTCTTGTATTATCCTCTCTACACCTTCCACCATTAGCTTTATTGTGCTGTCCTTACTGCATTTTACCTTTTATTCACTTACATCCCATATTCCCCCTGCCCCTTTTCCACTCTGCTGCTTGATCATGTTGTATCTTTCCTTTCATGTTCCCCTGCCAAGCTTGCTTACTACCATGCCATCGCTTCTCAATTCCTTATTATCTTCATTCTTTTTTCACATTGAATGAGAAAAGCTAGCTCTGAATTATTAAGGAAATTTGCAAACCTTTGTTCACTGATGATAACACCAACAGATTAATGAGATTAAACTATGACGCTGGTTTCACCATGGCAGTTATCTTTAAAACAGCAGAGGAAAGGCCAAGGCTGCTTTCTGCATTATGATGACACATAAAGGTGTTATAATGTGTTATAATATACCTGACAAGGGTATCCTAGACAAGGGTATCCTAAATTTATTAAGCTTTAATTGTACAGAATCAAAACATTCTCTAAGAAATTATTTGATTGGGACTTTTGTTTTATTTATTTATTTTAGTTATTTTTATTACATTTTATTTACAAGCCCAACTCCAAGCAACATCAGGGCACTGTAAAATGTAAACAAAAACTAATTAAAATAGTGTATCATGGTTATTAGGTCAGCCATAGCTAAACGGATTCAGCAGTAGCAGGTTATGTGAACAAAAAGAATTATAGAAATATAGAAAATGAGAATTGTTTTTAAGCAGTCATGACCCTAAAAGCAATCATTAAGCTGGACTGAAATCAATTCTGATAGAATATGTTCAATCAATTCTATCATTTTAACAGTCATCTGTGGAAGCTAATGAAAAAGATGTAATAAAGTAGATGTGATTTTGTTGAGGTATACAATGCTGGGAAAATGAGTTTAATTTAATCTGCGAGTCTTTCAAAAGTTAATGACAGAAAATGTGCTTTGCTATTATCCATATTGCTGTGATAAAGATTATTTGCATAAGCTATTTCCATAGCAATTTCCTTTTGAGTTAATATTTTCTTAAACAATACATACAATAGACTAAGTTTTACATTACCTGAGTAGCACTTTTGTTATATTTAGCTAGCATTTGCTTCATGCATGTGATTAGATCATTAATAGCAAAGCATTGAAATGACTCCTAACAGTAAGTATGTGTATTTGTGTGGAGCTGCTTCATTGTTTTGTTCTCCAAACATAGTTGTTTCGTCTGTTTCACCTAATAGCCGTAAAATTCATGTGACTGATTCTGGCATTGCTTTTTTTGAGGACAAAAATAGCAATGTCATCATAAATTCATTATCTGATGAGTCACTTCTTCTGAGCCAACTCATCAAGAACACAAAAGTTTACATGGTTGATGAAAACAGTCAATCATTAAATAAAAAACAATTAACTACCGATGATATTAGAACTCCCAAAGATTATACAATGGCCAATTATTCAAATTGTATGCCAGTAATTAGTGTTATGCATAGAATCAAAACAATACTGACTATGCAAACTATATTATACTTAATGGCAACAGAAAGGATACACTTGACTACATCTTGTATAAAAGATAAATATGCCACTGAATAACACTATTTCCCTTGTGCATTTCAAAATCTATTTATATTATCCCATGTGCATACAGCACAGTTTTTTTCAACTCCCAGAGAGCGTTACGAGCATTACAAAAGTACACCAAAAAGCAAAAACATACAACTGAACCTGTCAATCAAAAAGCACCTGAAAAACGTAAGAAAGATCTAAGAATTGTAGCAGGAAAAAAAATTAATGCAAGACAACAATTAAACTAGAACATTTTCATCACCTGCTAATATCCACTTTGAAAATTTATTCAGTATTTTCTGCAGATACATAGGACGACAAACACTTCGGGACAGAGGAAACAATAAATCCCTTATTATGCTAATAATGCTCTTTATACAGTGACATAACACAAATATGAGCCAACACATACAACACATGCTCTGTGGTTTAGCCACCATCTGTGCACAGTGAACTCCAGTAACCATCCACCTCCTGCTCGACAGCCTCTCTTGAGTATGCTTTAGGAGAAAATGCATCTGAGACACATACATAAGCTACTAATATGGTATTGGCTGAATAATCAAGCAAAGGAAACAACAGCTAGTGTGTATGTTTTACTTTAAATAATGTAAAGATGACAGACCAAGAAGTGCAGAATCCTCATACGTGCTGAACCCACACAAACAGTGGTCACATGGTGCTCTTGGGTTGCTTTTAATGGCCGTTTCTATGTTCATGCCACAATGTGTCAGACTTTTAAAGCCGAAAAAAACATCCTTTCTCTCTTCCTCTCTCCTACTCTAACTTTTTCTGTCACTACCTTTCATGTCAACCACTCACACTTCTTTACCTTCCCTCCTCCCAGTGCCGTATTTGTTTTTTTTCCTGTCCCCTTATCTCTAGCAGCAGGACGTTAAAGTGGCATGTGCCCTAGCATCTGCTCTTCAATCCATGTGTCCAACTGCAAGTCACAGCACAAATGACAGGTTTTGGCAAGCTGGTAAATGTCGCCAATCTAGTAACACAGCTCAGAGTAACTATGTCTGTCTATTAAGGTGGTTTGGAGAAATTTTACACCAGCTATTGATACAACTCGGTGAGATTACTACTAGTCTGGCATGAGTTTATTTACTGCTTAAAAAGAAAAAAAAAGACTTCCACTCCTGTTTTTGGAAGCTGATTCATTTTCCTAATGTATTAACAAACTATATATGATATGTGTTGGTCTGAATAATGCAGATAAATCCTGCAGTAGCTTCCTTTTTCATACTCCATTGAAGTAGATTATTTAAAAGGTATGAAGTGATTCAGTTTATTCCACTTTGTCCCTTCCATACTCACTCTTTGTCTCTGTAGTACCTCAATCAATCACTTAATTACACAATTATTTACATTTTAGCATCCTAACACTGACAACTTTTCTTTTTATTAACACCCCCTAATATTTTGTAATAAATTGTTATTAATACTGTACTGTTTGATGGTGCATTAATTTAGAAATTAAAAATCTCAATTTCCAATTAAATGGTAAAAAAAAATGTTAGTATTAATTGTTTGAGAGATTTCCTCATTGTAAATCAAATAATAAGAACTGTTAGAGCATTGTCATCTTTAACATTTAACATATCTAATCATATGATTATATTAACATTATAACAGCAGAACACCAATATCAAGGACGGTTGCAGCTCAGGAGGCACAGCATTTTTTTAATCTGAAAGGTTGGAAAAACAATTCCAGACTTAACCCCACTACATGCCGAAATTTTCCTTGGGTAAGACACTGTGAGTGGATGTGTAACGGGGGGTGAGGAGATGGATGTATGGGTGTGGGTGTGTCAGGAGAAGGGTAGTGTGGTATGGCTTGTATGGATGATTGG
>JBAMHV010000020.1:9647981-9658782 GCA_037177535.1 Pseudomugil gertrudae | reverse complement strand
TAGTAGATCAGGTGCTAACCACGGTCCCGCCCCACACGCTAAATTCTAGATCCCACACGCTATTTAGTACACGCAAAATGAGATCTTAGTAAATCTGGCCCATAACGTTTAAGAACTGGACATTTGTCTGAGATTTGAACAATTTAATCATGTTTTTTGGAAAGAGAAAGAGAGAAAGAATGGGCAGGGGATTTGTCAAAATGTGTTGAATACCAACAAAAAAAATGCCTTTTTTGCTGCAAATGTATTAGTTAAAACCAGCTGTGCAAATACCACCTCATCATTTAATGGCATTTCCTTTTTTTGCATAAACCATCAAACATGCCACCAATATAAAACCATCAGCTTTGGGCCAGTGCTGGGAGTCTAACATCAAAGGAAAGATGAAATGTTTAAAGACAAAAGAGAAGGGGAAATAGATAAAACTGAAAAATATAAGCAAGAGAGAAAAAAAAGATCAATTGTAAATTTATGGGTCAATAAAAAAAGACATGGAAAAAGAGCAAGGAGACCACCAGTTTATTTCGCTATGGATCATGGCACAAGAATCTAATGCCATCCAGTGGGAGTGGTTGTTCAGTAGAGGAGTACTAAGAAGCCTGAGGGAGTCTCAGATTACAAAGCTTGATACAGTATTTGTCATGTGGTGGGGGGGACAAGGGCATAGACATCCGTTGACATCTCCTATCAGTGGCAGGTAGCAAATGACAAATGGCTTTCTGTGCAGCTGGTTATTAACCCGCTGACTCTGGGTCAAAGGACATGGGCAGCAGGGGAGGGTTACATGAGCTGTGTTCAATAGTTTCACAGCCTTGAGGTGCAGAGAGAGAGAGCGTGTCCAACAGACTGAAAATCACTACCTATTAACATTCATTTATGTCATTACTTAAATATAGTTATTTACTAGAAAACAAGATTGCTTGTTGGTTGACCAACAGTTTAGAAATCAAACACATTCATTTACATGTCATGCAAAATAAAGGTAATAAATCATACTTGTGCAGCAGAAACAGTTTATCAAAAGAGATTTTTGTGCACTCGGTCTTTGAGTATTTTTAGGGTAAGATTTCAATCTCAAAAAGAGAGAATAAAACAACTGACCATGCTAAACATAATAATTTCTTGATCGGTGACATCACCTCTTAGATTTTTGTTGGAGCAAAAATGAGGTAAAGGAAAACGCCAATAATGTATTTTTTTTCTTTGTAAAACGAATAATTTACCAGTGACAGTTTAACCCAACTATCTATTTTTAATGTTTAATTCTAACCATTAGTTTTCAGTCACTAAAATAATTACTTAAAAGTGACAGGGTCTTAAAAAACATGCAAGAAATAGGTAAAATGAGGCCTATATACTCAAGTGTTTTATATGGCTGTTGCAGATTAATTCTCCCAGCCATTCCTCCTGAGAAGAGAAGGCTGGTTATATAGTAAAAGCAACAAACATAAATTATGTGAGAGGAAAAAGAAGAAGTGTGCATTTCATATTTTCTAAAGACAGAAGTAAAGACGAAACAGTTTAGTAACCTTCCAATTCCATGTATGTAACAATCTGTGAACCCTTATAATGGGATTACTCTGCTCTTTGCCATCAGATAACATGATAGTAAACATTATAAGTGAATGTTGAGCTGACTTTTTCTATTTTGTACAGTAGCTTTTAAAGCATAAAGTTTATGTGCATCATAAAAGACCCATTAGTCTTTTTTAGAACTGTCTCAACCATTACAGCTGTACAATTTATGATCAGGTACATTTACAACACTTTTTTTCAGCTAACTGCTAAAGTCATATTTTGGCCAAATTGTGATCTCTGCCTAATTTTTTTCCTCTCCATCATAGCATATAAACTTCGAAGTATGACCTAAGTAATACATGCTAAAGATTTACAAAACGTACATCAGGCTAAGTAATTTATTTAAAACACCAATGCAATTATATACTATATGCAATTTAGGACTACCTATTATGGAGTTTATGCAATGACAAATACTGAGGTGTGGTTTGTAAATGTAATATTCTATATATTTTATAATAGAAAAAGAGCCAGAAAATGTTTATGTTATTGATCAATTATTTTAATAATCAGATCTTTAAAAAATCTTATCATTTCATTACAAAGTAAATAAACTTGTATCTGTCTTTGATTTACAAAAACATTTTAACAATATTTCCCCACTTAAAATAAGCCCATGAAATCCCCTATACTTCTGCTGACTGCAGTTTATGATAACATTTTGTAGGGTGTGAAATTCTTAAATGTCATAACCACTGCCTATTAAGCTCCTTATCTATAACCTGCGTGCAGAAGGCATGCCACTTGACCTTTCACATTGATTGGCAATAAAGCTTTGTCAACAGTACCATTCCTCCCGACATCTGTTATTGTGGTAAATAGAGCTTATCATGCCGCTGTCAAAAATTAGCTTGGAACTTTTCTTTTATTCTTTGTGCTTCTAAGATTGTTTTATATATTTCAGCCTGTGCAGAACGATGACAATTTGATCCAAATTAAAAGTGTTTCTCCTGCAAACAAAAAAGCAAATCATGCATTAATTAATGTAATTACATGGAAGACTGATGGGCAGTAATAGAGTTTCTAAGGCTGTTGTGTTTCTTTGTATGATTGTTATGTAGATGAGTAAGCATAGTAAGCGTGCTATTTTAAGACAAAAGAATAGATTGGTTTGTGTATGTGTTTGGTGCATGTGTGTGTAAGTGTGCCCTTGTCTTCTGTGCTATGAGGCTTGTCATTGGGCAGCAAGCCAGACGTTAGTGGGCTATAGGTGTATGGCCTCAAGGTCTACTTGTAATTCATTAGGAGGAACATTATTAACGTGTATACGTGCATGACTGTGCACATAGAGCACAGTGTAAGTGTGTTAGTGTGACTGAAAGTGTTTTGCTCCCAGCAAAGATGTCAGCAATGCTTCCAAATGAATCCAAGGACAACCCGAAGGAAAGATTAAAACACAATGAACAGTGTCCAAAAAGTGAATAATGTTATAAATCTTAATACTTGTTTATTGAAACAACTAATTTAAAGAACATGCATTTGCACTATGGCATACAAACACTTTTGCCATTATGGCTAAGCTGGAGAAGGATTTTAAATTCTGGTAGCCACACTGACTTTGGAACTAGCTTATAATCTGTATGCCCCAAGCAGGCTGCAAGTAAACTAGTTTTAAAATGGAAGCATCCACAAAAATGTCCGGGAAAGTGTTAGGCTCTGCAAGAGTAATCTTGTTATACATCAAATATTTTTTTGTGTTTTTATTGAGACAACTTGTTTTATTATTTTTTTCTATAACTATTTTAAATACTGTATGTTATTTTGAAACTTTGAGTCTGTCAAGATTCATACTCTGATAATTTAGGATGGCAGATAAATAAACATTTCAGTAGAGACGATGCTGAACGTCTACTGAAATGTCCTTCATGTTCCACTGAATTGGAGTATCACATTGTTTTACACTGAGGCTTGTATATAGATATTCACACTGTTCTATTTTATACACTTTCTAAGTAAACTGTTAACTTATTGCCTGCAAAAGACATCTTTTGTGCCTTCTGTATACAGAGGGTGGATTTGGCTGAATGCGCTCGTCAAAACGTCCCCAAAATGTGCTCTGCAGGCACGCACCTGGAACCCACCCAACACGATGTGAGAGAAGACATGTATTTCTTAAAACTCATTAGAGCAGATTCCAAGGAATGTACGACATTCGTTGCATTCATATCTTGGATATGAAGCTGTGCAAAAACAAATTTCATTCACATCATGAACATATGAACAGATCCTGGAATATCAATCAGCACAAGTCTTTAGATGAAGACAAAAATCTTCTTTTTGTGATTAATACCTTTAACAATTATTGTTAGTATTGTGCACAAATATTATGGTCTTTAAAATAATATGAACAAACATGTCACTGATACCTTTGCAAACAGCAGCTGTGAGCACCAAACCCATCTAATAATAAATAGATGATCACTAGATTGATAATGGCTAACCCTATTTCTGCACCATAGTACTATTCTCTTGGTTAGAGAATAGAATGCATTTTCAAGGAACATGTGATGCAAATTTGTTTTTTCATTAAATGTGTCTGAAACACCTAATGAGAACTAGCAATGCAAAGCAACACCAGATGGCATTGGCCTGTACCACCACATGCAGATACATGCTCCAGATTGGATTTGTTGCTGTTTTGTTTTTTTAAATAAGAACATTTTACAATAAGTAAGGGAACAATGCAGCCATATCACATGCATTCATCAATCGTGCCACATGATGTGTGGAATTAATTTATTTCTTTTCAGGTTCAACCCAAGATTGGGATTCCATTTAAGTGCGAGTCTCCCACTAATACAGTCAGTTTAAATATTGTTTCCATTTATCAGCTGATTGCAACATTGGCAAAAACAACTCTACAGTTCCACAAATTGTTTGTGACTCCTAAAATAGTTTTCTGCATGTGATCTCCCACTCCCCAAGAGATGCACACAAATGCTGTATCTCACAGAGCAGTTGAGTGAGTATGTGCTTCAAACAAGCAGCCACTATAGATGTGTGGCTCTGTGGTTAAATGTCTTTGAGTAATTATACTTTCCAGTAACAAAGAACTTCCTTATTCCTATAATGACTTGTTTTGTTAGGAAGATTGGAGCTACGTACTGGCCCCGTCTTTAATGACGCTACTCAACATCCTTGGGCCCACCAGGAGGTATCTTTCAATCAAAGGCACATACACATTTGCTTCACCATGTAGCACACCACTGGCATTTTAAAAGTACATTAAATGTATCTGACACAGCAGGTAGCAAGCAGCTACACAAACTAAAGAATGTGTGTTTTCAACAGTTTAAAGATTTAGGTTAGTAAAGTTAGACTAGTCAGTCTAGTAAAGAATAAGATGGCACCCATCTACCTAAGATTATGTTACTGAATGACATCAGATTACCTGTTACAGTAACATTAAAACACAGGTTTTGAGTAAAACTACATAGACAGATTCAACCCAGAGCTTAAGCTGTTTCACCAGAATGCAGTAGACAGGTACAAGACAGATTATCCTCGGCTTTATTAGAGGTCCTTCACATATATTTACTCAAACTTTTTCATATTTCAAAACCATTTCAATGTCACTCTCCCATTTCTACCGAACTTGAATTAGATTTTTCAAATGTTCTTGCAAGTGGAATACCAGCACTAAACACATTCTTCCTTCACATTTTAAATTTTCACCTCGTCTCTCCAAATATTTTAGAGTAAAGGTAAAGTGATGCCAGTAACCAAACCCAGAGGACAAATTTACAGCTGACACAATCAGAGCTTGTGTTTTTAACTACACAAAATATTAATGAACTGTGCATTTAAACAGTGTCCCTGTTTTAGTGTGAAACTGTAAATCTGTAAGTGAAGTTGGTTTTTATACATGTATTTAGTGCAAAAATAACAGAAACAGAATCTGTTTAGTCATCTTTAAAGACTTTGATTTATTTAAAATGAGATATGTTTTTTAAACAAACAAACCAGAACAGCTCGTCAATGACAAGTTCAACTTAGAAGATGCTCTCTTTATTTTCAATAGCTGATAAAAATCTGATGGCTTGTGGTGTTTTAGACATCTTTTCTAATTTACAGGTGGAATGCCTTTGTATCAAGTCAAACTGCAATTTTACAAGTCCCCACAGTCAAAATATAATTAAGTGTCCATCTTCAAAATGGATCAGCTGAATATATCTGCTATTTCATCCTGAAGGGTTCATTTCCATCTTCAAAGACAGTAATGCACATTTTCATATAGTATTAGTGGTGACTAGTGGCAAACATGTGTGGTGGGTGTGGGTAGTGGGTGGTATTAATTTAACTATTATGACTTTAATTTTCCTTTTTTTTTTTACTCTTTCTATGCAAACGCCCACGAGTTCATATGCACAATGGCATGGTATTGTGAATCTTATTCAGATTGTAAAGTCCTCAGTCTAACTCAGCTTCATCATTTACCTTCTATGGAATTACTTTTCAAATCAGGTTGTACTAGGCCAAGCCCATTTTACCACCATTTCCTTTTTTTTCTCCTGTGCCTCATGAGCTTAAATGAATTCAATTCTTCCAAAGTTGACAATTTCTCTGCAAGTTTTTATAATAGCATCGGTTTGCAGCATCTGTTTAGCACTGAAACATGTGGAGTCCAGTGATTCTATTGTTTTTATTGACAAGTGAAAAAAATAATCCCTTGCGATAAAGAACATAGAACAATGCTGATTGCCCCGCAGAGCTGAGTGCAACCTCAAGTAGACCCAGGCAATATAACCTTACATCAATATAGTGGTCAATTAAACAAGTCACCTCATTAACAATTGATTAGCTATTACCTCTGTATATTTTTCATTATAGGCCTCATAGCTAATTGAGTTTTTTGCTGTATATATTTTCATAAAAGAATAGCAAATATGAATCCTCTTAAGACAGACCTGTCAGCACTGACAGGATGTGACATGCACAATTTATACAATCATAATGTCTGAATCGTATAACGTATTTTAACAGTTCAAAAACCACTAGAAAGCACAAAAAATGGACCTCTTCACCCATTTAGTTGTCATTCCGGTAGACCTTGGGACTCCACACTTGGACCGGCCAATCACAGGCCAGATTCAGAAGGTCGCCACACATTTCTTACACATTTGAGACCGTCAATACCGTAACTCCTGAAGTATTCGCACAAATAAAAATGTCGGACGGTGGTAATAAGACGGTTAATAAACAGCAAAAGGAAAAATATAGTTTAAATATACAGCATAAGTAATTTAAATAATAATTTTAATATATTTAAAAGACATTTACGTTTTCAAACAACTGAAATGATTAACATGAGCAATAATACATCAAATATTAGTTCTGAAATTCAGTTTTGATTTATTTTCAACTTAAAATCGATTGCTTACCTCTAACCTCAGGTCAGCTGCCAAAGGTTTAAGCTTGTTTGCATACCCATTTTTAATAAAACTCGCACACATTATTAGACAGATGTAACCAAATAAATGCTATATAATAAATAATAAATGCTATTAATAAATGCTATAAATAAATTTCCAACCAAATACAAATGGGTACAGTCTATGAATAACAGATTTTAATTTAATGAATAATTTAGAAATATTTAATTATTTTCGGTGTAAGACAGTTAGCCTGGTGGGAGCAGGACCCCAGATTAACAAGATAGAGTTGCTTTTTTTTTCCTTCTAAATTTGTATCATCATCTAAAACCAACCATTTTTTTTCTCAATCACTAGTATATCCTTTTTTTATAGATCAATCTTAGTATCCTGGCAGCTACATATAATTAACCTTTGCATCGTTATTGATCCTTTCCCTCCAAAATATGCTAAAGTGGAATCCAAATTAGAATATCTTCTCTACAGTAAAAGAAAAAAAGAGACAGACTCATGTCCATATATGCATACTCCATGTTATCTTGTCTGTCTACACAATAACACATGTTCCCAAAAGGTTGGCATTCATCAGTTTAAAGGTGATCATAGCAGTGAGGAGTCTGTGATTGTGCAAGTCTGACAGCTCCGTGACAGACTGTCAGCTCCGCAACAAGTCAGTGTCATCAACATTTACAGCGAGGAAAGCTGGCACCCTAAAGGCACTTTGCTGCCTGTCAATGCACACGTGGCGTAATGTGCCACTCTACAGCTGACTGCAGCCCACATCTGATTGCTCAGTCTGCCTCTAGCATGGATGACAATAGATGAAAATTCAATAATTCATATGAGGGAATAAGGATGGATTCATCGGTTTCAAATGTCAACCCAAAATAAAAGCAAGGACAGAGAAAGAGAGGGCATAGTATTGGAGAGACAAGCAGGCAGAAAGGAAGACATAGACCAGGAAAAGCAGCCTGACACTTATCAAAAGTATTCAAGAATATTAGCATACCTCCTAGACATTTTAAATTCTACCTCAAAACATCTCTGTCAGCTGTGACAATGGCAACCTGTCACACTTCAACTCACACCACTGCCATCTGTTAAATAAAATGCCTCCATTATAAACGCGTAAAGGTTCTTGATGCTACATCCTTCCAAAATGTTAATAACATTATTATATTTTATAATGAGTCTATCTGATATGTAGTCAAACACAGGATAAGCTGCAAAAGGACCAAAGGTTCAGCTTTGAAATCAACACTATGCAATTAAATGTCACCTGAAGGTGTCGTTACAAACACTAATGAGCTAGCTGGCATTTACATAAAGACCAACGAATATGGACAAAATTAAAAATGCTGACGTTTTTTTTTTTTTTTTAGTTTACCAAAGGTCAGAGTGTTGTTTATAGTGTTGTGCTCAGTAAGGTAAACCATGTGTGTTTCTGTTGAAATGATCTGTTTTTTTGTTCACGGTAACATGAGCTACATGTTGTGTTTCTCATTTGTAGGGACATCTGCCATGACTATGAGCCAGGCATTTTCCAGCAATTTAGTTTACACTTTTTTGACAAACATCTAGAAGAAAATTGCGCTCCACTTTGCTGCAGTCACACAGGGCGTGCAGACTTGTTTCACTTTGGGATGCAGTGGTATCAGTAATCTAGCCCAGAAAATTGCTATTTACTCTTGGTTTGGATGGCTGTACACCTAGAGCAGCTCACTCCCACAGAGAAGTGGAACAGCACATAAAGCAGGAAGCAAATCTAAAAGTAGAGTCAAATGGTAGGGCCAAATAATTAAACAAATGAATAAATAATGTAATGTATAATTATAAGACTTCTGTATTTCATGACACTTTCTTACATTCGAGGTACCCGTGCTGTAAGAATTGATAACTTTACATAGAAAAGAAAATACGTAACAGCCGTTAAGCGCACCCCCAACTCAGCATGACGGACTGCTGTCATTATGCAATCCAATTGTGTCAACTCAGCACCTGTTTCTCTGGCTGACCTGTTTCCCACCTTCCTTCCCCTTCATGCTCCCGGATGCAGACGGCACTTCATACACCTGACAATTTATTGTACCTGGCAATTAGAAAGAAATGCATGAGGGTGCAACCTACTGTTGACAGTCTCATAATTTATTTAAAAACTGTGTGTGAATTAAACTAATCCATTCTTCTTTTTTTTATTTTTGGAGACTTTGTAGCTCTTATTAGCGGTAGAAAATGGATGGATGGATAGATGGACTTTGTAGCAATAAATGTGGACACCAAGTCAATATTTGTCCATCTGGAGGATCTGAAGAATTGATGAAAGTATGTTTCTCTTGTCTCTTATGAGTAACGCATTGTCTGCTTTGTCCAACCACATCAACATTTTTTTCATCTCCAGCTATTTCAACATGCTTACTTTGAACAGGTATGATTATTAAGACAACACATTCTGATTGGCTCCTCCGCTAGCTCTAGAATGTATAGTTTCACCCCCTAGTTGTTCCTAACCTTTAATTTACATGAGTTTTCTTTTAATATCTTTTCCAAAAACCAACCCAAAATGCATGTCCTGCCAGTGCTACCCTCACAGCATTCCTCTCATTTGTCATTTCCTTTCATTGAAAACAAACTTATTGTAAATAACTTACAATAGCAAGCAAGCACAGTATTGATGATATTTTTTATTCATATCTTATTACTTGTATTACTTTTTAATTAATAAAAAGTAGAAATAGAAGTTGGAAAGACACGCTATACTTAACAAAATGGATGTTAAGATTTTGATAAAAAACAAACCAGTGTTTGTCACTGAGCTCCTTGAAGGCTCGTTTGGCAAATCTCCTCCAAATAAGAACCCCGCCAGTTTCAGAGGCTTATAGCTATTGTCCAAACTCATTGCAAGTTCCCACTGTGATCTGTCACAGCAGCACCTGTTGGAGTTTACACTGACCACCTCCTACAGAAAAAAAACAATCATAATTTGAGACACCACAACTGTGACCCAGCATGGAAAGGAAGGTGATGGTATTGGAGAGATGAAAGAAGTGCCTTAAGGAAAAACGATCTTTCTCTTTTTGTTTTTTCTTTAAAATAAACACAAGAGAAGTTGTGTTAAAGTCAGAGTCAGCATCTTAAATAAAAGTGCATATGCATTTATCAATGTATAATTTCTGGACAAATCTAAAATTAAAGTGTTTATAAGTTTTGTTTTGGTACTTTTGGTACCATGGAATTGTTGCACTGATGGGTTTTTGGTCCATCTATTTTATGTATGTGTTCGTTTTGTGTATGCCTTTAGTGTTATTGGTTGCACTTGCAATTATCTCGTTTACTTTTTTCTTATCTTTTTTTTTTTGCAGACAAAACACATTTATTTATTGGTATTCTTTAATTGGTGACTTTTCCTATTAATTTACCTGAGAATAATGCAAACTGTTCTAATATGATGCAATATTAAGATGTTGAACATGTACAAATTTGGAAATATTTATTTAAATATTTTATCTGTTTATTCTATTTACACTATTTGTAAAAAAAAAAAAAAAACAGCAAATAAGGACTGAATTATGAAGCAGCACCTCTTTTCTACTTAGACTATCAGACCTCTGGGAACCTGTTGTGACAGTGTAAATAGAATAAACAAATCACTGCTTACCTTTGGTCCCACTGTGCCACAGTAGGACCCGGATTACCTCTCATTAGCATTGAATACATTATATTGTGTATCAATGTGGTGCTGTGTGTTTGTGCATCTGCACATGCACTTCTGCATATTATTGTCCAAACTGACACAATACAAATTGTCCATGAATATCCTTATGTGGCTTAAATCCTACCTGGGTGGACGCTCC
>JBAMHV010000020.1:9634872-9645365 GCA_037177535.1 Pseudomugil gertrudae | reverse complement strand
CAGGTCAGAGTTCAGTTTGTGCCTCCTGAGGACTCTCAGGAAGTGTAGCCGCTGCTGAGCCTTCTTGGTGATTGACGTGATATTCTCTGACCAGGTGATGTCGGCCGAGATGATGAGATGTCTGCCACCTGTTATTTTTTGTTTATTTGTTGGTTTCATATTTTGTAACATTTAGCCTGGTTTTAAGTGCTGCACAGTGGAGTAGTGATTAGCGCTGTTGCCTTATAGAAAGGAGGTTGCTGGTTCAAGCTATGGCTAGAAGAAGGTCCCAACAGTGGCCTTTCTGTGTGGAGTTTGCATGTTCTCCTCGTGTTAGCGTGTGTTTTCTCCTAGGTACTCCAGCTTCCTCTAATTCCTCCATACGTTTGTTAAGTTAAATGGTCACTCCAAATTGTCCCTAGCATGTTTTTTTTTGTTTGTCTCTTTATGTTGGCTCTGTGATGGACTGGTGACCTGTCCAGTACCCTGCCTGATGCCTGCTAATTGCTAGGATAGACTCCAGCTTTCCTGTAACCTTGAACTTGATTAAGTAGTCTAGAAAATGAATGAATAACAGTCTGGTTATTATCTTGGTGTTAATGAAGTAATCTAGAATTAATCTGATACACAAATGATTTCAGAAAATATAACCAGATGTCAAACTATTGGTGCCACCTGCAGAAAATCTCAAAGTAAAAAAAAAACAAAGTTTAGAAAAGAAATGACAAGACTTCCTTACTAAGATCCAGCATTGACTTTCCAATAAGAAGATGTTTTTCAACATGTTTGTCCATTCGTCAAAGTAGCTGAATTTAACAAATAAAATTGTAAATTCATGAATAAACAAAGTCAATTTGGCTTTTTGAGTCAACTTTGAATGCTGCATTGATACAGAGAGAAAACCCATGACATGCTGTGTTTGAGTGGCATGAAAATTACCCAAGACTGCCAAAAATTGAAAGAAACTGCACTGCACATGTTTAAAGACCAATGATGCGTGCTCACTGTGCATGCAGTGTCACATTAGCAAACTTGACATGACATCAAACTGAACTGAATTGAAACATCATGAAATCAAATCAAATCATACCATAAAAGTCCACAGCTTGAATTAATTGCTGGATGTTTCTGCAGGGTTCCGCTTGAGTGCTGCCCCAGAAGTCAGCAAAGCTAAAGCTGTAACGCGGTTCTTTAGTCCATGTGAAAATACACTTGAGTGATTTCTAAGTAAAATCTCCAAGCAATCCTCCACCATTTAGAGTGCAGTTGTGTCTGGATAAAGATGAAAATAAAAAAATGAAGTCTTATGAAGGTTTGCTGCATTAAAGGTTCTGAACAAAAGAGATGTTTGCAGTCAGATCCTATCTGTTCCAGATCACATTCAAATCACAGCTAACATTTGTATGTTATATATTTATAAAAAATGTTATAATTATTTATTTCTGTACAAATGTAGTAAATTCAAAGCTAAAATGAAAAAAAGATAAGCTGAACTATTATTTACCTTCCTTTAAAAGGTTCACTTCTTTCCTGCACACAACAAAGCCTCACAGTTATTTGCACCGCTGCCATATTGGTTTCATTTTCAGCAGCAGGTTCCCTGAATCTAAGCTATGACTTTCATAATGAGTAGCACTTGCTAGTAGCATCTCATCCGTCTCTCCCTTGGCTGCTGCTTTTGGGGCATAACCTCTGCAGCCAGGCTGTAATCTTTCTGTCATTTGATTAATTGCTTCTGAGGCAACTTTCTGAAGTATGTAACCAGTCCAGGTTTGGCTTTCTCTCCATTTCTTCATATGTTTTTACAGTGTTTATTACTCTGATGCTTGCAGCCCAACATGACATTTTTGGCTGTAAGAGTGTTATCTATCCAAATTAGTGTTCATCTATCCAACTATTGTATTCATTTCTCTTATCTCTCCTCCAATTTCCCCAGATATATGTTTACTTAAACTTTTGGATCTATTTAATTTTATTTAAGTGCATTACAAGAAGTAGACCCTAGAGGACCAGAGTTGCCTAACCTAATCACTAGATTAGTTGTGCACACAACAAATCCAGTGTGTGCAGTAGCTCTAGCTATCCAGAACTTTGCACCAAACCATTTCCAGGTTTGTGAGATAGTAGTAGCTTTTCTCAAAAGAGAAAGTATCTGCTTGCAGTTTTACAGTGTTCTTCAAACTGAGACTGGATTTGACAGTAAAGTCTGATTAACAACATTTAGTTGCTTTTTTAGCAGAGCCCAGGAGGTTAAGCCTATACTTTAATTGGGTCCTGTGGTCTACACTTATTTATATCATGGACAGATGCTTACAGTTACACTAGTAATTTAAAGGGAAACAGTTACTCAAAGCAGAGAACTCCAATAGGTACTGAAATCAATGTATTGATTTTCTCATGGACAGGTACCTTGTCTGATCACCCCCATCTCTTTCTCTTCTCGTGAAATAAATATCAGTCTTTACCTGTGGTTTTGGAATTATGGTTTGACATAATATGAACAAATTACCATACACATAAAACACAATAAATTATGAGCCAACTGTGTGCTGATTTTTAAGAGTTAATTAATTTCCTGTGGGTAAGGCTGTGTTTCACCTGATTAATGATGGTAATGCCATTGGCATGCTGACTTGGGTCCCCTGTCACTGGAGATAAATCAGTGGTGCACTGAAAGCATTATGGCCCAGCTGTGCCCAACATGTTCACTTTAACTGGCTTTCTGACCCACAATACAATTAGGGGGTGACCGTGGATGTACATCATCATAAGTTACTCATGAGACAGGAGGAAGCTGATAATTCTGCAAAGTGGATCCATGAAACTTCTTTCCAAAAATAATTTTTTCCTCATTCTATTGTGTTGGTGGCGTATTTGCGGCTCATACAGTAGCATTTGATTGGTTAATATTCAGAAAGTAGAGACAGTATTTTTTAAATTTTAAATAAATGTAGTATATCACAATCAATATACCTTACCTAGTGGCAAGAACTACAACATGGTAAGAAAATGTTGCGTTTAAATACCACAAATAGATGTATGGAGTCTCTAGAGACTAGGGATTCTAGTATGTCACACTTTGAGACCCATTAGCACCAAACAGAGCCAACTGATGCCAATAATATACCGGAATCATTGGTCTGCCCAGCATCATAGAAAGCACGATGGTGGTCTGGTGGCTGTGTTGTCAAAAACTAATTTGCTTAGCCAAGAGGAACTTTGTTTTTCAGTACAGCAGAAACAGCTATGGTTGGCATTTCAGTCCAGTTCTTTGTCAGTTTTGCTACAATATTTTCCTTTCTTTCTTTGTTTTCTTCTCTAACGGCAAAACAAAAGAACACTATTTTTACTAATGATTGCTGCCCAGTCAGTCCAGACACCATAACTAAGCAGGAGCATCGGTAGACCACTCTGGTCTTGAAAAAAGAACCTCTATTACCATTGTACAGAGTACATGGAGGACTTACCGTGCTTTTATTGCATAGGTACTGTAAAGGAAAGAGAAGATGGAGCTCTGTCACACCAGAATGGATGCCAGGTGAAGCCTCTGCAAATAGGTCCCCAAAGCAGTCCAGCACATAGTAACAAGTTGAAACAAGTAGTTACAAGGAGCACCGTAAGTGGTTGGGATTACACAAACATAAACACCCCAATGTGGAGGATAAGGTTAAGTCTCAAAGTCAAAAATACCTTCAAAGGGGACGGAGATCATGTGGGATGTGTAGACACATTTGTTGATTGCTATCCAAACTGATATTGTGGTGGTCAACAAACTACAGAAGATGAAATGGGCAATTGATGTCAGCATCTCAAATGGCAGCAACACCAAGAAGGAAGGGATAAAAACTAAGAAATACCAAGGCCTGAAAGAGGAAGTTGAATGGATGTGGGAACAGGAAGGCATCAGTGGCATTAACATTATTTACTGCTGAGAGACTTACACCTCAGAAACAACATCACAGATCTGTTTAAATCAGTTTCCCTTTACATTATAAATTAAAAGGAATTGTTACTCCATCCAACTTAATACTGGATCAAATTATGCAGGCCAGTAAGATCCGCTAAGTAGAAATCATACCAAAAAAAAAAGAATATTCCTCCTCAATTTTAAGGAGGTGATGCTCATGGTCTGAGACAATACACAATGCTGACAAAGAAATTAATAGATTCCATCAAAGTCACCATATAACATGTTTTTCTACAATAAATACTTAATTAGAAATGACAAAATAGCTTGTTTGAAACCCTTTAAACATGTGTATTTGAATCAGAAACATCATTGCCTTGGAAGTGGGTTGAATCAGGTACCATGACAACATTGATTTCTTGCAGTTTGACAAACAAAAATGGATTAAAAACTACCCACCATTAAAGTGTGCACATATCCCCCACCTTGTGACCTAAATACAAGAAATAAAAGCAAACCTTAATGTAAAATGAAAAAATGACAGTGGGTGTCCTCGAATTACACTGTGCAAACCTGTATAACTGGAGAATTTTCCTCTTTGTGAGCAATAATTTGTGAATTATAATAGGGGAAAAAAGTAAGCCTTGTCTGAGCTAATGAAGACTCAAGCATTGAAATTGACCACATATTAAATTCTGATAATATCCCTCAGTTCTTCTTGAACAAATTTATCCTCAGAAAAAAGTATATATATATATATATATATATATATATATATATATATAAATATATAAAATGCAGATAATTCCCATACATTCCAAATATCCTCAACATGTTGTTTCTCCTTGTGAAATTAATCACAACAAATAAATAACTTAATAAATAAAAAAACTCTAAGGGCCTTAATCCCCACTAATTCCTCTCTTTTTCCATTTCTTTCTAGATGAATAAATAAGTGAGGAATCTGAGTCAACTTGGCATCATATACTTTATTAGTGTAAGAGGCTTATTGTCAGCATATGAACCCGTTTCCAGTATCACTCTGTTCTGTATAAGCTTTCAGCTTTGAATACTGACAACACTGACAATGAAAATGAAAAGTGAAAGAAGATTAGGGAAAAGCTGCAGAAGACCAGTGAGAATTCACTGCTACGGGTGATAAAAATAGACAGAAACACAACAAAAACTTTATGCAACAAGTTAAATGGAAAGGTCTGGAGAAAGGGTTATCCTAAAATCTTATCTGGAGCCAGAGGCAGGTATTTCATGTCAAACGCTTTCCTTTCTCCATGACCAAAAACCAATGACAAAATAACACGTAAAGATATTTTATAATACTAATACAAACAGACTTTTATGAAAAGTAATATATTTCAGAGAAAAACTGCAAAATACCGCTTTCCTCTAAGAGTACTGCTCTCGGAGTCTTGCAAGCAGACTGTGCAAAAATTGGAAAAGCAGTAAAGCTACCAGACAATGTCTGAATTTGAAAACACAATATTTGAATCATTGAGAATCCTTCTTCTATTCTGTCTGCATAAAAACATAACCTTTACACTCACATAAAAAAACTGGGATTAAAAAACTAGCAGCCATGCATTTCATGTTTGTCTTCTGAAAGCAGAAATAGGAATAAAAGTCACATAATTGGAGATCTTTTTAATTTAATCCATTAAGGTCCTACTCCGTAAAGCGATCTTCTTCGGACCTGTTTGTCAGCATTATACGCTTGACTAAATGGTAAGCTAATTATTAGCATGTAAACATTTACATGCACCCCAATTTGTAGAATTTCATTGAAGGACTGAAGCATTTATGTGCTTTGTAATAATTAAATATGTTAGCACTTACTAATATGCTGCATATACAGTGTGCAATCTAATAACTTTTTTGGGAAATATTATAAAGAGCACCAAGACTAGATCAATATATTTTATACACAACCAGTCAAAAGGTTAGACACACTCTCCAATTAAATTCAACAGTTATATATATCTGAAACTTTTACTGTTACTAGTCTAATAAAAAATAATCTAAATATCCATCTGTCTATCCATTTTCCGTACAACTTAATCTAATTCAGGGTCACTGGTTGTAGGGGCCTATCCCAGCAATCAACAGGCAAGAGGTGGGGTACACCCTGAAAAGGCCGCCAGTCCATCACAGGGTGAACACGGAGACACAAACAACCAGTCACACACAAATTCACTTCTATTGGCAATTTAGAATGACCAGTTAACCTAAAATGCATGTCTTTGGACAGTGGGCGGAAGCTGGAGTACCCGGAGAGAACCCACATTCCCACGGTGAGAACAAGCATTCTAAACAATGCAAACAGAAAATGCTATGATGAGCCTGACCACCCCCCTCTCTTTTTGTTGCCTTTATCCTTTACCCATCTAAATATTTCTACTCATGGATTCCACCATGTGATGGTATAACCTATGGAAAGGCATGAGTTCTACACAGCTCTACTCCACCTCCAAAACTGAACAAAGGAAGATATCTATGTTTTTGTTTTTTTAACAATAATTAATCACTCTAAAAAAAAAATGCTGATGTAGACGCAGCCTACAGCCATAATCAAACATTTCATATAAAAATTGCTGACTTTAACAGACACTCTTACCTGAGAGCAGACAATGTTCTACGATTGGCGTCGTAAGCAGTAAACGATTGACATTAACTGAAGATGAATGAAAGGTCTTACTCTGGGTAACCCATGAAAAATGATCTCCATGGGTTCTCAGAAATGTATAATAGATTACATATGCCTGTAAACAGCCGTCTTTTATTTTGAGTTTTGCGCAGTGAGCAAATTGTAAATGTCATTTTTTAACATGAGACAGAACAAAGCACTCATCAACTTTGTTCATTTGACCAAAGAAAAGTAGAAGTAATCTGCCTGCAAATATATGTTGGCAGTTTTATTAATTGTAGCCTACTCATATTCACATCCTCTGTAAGGGCAATCATTGAGCACTTCCAAGAATGTTCTTGCAAAATTGGCCCTAAATCACCCTATTTGCATCACTACCATTAACCCTTAAAGAGTGTATTATTAGTAGATCTACATATCCACATATATTAGACTATTTTGTACATATCTGAGGTTGTTTGATCTTAACTGTTGATGATATTCAACATACCGTACTTCCCATTTAATTATTTTATCTGATTTTTATCTGTGAGTTATCAGTGGCAGTGTGTCATGCTGAATCATATGTCCTGGATCCAGAATCCGACCCAGAGTTTGAGGTACACGAAGCAGAAGCAGCCGGAAGCTCCAGCAAGACGTTTCTGCGTTAATGCGTGAATCAGGTGTTCATTGTGAAACGTTTGTTTTATAAAAATCAATTTGACTAAAGCATGAACAGTCCAACAATAGGACTGCAAAAATAATATGTCTGATCCTTCCTGCAGTGCAACGGAACATATCAACAGAAACTTTGCTTCCGTGACTTCTAAATAGGGGTCAGAACTGTATAAATAGCTATTTTCTTTGGATAGATATAAGATCAGTTGAGCTATCAGCCACTCAGCTGCCGTGTGAAATCATTCCGGTATGACGCGGCTGTCTGTCTGCAGACGTGAAACACTCACGGTTTCATCCTGATACAACGCAGAGTTTGAAACTTTATTGGATAAACGTATATAGTAAGAAGCAAAATAGAGCGTTAACCCCGCAATTAATTTAATGTCATTTTAACAGATCATTACAATCAGACATTTTCACTGCCGCGATCAACTGATCACCAGCAGCGAAAATGTGACAACGCAGATAGTGTTCAAGATTATATTTTATCAGGCTATACAGATGATTCCTTCAGTGCTTCAGTTGCAAACAAACTATGAAAGTCAAAACTGCATGACTGGAGATGGCCAAACTGTTCACATTCTTCGTGTCATGAATTTACATACAAACAGCGAGCTGATGAGCTGTTAATAGCTAGTCCTCTGCATACCACACAGCCCTGTGAGAAATCTGCAACAACCGTCCAGTAAAGGTGCTTTTCCATTAGTACCTGACTCTACCGGCCCAGGCAATACGATATTGTACTGGACTGCTTTTCCATTACAAGTCGCGATTCTCTAATGTGGGAGGGGTCCCCCGCACAACATGAGTTTCTAGACGCTTTGCGCGGAGTCTGCAGAAAACCACAGAAAAAGACAAATACCACAGGAGAAGACCGACATGAAGATAGAAAACTTCCTGGAAACTCTTTACCTGGGGCTCGGATTATGGTTGATCGTAGGAAATAGACTCATGAAACAGATCAAGAGAAGTTGTCGGAGGGCAAGACGAAACACCCTGGATCATATCAGATCAATCAATGGACGCCAGTCTGTGTACGTCACGCTACCTGCACGGCCCGACACGCTTAGAACCACAACGAAGTAGGTACAAAAAATGTAACCGCACGGCACGACAAATCCTAATCGAAACGCTATGTTTCTGGGTATAATCGTGTGAGGCCGGGCGGAGTGGGTACTAATGGAAAAGCGCCTTAAGTGTTAATGTTCCTGTACCACTTCCATCGGGAAAGTGGTACAGTTTGTTGCCTGGATGGATGGGGTCTGTGGCAATGCGTCTTGCCTTCCACGTTACTACTTAGGCATAAAGAGCAAATAAATGTGCATGAGGCATCATATGCAGGGTAACAGCTGCGTTACAACAACAAAAACTAATGACATATGTGTATAGAAACGGTATATGTAGGTTACCTGTTATATTTGACATTTATGAGAAAATTGACAGTTTTGACTGACTGCCTGCTTTCATTGCATTCACTGCTGATTCTCCTGCTGCTGCTCTGCTAGTGGGAATCGCCCCAGGTTGTAAAATCAACTTGGAAGTAAATCCACTTTTAAAAAGGGCGAAGTTCTGGAAGCTGCTCACAAATTTTCCGCACTTTTCTCGTAGGTTATATAATGTGCCCACATTTGCACAACCAAAAGCACATTTTCTCCAATTGGACATAGTGATTACAATCTTGTTATTTGGCTATCCACAACAAAAATAATGGTTCAAAAACAACCAACTAACAACCAAAAACAAAGCGAGAGCGAGTCTGTAGTGTGGCTGTAGTTGGCGTGTGAGAGGCGTGTCTGTTGACAAGCGTACAGCAATAGTAGATACTTCCTGGTGGGGGTGAGTGATAAAAATTCTCAGATTGGGGAGGGTGAGTCACCTCCGTGTAATGTCACACAGAGTTGTCAGGCATTTGCTTTGCTCAAGCCAAACCCTTCTGTTCACAGATATAAAGCTACAAAACGCATGTATAAAAAAACAAAACTACTCTGGGGATTGTTTTAAGGTACAATTAACAGAAATAGAAGGTTAAAAGCTCATAAAAGTTGATTTAGCATAATATAGGCTGTTTAAGTAACGTTTTATAGACACTTTTATTAGTCAATGAGACATCTTGTGTGATTTTCTTTTTTGTGCAAACATTGGGGCACATATAGGGATGTCTGAATTTCATCCCACGTTCCATGGAGGTGTATCAGACTTCCACTAAGTTAGGTTTGCTGAACGCAATGAAGAAATGCAATCTCCATATTCATTGTGATATTAATATACATGCTATTTTAAAGACGTTCCTAACATTTTATCCTTCGGTATTATGTTAGATCATCTCAGAAGAAAGCAACCTTTAAGACTCAACACTTTAATACAGTACATCACAATTCTTTTTCCTTGAAAAAATGTGGCTTACGTGACATCTATCCATCTACCACATACATTACAGTCAAGCTGCTGAATTTACTCTGAAACATAGATTAGGTGTTTCTGAGTGCAGTGTATTCCCCATGTACAATACACGTTACTTTTCTTTTCTCAATATGGACAAACCTTCTGCAAGCAATATTTATTTGTATTTTTATGCAGAACGTTAACAGACCTGTTTATAAATCCAGCAGACCAGTTTTAAAGCTCTCCAGTTTTAAGTGACTTTGTTAACAATTCATCATGGATGATTAGAAAGGTATTAATGCTGACATGTTTTTACTCAAATAAAGTAAAATCTTGATTGTTTTACTAACCATGCTGCCTTTTATTTGTATTTTTGTTTACCCAAACTAAGTAAACCAAGTCGAAACACAACAAGAAGGGAGACCACTGTTTTACAAAAGTGTCGTCGTTATAAAACGGTTGTCATTCATTGGTCTTGACACATGATTGATTGAAAGCATTGTAAAACTTGTGTCTCAGAACATGTGGGTTACTTTTTATCTACTTGATACATCAGAAATCCACAAACTGTGGATGGTGGTGGTGCAACATACTTCAGCAAGAATTCTTAAAATAAAGAGAAAATAATACTAAATTAATCATGCTGCACGGCTGCACGGTGGAGCAGTGGATTGTGCCTAAGCCTCATAGCTAGAAGATCACCATTTCCAACCTCGGCTCAAGCCTTTCTGTGTCGAGTTTGCATGTTCTCACTGTGGGAATCTGGGTTCTCTTTGGGTACTCTGCTTCTGCCATCAAGACATGCATGTTAGGCTAACTGGTCATTCTAAATTGTCCTTAAAGGAGAACTTCGCTTTTTTTTAACCTGGGGTCTGTTGTCATCTTTCCTTCCATACATGTGAGTGATGT
>JBAMHV010000020.1:9618379-9630657 GCA_037177535.1 Pseudomugil gertrudae | reverse complement strand
GCTGCCAGCCCCAGACTAGGACCCCAGCCACCTCCCCCGCCGCAAGCCCAGCATCCACCCAGGAAACGGCAAAGGGAAGTCCCAGCCAGAGCCCCCCACATTCAGGGGGAACGGGCCCTAGCGGGCCCAGGCCGAGAGTCACGCTCTCCCCCGGGCACCGGCCGTCCAGGGCAGGCAAAGCACAGGCCCAGGGCTCCGAGCATCCGAAGGAGACCCCCCCACTCACCCCATAGGCAGAGAAGCCAACCAGCGCCCACGAGGGGCCAGGGCCCCCAGACCGCCACCCCTGGAGGCCACTCCACACCCCAGCACACCAGACGCACGCCCCGGGAGTCATCTCCATCCACACACTCATCCACATACTCATCCGCACACCCAACATCCAATCAATCCACAGACCTTCTTCTCACTTGATGTCATGCTTGATTAAAAACTGGAAGACTTGATTTCCATTTAGTTCTCTTAGATGTTCATTCCTGAAAACACCTAATCATTTTGTATTGTGTTAGACTTATGAGCCACCTACACATTCCTGTATATACATACTAAATTGTTCCTTTAAAACTCATTAAACTTCGTTCCTTCTTCATAGGGAACACAGAGAGACGTTTCAGAGAAATCTAGGTATGGAGAGGTGTAATAAAAGATGTGTCCTCCATACAGGAAGTTCTTCTTTTGTGCCTAACTTTTTAAAAGCATCTTAGATATTGTCAAAAATTGTACTGTATTTACATATTTTTGTCACCAAAGTTTGATTACTGCAATGGTATTTTAGCTTTCTACACAAATACTTGACTTTGTATTAACTTTGCAAGACCTAATATTGATACAGTCTGAGCAATAACCATCTATCCGGTTTGATATGTAGGTTTGTTTTGTCCCATCAAAAAAGAATAGATTCTGTTCAGACCCTTTGCAGCATTTGGAGCTATGTGGTCTATGGCCTCTTTTGTGTCTGACACAGGAAAATTAAAAGCAGGGTGTTTATGTCCCATGGGTTCCTGAGTGATTTTAGTGGATCAGTCTTATTCAGTACTTTGTAGCTAGTTCAGGCAGGAGAGTTTTGATCCCAGGTGAATATGTTCCCTTGAGCTTTTTGCCTAGCTATTTTTGAGCATTTTTGTAGGGTGGCCTGCTCAGAGAGATGAGTGATTACCGCCATCTCATAAGCTACTTCACTGTGGCGGTTTGACAACGTGCTGGTCCAGTGCCAGAGAATGAAAGACCTTGTGCTATTAGTGGTTATTATTTTTATAAAAAGCTCTTTTTAGCCTTACCATTTTGTTGGTTTCATCATGTTTTAGTATTCGAAAACTTACAAATATGTGTTGTCATCTTGCATGAGGAAGGGCTCTGAAGAAGGTTATTAGGCTAAATTAGGTTATTAGACTAAAAAACTACTATGAGATAGGTTTGGGTGTACATTTGAAAGGCATAAAAACAACAAGCCACTTACCTTTCTGGTTATTTTTTCTTTGTTGGATGTCCTAAATCATCCTTCTAAATATGTGAATTATTAATAAGGGAAGCATTAAGCTTACAATGGTCAAAGAAATGTGCAAAATGAAAAAAAAGTAATAAGTACTTCCCATTTTAACTTGGGTGAGGTCAGTACTCCAGATCAATAAATTATGCAGAAGCCCTTGAGCCGTACAGAAAGGGTGAAAAGCTGTGACTTATTCAAAACCTGGTATTGAAAATATAAATATAAGGGGTTGGTAGTTCTCCGTATTCACTTGGAACCTGATACCTTAGAGAAATGTGCATGAAAATGTTAGGATGATAGTGTTTAGTTTGAAGAAATCATGAAGAAGCAGATTTCATAAACACAACAATACACTGACTGGCCAGAATGATCAATTGCAAATTTAACAAATAATTAACCTTTGAGCCATTAAGGTACTGATGAATTTGGTCACATAAAGATAAAAAAAACATTTCAAACAAAAAAAAAAAAATGAACAAAAAACAAAAAAACTTCAGTTACATCATTATTCAATTTCACATATGTATGAAGCCATTTAAAAATTGTAATTGAACAACTGGCCCAAACAAAATTCTCATCTTTACGTCAGAGGAGCTGCAGTGAGTTTTAGTTAATGATCTTTAATGTTATTATCTCATTTTACCTCTGTCACCAAAGATGTGGGATATTTTGCCTCTGGATAGTCATAATGCAGCATGACAGAGTGCCTTACGCACTCCAAAAGTAAAAATTATTCCAGCTGCTGAAAACAGCTGTCCTGCTATAACAGCTGTCCATAATCACTGTCTCGCCAACTTTATCAGCACATGGAGTCTTTTTAGAGACTAATTTACTGTTTATATTAGCATTTTTTTGTTTGTTTTTGGGTGTTTTTTTCCTATCTAGTGTTGTTGATAAACAAATTAATTTAGCTTTAATGTTTTAAAAATGAGTAATCAGAGTTCTGCGTCCAGCCAACAGAGTCCTCTTTTCTTATAATAGAAAAGCCATGGAACATAAAGTCACATTAATAGGTTAAGCTAAAGAGACTGGACTATAAATTGGACTCCAGACTACACTCACTTGTGTACTGGCTGCACTGGTGCGCCTAACTTTTTATTTTGGTTGCACCAACAAAAGGTTTAGGGGAAGCCTGATTTTGAAAGCATTGCTCTCATACATATTAAAAAATCTTTGTTATCTTCTGATCTTTACACATTGACACTGTTGGTTGTGAATAATAAGAATGTTTAGAAAAACATCTTATTGGAGGTGTGAATGTAGAATTTAAAAAAGTGCTAGCTTCATTGTACTGAATGAAACTAAACATTTTAAACTTTGAAATAGCTCACGAGGCTGCCCTGCCTCTGGCAAATTTTTCTTCTCTGAATTTCTGTTGAATATTTTTTTTTTATTTAAATGGGCCTGAATTTTGAGGAAAGCAGCTCCTCTGTTGTGAGCTTGTATAACATGTATTTGGCTGCTTAAAAAACCAGAAACATTCAGGGTTATCGTTATTCTGTTTACATTTTTATTTTTATTTTGATTTTATGCCAAATGCAAGGTAACCTCTCCTTTTGGTAACTGCATCAACCACAATTCTTTTGTCAACACTATTATTTTCCACGGACCTTCTCCTGAACAGCTCAAACACACGGAGCTAATTTGATGGAGGTTGCTCTCATTTTCTGATAAGATTTGTCAGCCAGTATATTCTCACTCTGAAACAATGAATGTGGTTCTTTTAGTTTTTCCAGAGCAACCAATTCTGTAAATAACTACAGAGTACATCGATAGACAGTCATACAGATAAGTAAAGTCCTTCACCCAGACCTGTAAAATATAACTTGGCCCAGTGTGACCAAGAAAAAAGTTTATGGTCATGTCCTTCCTACAGCCCTGATACGAGTGAGTTTTATTCATACAAGTCATCTGACTCTTGATATGATACAAGATAATCAATAATCATTCCACAAAATAAAGCATGAAATAAAAAAAATAAAAAAATTCTGTCACAGAGGTATGGAGATAAATACCATCTTTAACAAATACTATTAGCTCAATATTAATAATCCTAATTGCTGTAGCAGGACTTAATCTTAATAAAATTTAAACTTTTGCATACAATACCTACCTTATAGGTCTTTTTTAGAAAAGACATAAGAAAAAGCGAAAAGACATAATGAGAAAAAATAAGTTATATACATATGTTATGCCTTATGTTGTAGGACTAAAATAAGGCTGAAACAAGTTGATTTTAGCCCCAAAAAATTCAAAGCAGGGAAGGAATTCTTCTTCAGCATCAGCCATGCCCTGTACCTGCATAAAATAGGTGTCTACTGTCTTTTAAGAAAAGTTTGGGAAGTCTTTTGCAAAATAAAGAAAAACTTTTTTTTATGTGTGTGTATAAGAGTGTGTGCATGAATTACAAACTGCTAGCATAGCTCTTTGAATGCATCATAGAAGTTTTCGGTCAATTTTCTCTAGATTGATTTCTTGAAAAGAACAGTTTAAGATGTTTGCTATCCAAAATAGCTGCAATAAAATTGTCATTATGCAATTACATCAATACACATTAATCTATGTGTGTGGAGAAAATAGTGACATTAACATGTGGGTATTAATATGGGATTAGGATGGTCCATCTAAATAACCATGACAAGAGTCCACGAACACATCATGAGAAACTTGTGTGATGGGAATGTGGTGTACATCTATTTTCTGCTGGTAAGAATTTATCAGATGAATTTATTCTGCAAGAGCAGCATACCCACAAGATGCTCAAGGTACTACCTTTTGTCTTCATAGTAAAAAAAAAAAAGATCAATAATTTTACCAATAATAATGTTGAATATGAGGTGACTGTCAGGTCACTTTGACCCGTTGGGGACACGGTGGAGCTGGACGAAACAAGTACATGCTAACACTTGCAGCAAGATCCAAGGTGCTGTTGTACAACCAGGATGATAAAAAAAACTATGATAGAAAACATATGATCCGAGTGTTTACCCAGAACTAAAGGACTTTGGACCGATGATGTGGCTGTGAGAAGACATGCAGAGATCTCGTGTTTAGAATGTCATCTGATATTGAGAGAATAGACAGAATACTGATGTGTGTGGTGGATGAATGATTGACAGGAATTCCCAACAGGAACAGTGGGTCATGCCTGGTATTTAAGGCGAGGTCTGAACAGCAGTGAGAAGAATCATTCTCTGGCTGTGCATAGATCTGTACTCTGCGTGTGTTATGGACATCTTAATAAAACCATAAAATGTTACGTCTTGTCGGACTCTCTGTCTGCGGGATCCTGGGAGGCGATGGGCGAAACCAGCGGGGACCCCAATTTTGGGATAAGCCGAGGCGGCAGATGAGCCAGAAACTTATGAACGTGAGTCAGATAATCCAACATGTCACTGTGTAGAGGAACTTTAATGTTTCTTACAGTCAAGAACAACGAACACGCCTTCTGGAGGGTTTAGTTGGTAACCCCCAACTGAATAGTGACAAGAGCAGAAAATCCCCAACAAATATAACTCATATCTATGATCTTAATTATTCCCTTGACTTCAGGGAACTCCTTCTTTAGTCTTTAGGTTTGTTTTCTAAAGTGTTTTCTAAATATGTTAAATGTGGTAGATTTTGACAATTTTCTTAGAGGGAATAGAATTAGCTCAAATTCCATCCATCTGCTTGTATTTACTAAACAATATGCCATTTATTAGGAGGTTGTACAAAATCCTATAAATAGTTAAAAAAAAGACACTTTTTTGCCTCAATCTGGAAGACACTGGAGGCAAAACATTTACTTTCTTAAGCCATGTAACCTTTAACAGTCACCGGATCAATAGGATCAAAATTGAGAAGCCAGTTCAAATCCACTGGCAAGTAATACTGAAGGTATTTTTGTGAAGCCTCCAAGATGTAATTTACATCTGGAAAAAAAATAAATAGAAGAAAAACATTGGCTCAAATTCAATTAAGTTAAGTAGAAGAGTGCATGCCTGCAAGTAACTATCATCCATTAGGAGATAGTAATAATGACATATAAATGCAATTAATATGACTGATGAGAGGCAACTTCCTGACAATCATCTGCCTACTTTATCATAATAGTGAGTGTGGCAAATCCCATTAGTTTACTGGATGTTAGAGTGAAAGTGCGAGGGAACAAATCTGTCATCTGGTTGTTCTACAGTTATTAATGTTGGATTATCTGCATCCTGACAGCATCCAACAAGTAAAAAAAATGTAGATACAGATGCTAAATAGAGAGCATGCAACAAAAGATATTATTGTGGTTGAATTAGTTTGAAAAATAAATTGTCTTGATAGTAGTTCGTCATAGCATATCTGATCTAATGTTTCGCCAAATGCACCAATAAAAATCTGCAAAAAAGTTCTTTGTTCATATTTTTAAATACAACCCATAACAATGTTTTTTGTTTTTATTTTATTTAACCAAAAATATAGCATTACACATCTTAGTTACAGATGAATATGAAAGAAAATCATATAAATAATAAAAATAGTAGTCATAAAAACATGTTGGTGCCACGGCAGACCTCAATGGGCCTCCTGGCCAGTTCATGTTTGCAAATAAGAACTGAGACTTAGAAATGTTAGAATAAGTCAAAAGTATTGGTCAAATAATATAAATAATAAAAAAAAGTATTTGGTTTAAAAAGTGACTAACTGCTCTTTAAGTACTGTTCCCTTTTATTCCAGAGAGAGCTGTTGGATTTGCTGATATTTGAAAATAATAGTCATCATTTTGATACCACATAGTATAAAATGGTTAGTATGATCCAGTACGATTTTCCCTATAGGTTAGAACTAAAGGTAAATCTTTTAAGAGGCAGTCTAAGCTGTAGGTTTAGCCAACTTTGCTAAACACAATGGTCTGAAGAGCTTTCCAACTGCAACTTAAAATATACACACACAAAAAAAAACATTATAATTCCATACTCTAATGAATAAAATTCTCTGAAAAGAGTCGGTGGAATAGTGCAATACTTTTACAATTTTTGCAGAGATAAAAAAAAAGAAAAGAGAGAAGTAAAAAAAAACTAATCAGGATTCACTGCTTCATTTGTGTCAAACAAGAAACTATGAGTGTTAAAATGCTGTGTTCATTACCATTTAGTTGATTGTTTATTTGTGTTTACATATTAACATATGAGATAAGAAATGACCTGGTCTCATCATTTGGAACTGAAAGAAATAAATCTGCCACATATGCACCAGCAAATCTGCTTGCCTGTAGCTATACCCAAACATCTGTCACTTCTGAAAATGACCAAAATTGGACAGACTACATTTTTATCTTCACTAAACTTTAAAAAATGTGGTTCTATTCATTTAACGTGTGATTTACTTTTCTAATGATGTGACATTAGAACAAAATGTGACATGCTAAATATGTTTTTTCTGTCTCCCCCTGAATGTGTTATATTGTAATACTGTGAAACAGATGGAAGGAAAATATGTGCTAAAGTCTGTGTAAACTACCACCCATTTTTATTCTTTTCTTTGGCATCATCAGTGTTTAGATTAAATAAGTTTAATTTGCATTACTCCACAAACATAACCACCTCTCACACTGGCATGATGTGTCCATAAAATACTCAAAGTTATCATGGATAAACAACCACAAACCAACACAAAATAAACAGTAAATCAATGTCTGGCCTTGAAAATGCACCTAACCAGTCTGCAGACGTCACCGAACAGTGACTTTAGAGGAACCTGCTTTACTGTGTTACACATCTAAGTGGGACAGTTGTTAGATCCCAGCAAATCCATAAATTGACAAAAAAACAAAAATACATACAGTATGTTCTGCAACTAAATGGATGCAAAAGGACTAAAGCCATGACATACCAATGAGCTTCTTCTGAATAAGCCTACAATGTGTGAGGGCAAATGGCTATTTCCCCTGAGGCTTATCACAAGTGTGTTAAAATCACCCTTATTCACTATAAGTGCAGCTGTATAAATGGTTTCAAAATAGATGTATGAAAGCTGTAATTTGCCTTGCTAAATATGTAATTGCCTCTACTATCTAAGACACCAATAAAGATCTGGTCGACCATAATTAACCTGAGGTTAAATCAAGACTTTCTTGCTTTTGTTAACACATCTTGCTTTTGTTGTTAAATCAATATTATCGAGGCGAGACAGCTGGAAAGCAAAAAGTGAGCTAGAACATGTGTCCCTGCATAAATAAACCCATTTCCACGTGGAACTCAAGCTGGTCTGTATGACAGAGCATACAATTAATACAAATATGTAAAATATAAATATAGGCTTTTAAAAAATGGCAGCGCTGAGGGGGAGATTACTGGTGGACACTTTATCTGAAAGGAAATCTCAGCGATTGCGTTGCTTGGAGGAAATGCAAATAGGTGCACAAGCATAGATAAAAGGTTTAAAATCTTTTGTAGGACCCGTGGAGAGGCAGTGAGTTGTGTAGAGCTGGCTGGATGTTTCCAAGGTGCAGAACAAATTCTGGTGGGAATCAAATTTTATGGGTCTTAAACCTCATTGAGACCAGCTTATATGAACAATGACTCTCCTTTCCTCTTTAAAGCATTTATTCTGCTTGCCATGTTTGCAAAATAATACATTAATGCGATATCAGTAATGCCATTTACTAGTTTAGTTAACAGTTTTAAAACATCTCTACTCTGAAAAAAAACTAATCACAACATAAGTAATCCTATAACTTCAAGCTCTAAAACTTGCTGATGAAGAATGAGCCAAATACAATAATGTGATCATTTTAGAATGAAAATGGACATCAGTGGATCATATATAATGCACATACAGTGAGAAAAGCAAGAACAACCACGGACATTTCCCTGCTGATGATCTGTGAATCTAACCAACAGGTTTTTTCATCTGTTAGAATCCAGATATTGCTATTTAATTTATTTATCTACTCACCTTGTTCAAATTAATGTAATTTGAACAGAATTTTAACTAATCAAATTCTCCTTCAAAAATGTACTTTTTTTCTTCACAAACACACATTAGAGAGAAGAGTTGAAAATAATATAAAATGATATTTGCCTATTTATGTTGTCAGCATCACATTAAATAATATTATTCATGTGTTTATCCATACATAATAGTTACAACTCATTTATGTTTCCATTTATTTCAATAAGTGTATTGCCCTTCAGTCATTACTGACTTTATATTTAGGATTTTTTAAAGCAATATTCAATAACAATGCTTTCAAAGACACGTAAATGCTGAGCCGATCTTTTGAAATAGCACAAAAATTTAAATTGCATCTACATATTTAGTGTAATACTATATTACCATGGGGATACAATGGAATAGCTAATGGCTGAGTTGTTCTTTGATTTGCACAGGTAGAGAAATGACAAAAACTCCAAAATATAAAGATGCTCTTCAGGAATGAGGCAACTTTACAGACGTGTGAATAGCAATACTATTGACCAACAGATGCTTTAGTAATGTCAAAAAGTGTTTGCACAGAGGAGTCTGCAAGCAACGAGCCGAGTATCAGCAGGTATGCAGCTTTCCAATTTCAGCTCATGCAAGCAAGATAAGTTACAACTTGCTCACAAGCAGAATCACTGCCCAGGCAAAGGAAATTCCACCTGTTCATGTGCCTCGTGATAGCTTTCTTGTGAGGATGAGCTTTCAGAATTCACTACAGAAATCCAAATGGGAGCAAACAGCATCAATTCCTGATGCAAAATTCCTCTTCCTGCTCTCTATGCCTTTTTTATTTCTATTTAGTTTTTCTCTGATAATGTTTCAGTGTGACTACTTTACTCATTCAGGAGTAAAGTATTTATTAATTTACTTATTTTTTTATTACTATCCTTATTTTTCTCTTTGATTGGTAGAAAATAATGTCACATAGTAAAATATAAAACAAAAAATAAATTCATTGAACACGGGCATGGGCTTTGCTGTCATCTGTCTGTCTCGTAACCTAGATTGACGTTTGTGTGCTTTTACCCTCAGACAACTATTATTTCTCAAACACCATATCAAAGACGTTCCACAAACAGTATTACTTTGTAATACTTTGTAATACTTTTTGAAACTGAAGTTTTCAGTAATTAAATATGTTGGTAAAATCAGTGAAACATGTTCATGTACTTAAAAATTGTGATTTGTTCTTTGTAAATCTACTTGGAGAATCTAGTCACTATCATAATAACTAAAGTTATGCCTTTATTTTTTTATTGTCCTGTTTTTCTTTTGTTTTGCTAATTTTTTTGTTGTTGTGATTTGTGGGATGGTTTTTAGCTTGTATATCTTTTTACAGGTGCTCCTGATGACTGCCGCTTTCTTTTTTGTGCAGATGCCACATTTCCCTGCAACAATTGGTTATCTGGTATTTTTTGTTTTGATTAAACAGCTGATGCTGTTGTTTTTTTTTCCTTAGTGTATCCCAGTCTCTTTCTGTCTCTTCACCCATCTTTTCTCTTCTGTTTACTCTCCTTTGTTTTGCTTATCCCGGGTTTTTTGATAGAGCTAAGCTCTGAAAGGGCAGTTTACCAATTGTCTAAAAAGATTAATGAAAATTATTCAGAATTCCAAGGGGACCACATCTATTTGCTAGGAGCAGAGACCGATTGTGCATTCAGGTCAGTAAATGAGCAGACGGAGGTCCTGCAAAACCCACAGGCAGCAAAGTCTCTACAGTCATTTTGCAAAACTCTGATCCCATGTCATAAGAAATACTACACAAAAAACATAAATGTGTGCATCTAAAGATTAGCCTACACTTTCATATTCTTAACTTAGTGACATTTTTAGTAATGTGCATTAGCCCATGCAAATTCTTCACTTAGGAATGTGACAGCTGTTTAATCTGAGATGGAGTCTCGAACTACATGCATTGCTAGCTCTGACTTTTCCATCTTAAATCAATAAATCTGTCACCATAAACTGCTTGTAAAGTCACTATAATCATGTTGTCATTGTGTATATATTATTATTACACTATACATTTATATAAATAAAATTATGGAATGCTAAATCAAGTATCCCAATTATATTGTAAGATCGTGGCTTACTCCATGACAGTAAATAATGAAGCATTTTATGACATTCGCGTGTTGTGTTAAATATGGCAATCTCAAGTAGAACTTGTCTAAAGCATTATTACATATTGACCTCAGTAAAACTTAACATAAAGCTGCTGGGTTTAGCAAGTAAATGGAGCAGAAATTAAACCAACTTTGAAAAACATGGTGAGTTAATCAAAAAAATGTCATCTCATATTTTCCACAAATCTGTCTCAAAACTGAAGTAAATAGCATTTTGGGATTAAATTGGTTTATAATTTGGTAAACAATGATTAAATTACAATTTTTTAAGACATGTGTTACAACCCTAACTTCTACTTGTGGTTTTGACTTCTGGTTGCATGCATATTTACAAGTAGTAATGTTTGTATATAGGGATACTAATATAAACCTCTCTATGTTGTAACAAGGACAGAAAAATAAGATATGAACATCTTTGCA
The DNA here is from genome assembly GCA_037177535.1 of Pseudomugil gertrudae. Taxonomy (NCBI): domain Eukaryota; kingdom Metazoa; phylum Chordata; class Actinopteri; order Atheriniformes; family Pseudomugilidae; genus Pseudomugil; species Pseudomugil gertrudae. The sequence goes on along the minus strand of JBAMHV010000020.1, from coordinate 9,619,671 downwards.
AGATGCAACTTGTTAGCCAAAACATTTAAGACTGAAGGTTAAATTTGATCTAGAACAGGTGTATGCTTTGTCCTTTTAATAAAGTAATAACAATAAGTAAGTAATTTCGATCTCCATCTTTTTTGTTTACAATAGAGTTCATACAGACATGCAAAAGTAGGCACACTCCAACTAGCAGGTAGAGCGCACATAATGGAAAATACATTTGTTCAACCATCTGAAAGATTTGACAAAAATCCACATTCTTTTAATCTCTCCCAGTGAAGTGAAAATTGAAACACTCATGTTATGTTGAAAACGGAACTTTAAGAAGATTTACATCAACTCCACTGAGGAAAACTATATTCTCTCATCAGCACATCTCAGAATTTGGACTTTTCAGCGTTTTCTGACACATGTTTTGGTCATTAATGGAGAATTAATCTGTGATGATGTTTGAAAATGCAATTTGACTTCACAGCAGAGAGTTGCTGTCACATGATGTATAACTTATTCATGTAGCTTACCTCGTCTTTGCCCTATTTTTTTAAGATAATGAATCTCTTAGTAGGAAAAGTTTGATAAGACTCTGTATCCTTCACGGGTGTGAAGCCCAGACTATGTGGAAGGAAAGTCTTTCACATGTCCTCTACAGTTTTGCACAAACATCCAAGAATTACAATGCCCGGTGACTGCTTCCTCTCCCAAAATGAGAGTGAGAGGAATAAACCGGCGCAAATATAGGTAAGCATGTTCGAAACTGAGCTGGAGCAAAGTCCCAGATAAAAATCCCAGCCACACTCGTAAAGCTGTGGACTCTCCTTGTTTGAAATTTGGATCACGACGTACAACATGAAATATTATCATGTTTCTTTTATGCAATTTTTTAAATTGTGGTTTTGATTAAAGAAGATTGCTCGGTACTAATAATGACCCCACTGATATGTCTAAGCCGAGGTGGGTAAGTGGACCATTGGGTTCGTTCTGCAGTGCCTTCTTTTAATTGACACAATAATGTTAAATAGACACCACATGGTCATGGGCTCAAACATGGGCTCAAATCCAGCTCAAACACCATGTGTTGACCTTATTTTAATAACCATTGGAAAATGCAGGTGTGAGCTTCCAATGGGCAATAAAAAGATCTTGTTTTGTTTAACAAACTAATGGGAGATGCAGGTTAAGAGGGGGGGGGGGGGGGGGGGGGGGGGGGGGGGGGGGAGGGGGGAGGGAGGGGAGGGGGGGGGGGGGGGGGGGGAGGGGGGAGGGGGGGGGGGGGGGGGGGGGAGGGAGAGAAGAAGGGAAGGAGAGTC
>JBAMHV010000020.1:9569984-9600418 GCA_037177535.1 Pseudomugil gertrudae | reverse complement strand
TATATATATGTGTGTGTGTGTGTGTGTGTGTGTGTGACTTAAATACAAACAGCACCAACGAGACACAGGTGAACCAAATAACCCAAGTCAACACAGGTGACAAAATGAACAGGAAAAAAGGAAAACCACAAAATAAAAACAGGAAACCAGACACAAAACCAAAACTATCAAATGCTAAGTGATACATTTGTGGGGAAACTGATAGTAAAACCCGACAACTCTTCATCTCGGGACTCAAGATAAAAAAGAAAAAGAAAAAAAAAAGCAACATTGTGTTAAAGCCTTAGACCATGGCTTCTTTTTTCATTAAGAAAACCCCACAAAAAATATTAAACAAATATAAAAAGCAATAACAGTTTCCCTGTCTCTCTCCTTATTTCTTTCTTTATTTGATAAATACAAATCTAACAAGCTTGAATGTCATTACTCGATATAGCCACCCTTTATTCTTCAACGTTCAAAGACAAGCTTTGTTGTAATTTCTTTAGGTAGTCTTCAGCAATAGTTCTCTGGGCTTCTCGAAGGATTTTGTTTAAAGTTCTGTGCTTTCTCACTGCAATCTTACACTACACATTGCTCTGAGGACTCATCATCTCAAAAAGTGTGATTTATATGATTTTTATGTCACTCGGTTCACCATCACTTTTTCTTTGTCTTTCATGAAGGTTTTGTGAACAATACATATTAAAATTGAAAGCCTACTTTTCTTTCATTGTCAGGCTTTTGCTTCTTCCAGTGAGCTCTGAGGTTTCTAGATGAACTATGTGAAGACCTGGTAAATAGCGTGCGTATAGTTAGCAGAACAAAAGCAGCATGAATGTGGTAAGAATACCTATGCACTAGCCTACGGACTATAAAATGCGAAAATATGACCGCAGTATAAACACATACACACACACACAAAACAGAAGAAAGAGATGCTGTAACAGAAGACCGATTGTGAATTCTAACAATAGATGATGATTCTGATTGTTGCTAAGGTGATTGCACAAACTTGAGCTAACCAAGAATTGTTTTGTAACTTCAACTCATGTCTTTTTCTAATTTATGGTTGACACAAAGACAGGGATAGAAAATGATGGAAGAAAAGAGATGAAGAGGAGTGGATGGAGAAAGCAATGAAAATGGAGATGAGAAGATGGACAAAGAGTTTATTTTTTTTCAATAACATTTATGCTACAATGAATTCCACCATAATCAGAACTGCTCACACACCTCCTGCACTGGCTTCTAAATACAGTTTAACATTTACTTCAATTTTTGTTTATTTTGTTTGATTAAGTTTTTATTATGTATTGTTTCATTACACACATTGCTTTTATTGTTTCATTGTATCGCATTAAGGGCAACTGGGGTTCTAATAAATGTGCTTTCTAAACAAAACTGACATTTGCATGCTCAGTTTAATTTGGCTGAATCAAATTATATATATATATATATTTAATGTGAAGAGTGTAATAACATTAAGATTGCACTTTGTTTTGTGAGTTTTTACATCTACAGGTTATTTGGTTTTTATTGCTAAATTCATATTCACACTGTGTAAATTATTTTTTCATTAGGTTTATTTCTTTAACTTTTATCAATTGTTTCCAAAAACACTGCAGGTCATTATGACAAAAATACTCTGTGTAATGGAAGGTGGTGGTGGCGGTAATCAAAGTTTTATCCTACTCTACTTACATTTATTTTCAAGAAGACTCCCGAATGTCTATTAGTCAAGAACTTCAGCTGACATTTGGCAGTCACTTTGTTGATATTTACAAAAAATATGACAAAAAAGTTATTTTTTTTACTTTTCATAGAAGGCACAAATCAAACTGAATCGTGCATTTTCACAAGCAGTTGCTGGCAACAAAGGATCTGGAAATAATCATCAGTGTTTGATCTTGTGTAAGATGTATGTTGTGTTCACACAACACTGATCAGCTCCTGAGTTAGGTGACCTGTGTATGCTTTTATGATTCATAGGTCAGCGTTAAGTAGTTGAAGGAAAAGAAAAAAATCTAAATATTATACATGGAAATTTGTGCAATTTGGAGGCTAAATAAAGAGAAATAAGAGGTGGTCCAACATTTTTCCGCTGTACTGCATATTCTAAAATTCATGAAGGTTCACAAATGCCAGTTAGCTTGCTCTTCCTGATGTGATTTAAATGGAAAAAGCTGTGAGCTATCCTGGCAGTGCTTTTAATATGCGCCATCTTTGCTAATTGATTAGTTTAAGTTATCTGGAGACTGCCCCAGTACTGCAGGTGTAAACAAAGAGCCCCTCAATTAAAAACTGGGTTACACCTGGAGGACAAACACACAAGTACACAGACTGGCAAAACATGCATAAATACACAGTAAATATTATCTTACAAATTGGTTTAGTCGGTGTAGTGCACACATTCCAGCAAATGTGTACAGCAAAGTACTGATAAGTCCCTTTTTACTTCAAAGCACAGAAACTTCAAATCTCTTATCCTATTTTGCCGTGCGATGTCACACGTGTGTGGGTTGGAGCGCATCTGATCTTATGGTTCTGTAAAATGGCTTCCTTCAGCACTGGTGCATTTCATGAAATCAAGAAAGATAAATATGTTGGGATGTAATCGTCAGTGTTTCAGTTTAATCTGCCAAATCCTTTTTTCCCTTACGAAATTCTCAGGAATAGTTGGGTTAGGACTTTTTATAGCAGCATCAGCAATTTGTTGACTAAAACGTTGTTTTTGTTCCTGTCCTCCACAGAGGATGGGCAAAAAAACAACTCTTTTTAATCTCTTTAAATGGTTACCAATTGGTAATGAGTGAACTGCATTTGGGTTTATTATTCATTCATTCATTTTTTTACAGATTGATTAAATTCAGAGTCAAGGGGTCCCAACAATTAGCAGGCAAGAGCAGGGTACACCCTGGACAGCTCACCAGTCCATCACATAGCCAACACAAAGTGACAAACAACCACTCGTGCACACACTCCCTCCTAGTGACAAACTGGAGTGACCAATTAACCTAACACATGTGGCTTTGGATGTGAGAGGAAGCTGGAGTATCCAGAGAAAACCCATGCATACACAAGGAGAACATACAGACTCTACATGGAAAGGGCATTGTTCAGACTTCCCCCACAACGAGGCTCAAACCAGCAACTTTCTTGCTGTGAGGCCACAGTGCTACATTTGGGTTTATGTGAAATGATATTTAGAAATGATTGTTATGAGTATATAAGTGCATATTCTCTTGGATTAATGCATGAAACCTTTGATCAAACCTGCCTTTATCTTTTTGCGATGCAGCAGGATAGTAATCCCAACCTGCATTGCTTGGTATTTCTTCTGTTACAGTGGAATCATAAAGCTGATTCATATCACTGCTACACTGAACCCATAGGTAGTTGTCATTCAGGGCCATGTTTCACTTCATTGGTAGAGCTGTGATTCTCTGACAGACTTCAAGACTTAAAAACAAAAAAAACAAATTTACCTCTGGATGACCCCACCCGATGGTCAAAACCTCGTCCATTATCCACACTGAGTGCAAGCAGGTCAGCTGTCACCCCTGTTTACCATCCACGGCCCAGTGGCGCATCCATCCGTTAGGGCTGTTCATGATGGACTGGGTAGGTGGGACAGCCTGGCAAGGTCAGAAAAATGGCCTTATGCTCATTACTCTGGCCTTGCTCTCTGCCATTACTTTTAGCTTTCTCTCCCCTGTTCTCTCAATGTATCTGTCACTAGTAGTATGGACAGAGCAATATATTCCTCACCTTTCAGGCATTTTTAATACTGCATTTAAGTTCTTTATTTCATTTATATATCCATTTTGAAATGAATTGGTTGCAAAACAGTTCACTAAAAGTGTAAAACTCAAACAATAAGCAGTGACAGCGTTCATTTATCAACAATAAAAAATGACAACATAATATTTTTGCTATATCTGAAAGAAAATAATGTGTCAACTAATACCTGTGTTGCTCTGGGTGATTTATGTATATCTGTTCTTTGCTGCTTCTGTATTTACTTTCTATTGTTATAACACTTCAGTTTGAGGATATGCTGATGTAATTCCCTGCAACATTGTGTAATTCAAATAAACACACTTAGATTAAAGATTACTTCAATTACATATATACTATCAAAGGCCCTGGACCTTCATTTACATCTTCAGTATGGATGGTTGAGATTCATTATTCTTTGTCAGATTTTATGATGGAATTGGTCACTGTTTTTAAAAATGTCATTTGAAAAATCCTATTTGGATCAGATTTATTCTGGAGCATCGCAATGAGTGGGAGTGTACTGGGTTTAGAGAAGTAGGAGGCAAGGTCAAAGACCTGTTTGTTTTCTTCTATTCCTTAAGCCTCAACAAAGTTTATATTCATTTTTAAATTAGATATTGGGGTGTGGTGCTGTGTTGAAAAAGCCATTCCTGTTAAGGGCTGTGCTTTATACAAAAGGCTGTGCTTGTCAGGATGGGGAGGTAAAACTGAGGACCCAAATGTAAAATGGAGAGGCAAAAGAATGACAGAAATAAAGTTTAATAAAATAATATTCATTGTCACAGTACAGGAAAGAACTGAAAACAGGAGTAAGCAACAAAACAGGAGGATCTGACAACTGTAACTAAGAACCATACATCCATCCATTTCAGGGTCGCAAGTTGGACCCAGCCCAGCAATAATCGGGCATGAGACGGATATACCCTAGACATATCAGTAGTCCATCACAGAGAGGCAAAAAACAAACAAACAAACACACACACACATTCCTAAATACAATTTAGAATGAGCAATTAATCTATCATGAATATCTTTATGGTGGGAGAAAGCCAGAGTACCCAGAGAGAACTCAGGCTAATACGGGAACAACATGTAACTGTACAGGAAGGCAAATACCACAGCACTAAACTGTGCCACTGTGCAGCACACAACTAAGAAGTATAAATACACAAAGGGAAAACAAGAAACAGGTGAAATGCCTGAGCTAATAAAACCAGGTAAACTAATCAACATGAAAGGGAAACTAAACCAAATACACAGAATAAAAAAAATACAAAGGAAACCAGAAATAAAGATTACCGTAAACATTAAGTCCAAACCATGAACACTGTTTGTGCATATATCCTTAAACAGATATGATGTACTGTATATGATTTTAAATGAGGGGTTAAGATAACAAATCTAGTCAAGGAGTAGTCTCATATCTACTCCAATTGGACCCAGGCTCATCAGAAAGACCACAAGACTAATCTACAGATTCTGACATGACCCTCCCACGCAGTAACTGCTGTGAAATCCATAGCTTCAAACTAATTAGATGGACACAGAACACAATTAACCACTGATAATTAATGCCATGGTTGTGTGTGTGTTGCATGCCGGTATGGGGTGGAGGGGGCATTAGGTGGGATGTATTTAGGTGCTTTCAGATTCTCAGTGGAACATTGTCAGAAACAAAAATTAGCTGCTGTGGATGGCATGTAGGAGAATATACACCCCAAGTGTCAAGACAGTACTCTCTAACTCCCTAGTCCAATTTTCTTTTTTTAAATTTTATATTTAAGTTCAGTGAGTAAGTGACATCTAGAGGCATAAACTAAACACTGCTACCAACTGAATACTAACACCATCTTTTCCAATATTAAAAAGCAAACTTATTGTGGTCACAGAAATGAATCCTCTCTGCATTTTATAGACAGATTAAATAAAGCAACATCATTACAAACATTACTTTGTCTTCGTTTCAGCTTCTGAGACACTAAACATTGCAACAGTTGCAATAGCAATATTTTTAAAAGATATTTGGAAACCTGTGAGCCCATGTATAAAACTGAATAGTTGATAGTGGATATAATTACCTCATATAAATTACTCAGCTGTATTTAACTTCCCATAATGACTCATAATCACATTACACAAATGGGCAGGTTTAGTAAGTAAATCATGGGAGAAGATACTGCTGCAGTAAAACACTGGAGATTCAATATGTCAAGTATTAAATGAGAATCAGGTAAGAAACTATTTGAAAGTTGAGATTGCAGCAGATAGATAGAAGTGGATAAAATCTCCAGAGATGTGGTATGAGCTGATGATGTCACATGCTGTATTATGCAGCATGATAACTATGCCTGTACCAAAATAAATCGGAAGTCTCCAGGTAGATAATTAGGACAGAAACACATAGCTAACAGTTCAATAGCCGGAGTGCAAAGGTCTACTTTCTCTAAAAGATATTTAAGATTGCACCGACTGTTGTTAACAAGCACTGTAATCCTTTTTCCTTTACACTTGCTGCTCTGGTTTTGCTCCTGTATCATCTGAAAGTTTGAGTGGGAACCACAGAAATATATTCCTGAAACAATTGATTTGTTTGCTGTTTCCAATGTCATGAAGCTTGACACTGCAATAGGTTTTCTGAGGTGCTGTGTCCATGCTCTAATGGGTGAAAGCTTTATTGAGAACCTGCACATTGTGCACACTTGTTGGGATACTGCAGAATAAAGCACTGTTGTTGATTTTAGTGTAAAATCAAATTGATACCTTTATAACCTATTACACATTAAACAACATCAAGATACAATCATGTGGCTGGTTGGTGTGGTGTCTATTATAATATATATTATCATTATGTATTAGTATATTATCTATTATATTTTTCACAATCTACTTTAGAAAGAAAGGTCAGATTTATAAGCTTATATCTTTTTGAAGTTCACTCAAAGAACTAGTAAAGCACTCAGAGAACAGACCTCCATCAAGTCACACAGTCCCACAGCTCATTGTGACTTACACCATACAGTACTAGTATAACTTTTGGTTTATCTATTTCAGTGAATTCCTTGACCATAAAAACATACTCTTAGCATTGTGAGCATTATTATATACCCATAAGCTGCAAACAGCCCAATTTTGAAATGATAAAGAATCCTTTAAAAAATTCCTGGATACAGATGGTGATCTAGATCACCTCCAAATTTTAATCATCTGTTGTTTGTCCCAGATGGGACATTTCCTAATAATTTAATCAAAATCTGTCTATCACCTTTTGAGTTATGTTGCAAACAAACAGACAAACAAACAAACCAATCAATGCTGGCATAAACATAACCTTCCTGGCAGAGATAAAAAGCAGAAAGGAAATGTTTATTTGCATTTTCTTTTTTTTTCTTTTGGGAAAGAAAGACAAGATTAAGTGTTTTTTTAAGCAAAGGTTTAAATAAAAGTTGGTGATAAATGTAACACTACTTTTAACCAGCAGTTTGATAACAAACATTTCAGTTATTACATCCAAACCAACTAGTAAAGATGGTTTATTTCTACAAGTTCTAAATAAAAGTGATTGGTTAAATGCTTCCCTATGGAGGTAACTCTCAATGGTTGATCTACTTTTCAGCCGCCAGCACGAAGAAGATTGACCAGTGGACTGAATCTGTTCATTCACATGGATTGAGCAACAGCTGAGACTTCAGAACAAACATGTGACGTCATTTTGGTTATTCTGGTTCATAAACAGCTCCAGATTTCACCAAGAAACTCAAACTCAGTGGCATGCAAACTCAATGTTCCTGACCTATGCTAAAAAAACAAGAAGAAATAAACAAAACAAACAACAACAACAAACAAAGTAAAAGAAAACCCTTGTGGGAGATATGTTTCTTGGCAAAACACATCAGGATGTTTTGTAATTACAAAGCATCAACATTAAACCTGACTGACAAAAATGACCATGTGTTCTTGGTTTAGAGAGAATGTCCTCTGAGACATGCTGGTTTGCTTAATGTACTGTATACATACTGCTGTTTATTTTGCTCTTGTAAAATAGAAATAGTCTGTGGGAAAGAGCTTTGGCTCAGTCAGTCAGCATTTACTCTGAGCCCTGTGCATTTGCAAATTTAATTTTACCTTCCATTTCATATTCTCTGGAAATGCCAAATGTCATCAGCTAGGGTATAAAACAGTGCACAGCAAAAGCATCTTCAGCTTAACTCTTTTTAGCATTTTTTTGTCATAAATTAGTCACAGTGTGTTGCCACTTTTATAGTTGACAGAGAAAATGAGGTCTAAGAAAGTGTTCAGGAGCTATGTCTTAAAATATATGAAAGTAAAAAAGAAAATACATAGAGGGCTTTATACATACAGCACATATGCAAACACAGACACACACAAGCCTGCACACACAAGTGTATATATGTATGATAGAACGAACAGCAGACGACAGATGCCTTTTAAAGTGGCGTATGCGAGTGATGCACACGCAATCCAGGTTCAAAACAGATTTGTTGTCCTGCTTTACTGAAAACATGTGACTTCGAGAAAGCCCAGCTAACAAAGGAACGTTTGTTGAACGTTAATTTTTCTATTAGTATACACAATAAAAAAATAATAAAACATACCTCACTGGCTGCACATAACAAAAGGGGAATGAAGAAACTCAAAAAAAAAGAAGAGGAAGGTTGACAGGAACCTTTAGAGGACGTTGCAGGAACGTTTTCTCAAGGTTGACAGCAACCTTTAGGGAAGATTGTCAGAATGTTCGACGAACGTGGCTTTGTTAGCTGGGTTTAGTAACAGACATTAGCAGGACGTTCTTTGAATGTTTATTAAAGGTCCCTGAGAAACCCTCAAGCAACCTTAAAAAGACGTTTATGAAACGTTCCATACAGGTTGCATTGTAACCTTTAGGGTACGTTTGCGGAACGTTATCAAAACGTTTGGGTAACGTTTAATAAACGCCTCAGAGAAACTCTCAAGCAACCTTCAAAAGACGTTTGTGGGATATTCTCCAAATGTTCCCTAAAAGTTTATTTATCCAACCTTTAGGCGATGTTTGCCGTCCGTTCTCTGCGGGTCACAGCGAGGTTACCATGAGGGAACCATAAAGAAATTTGGAAAGAAACAATGGTCAAAGGTCACTGTTTGTTGGGAGTTTTGTAGCCTGAAAATGCTATTTTGTCATCCTATGGGATGTACAAACTGGAGTGAAAACAATCTAAACCTTTATTTTTATGCCATACCAGGAGGCAAGCAGCCATTCTTTTTTTTCTTTTTTTTTAAGTCTGGTTTTATACCATCAGCTGGGATAACTGGACGGAAGACAAAATCAACAATGCGCGATTATGGGGGTAATTCAGGGGGGTAGATATATTTTTATATATTTAACCAACTCCTATGATGATTTAGATGACATTTACCCTCATATGATCATGAGCTGTGGGTGGTGACCGAGACAAGAGATCATGAGAAGCTTGGGCATCCAAGAGGGACTCAGAGTACTCCTATGTGGTGGCTCCAGCATCTGGTCAGAACGCCTCCTGGACGAAACGTAGCGCTTCTGTTTGTGTACATAAATCCAGACATGGTAGAGCTCCTTTTTGTGACGCTGTCTTTGTAAAACTTGCGCCTTCAGAACACAAAACTCTGATGTTTCAGACACTGAATGGTACAGCATGTCTTGGACATGCCCACAAAGGACATAATTAACGGCTTCCAGTGATTTGTAAATCTTCAAATTCTCCTTTATGTACACACTCGGAGTGTATGAGGTACATGTAGATGTCAGGCCACTGCAAGCTAGGGCATTTCTTCATGTCCGTAAGCCAATCCTGTAAGGAATTTGGGTCCGGTAGTTGCGTGCCTGTATTAAGTGCAAGTTTCTTTAAATAACAGGCACGATCAGCGGGTGGAAGGCTTTCTGTATATTTTTTTATTGTTTGAGTTTAAGCTTTCCATTATGTAAACACGCGGACGTGGCACACTCCCTGAACTTAGACTGCTCTCGCATATAGTTTGTTTGTAAGCATTGGAAGGGGTCTATATGTACAAAAAACTACTCTTGAAATTATATAGAAAAGAGGAGCTGCAGGAAAATCACACATAGCATAAAGGAGGGGAAAAAGGGACATTCAGTGTTTAAACATAAGTTTTCTGTAATGAGGGTATAAAAGCTCACGAATTGATGCACAGCAGATGAAAACATGAAGTGTGCATTTTACTACCTGGATCAAAAATGTTTTTTGCAGGTTTAAGGTCAGTGCAAGGGGAACCAATCAAATCAGAAAAAAAAAATATTAATCACTTTGGAGCAAAGTGTAATACAAATAAAATAAATGCCTTAAAAAACAAAAGAAAACCTAATTTAAGGAAAACACTAAACATCCATCCATCCATTTTCTACTGCGTCTTTCCTGAACCTGGTTGCGGGGTGGGGGGGTGTTGTTCTCTCACAATGTCGCGAGTCCATCACAGGGCCGGAAAAGACTAAACAACAAAAGTCATTTTTGGATTTGGCAAAATCTTTTGGCTGAAATATACAACAGAGCTTTATCTCCGCTGAATTGTCCTCCGGTCTATGAAACCTTTTCACACAAAAAACACACACAAAAATTCCTCCAATACGTCCCAGATCCCCAACACACACACACACACACAGAGAGATTGGCAAAATAACTTTTATTATCACATTTAAAAGTTGGAAAAGTATAAAACTGAAAGTAAAAACGGGAGATTAAAAATACAGTCTGTCAACACTTTTGCAACCATCTAAGGATCTTTGATTTCTTGCTTTGGGGAATTTTCTCTCATTTTTCTTTCAAAACACATTTAATCTTCTGACATTCTAAGGCTTTGTTTCATGTGCTTGAGGTTTATCAACATACTTTTAGAAATCTTTAGGTTGGGGAGTTGGGGGGGGGGGTGTCTAGCTAATCTTTCAATCTAAAAGTCTGAGACAGTCCGTTTGGTTTAGGATCATTATCCCGTTGTAGAAGCAGAACTCTTTTCATCTTTGGTTTTTTGACAGATTGTTTGATGGTTGCTTCCAGAAATTGCTAGTATGTGATTGGAATTATAATTCCTTCTACTAGTGAAATGTGGTCCATGCTACTAATTACAGCCAGGACGTATAAAGCAACTGGATATAAAAACAGTGGCCATTGTGGTTGTGTACCTGATTCATTAAAGGAACGCAAGACGACATTACTACAGCAAAGGAGGGAAGAAAGAAAGTCAACAAAAAGATTAGACAAGATAACACAAAATTCACAAACGGGGTTGGATGATCGATGCCTTCATTAGGGACACCAAAGTTGTGCTTTGATGTGCTTCATTCATCCCTACACTTTTTAACCTTAAAATTATTAAGTATTGAAATGCCTGAAATAGCAACTTTGTCTTTAAAACATTTTAAACTTATACATTTGGAAAATGTCTACCTGGAAAGATTTCTCTATCATCTAGTAACTTCTTCATGCTTTCTGACTCTGCTAACAGTAAGAATGAGGTTGGAAGTTTTTTTTGTGTGTGTAGAAATTTGCATTACTTAGCCACTATAAATATTAAGAAGTCATAACTAAATGAAATTACCTGAGATCTTAAATTTCTGAAATAGCTTCAACCACATAGTAATGCTTTCCACTTCTACCCTGACACTAAACTCAGAAATTTACACTCTCCATGTACTCTTTTTGAAATGATTTAATCTTAAACAAAATGTAAAGGTTATTTTTTCTAGAAGCATTCATTAATAATCTAAACAATAGAAGAGGAATACTCAGCCTTTGCATGTGACTGTGTGTTAAACTGTGTGTCATAAACTGCCCAATTGAAAAGATACCAGTCTCCTGTTGTCACATACATCCCATCTGTATGCTTCAGACTGCAGTATTGTTTTTCAGTCTATTTAAGGTGACATACATGTCATTCAATGAAACATTTGTGATGTTATTGCTGAATAAGTGTGGATGTACAGTTTCCTCATTTGCAACCAACAGGGGGCAATGTTGCTCTGTGATCAATCAGATATTTCCACCTGGAGATGCCATATTTTTCTTTTGCTGTTGGAGTACAGTGGAAAGGTTGACAAAATAAATAAATAAATAAAGCACCAGAGGAGATAAGTCTTGGGCAAAGCCAAATGACTTAAGGCAGTTTCATTTGAACTGCTAAATCAGATTTTATGCTGAAATAGTTCAATAATTAGGGAATACAGTGAGGCTATCGTAAATGTCAGAGCACATATATCAGCACAACCTATCACACCCTGGTACAGCACTGAAAATATTGTCCAAGTCATTCCGTGGAGCCCTTTTGGCTGAACTCATACACAGAAATTCCATCTACATTCCATCTATACCAAATCCGTTTACTGGAGGATAGCAACATGTTTTTCCTATTTGTACTAGTTGTGTATGCATGTGTGCATGCAACTACAGGTTTGGATAACAGATACGTTGAATCTAGGAGAACATCTTCAATTACTAAACATATCAGAGACACCACATATACACTTCCGAACCTAAGTACAGTCTGAGTCCTGAAGGTTGTTCTTTTCTGTTCATGCTTCTTTTAACACATATTATTCCACCAACATCAATGTGCAGTTGTGATTTAAAAAATGAGGCAGCTTGCTGTAGCTGAAGGTGAAACATTTACACAAAAGCTTCTAACTTTGTGATTGCATAACAATGACATCCCCTTATCTTATGAAAGCGGAGACATCATGAATAAAGCATGAGGTCATAATTTTTTCCGTAGCCTCTACATTACCTTACACATGGATAGAATAGCTAAAACTCAGTCAAGAGATGGTCTCAGAAGGGAGAGATTTTCTTTTGAAGTATTAAACAAACGCACTAATTTTATGATAGAGAATAAAATAAAACTGAAAAATAACATGTTTCATTGTGGAAAATCAGCATTAGTATAGTATTTTTAACTAAATGGAAAGAGGACTTCTGCCTGGGTGGGTGAGTGGGCCAAGGATGTGGGTTGTAATTGCACACCATGTCATGTGGTACAACCCCACCTCTGTGCAGTTTTGTATAGCTTTTCATGCTCTTTACTGTGAAAAATTTGACACCCCACACTGTGTTTCTACTCTAACAATTTGACAATATTTGAATGATTCAAAACTACTCAATCAAGGTGTACAATCTGTATAAATGTCCCCTAAAAAGTATCTAAAGTGGTGTATGATTTATAGACATTACCGTGGCATCGTGTTGTCTGGAGAACTGTAAACTCATTACATTTAAGCAAAATTATTTTTCTCTTCAACTTAAATCTCAACTTTGTATTACAAAGGTTGATGGTCTTGAAATTGTCTTTCTGAGTAAAGATTACAAACGTCTGACAAAGTTTAGTGATCCATACAGTATAACGCAGCATTCTGATTTCCAAAAAGAACTGGCAAGAATGATCTAAAAACATTGGTTGAGCCTATGTCTGGCTTAGACAACGCTCAACAGGTGGCACAAAGCTCATATTAAACTCACAGATGAATTAACACAAGGTGGAGAGAGGGTGAAAACAAGGTCACAATTGAGAACGGAATTCTATGAATGGAACCACATGACAGAAAAGCATGCCAAAAGAAGTGTAATATTGATATAGTAGAGTTCAAATCAATAGCTCTCTTGGTTGGAAACTGCACCAGTCTGTTGTCTTTTAGAATACAAAAATGGATTAGAATGAAGTTCAGATTGCAGAGTGTTCATGGGGCTTAGGAAAGGTAGAAGAAACAGCATGATCTCAGAACACATAGAGACATTCACTGTGGATCATCATGAAGAGGATTTTGTGGATGGAATTTGTCAAGTGTAGAGTTTTGAATTGATAACTCTTTTACATACAATGCAAAAGTGTGTCCAAACCTTTGACTGTTAGTGCATAATATTAATATCTAAAGAAAAATCTTAGCCAGTGCTTGTCATTATGCAGAACCTGCTTTACTTGTTTCCAAGGAGCTGCTCATATCTTTAGACAGTGGCAGGTAAACATATCATTTTAATTATGTTAGAGCTTTTGTGCAGCCACAAGTGGAGTCCCACAGCTTTCAGTTATGGGGCCAGTTGTGTTCTCCTTCCTTTATGTTTCATTTTTTGAAAGCAAAATATATTTTTCTGTTATGCAAATCTTTTCACCTGTTCAGGTGACTCCAGTGCCTTCAGATATCCCTAATATTGTGTTGTTTTAAACTTATTTAGTCTGCATTAGAGTCTGTTGTTTCAGCACTTTACCTCACTGAAGTTCACCTCACTTGAAAATAATATGATTCCTCTTCTTATATCACATCTAAAAAATACAACTGACACGTGCAATACCACTGGAAGAGTTCTGTGCATGGCTTGTTTCATGAAAGTATTTTAAGGCCTTTGTAGACAACATGAATAAATAAGCTGACAGCCCAATATTGGGAGCAGTGATCTCTGTTGGTGGAAATCTAATTTAGAGTCATGTTCCCTTTAAGTAACAAACAGAGCTCTGTTAGATACCTCAGTCAGAATCCATTTTATTGAGAGATGACATTCAGATTTATGAGGTTGTACTGAGTTAATGCACAGCAATAGTAAAACAACAGAATCCTGATGACACTTACAGTTCTCTCCAGGTGTTCACAGACCCTGTGCAAGGGCACTGCATCATCTTAATGGCTAAAATGCTAATTTTAAAGGTCCTCTCATGTAGTTAGAAGTCATTGGCCTGATATCATTAAGTTTAACCTCCTCACTTTTTTGGAAGCAATGATTATGCAAAGGAGCAGACATTTCTGTGCAAGGTTTATCTCACAAGACATAGCAGTGGGGGCACATCAGTGCATAGCAACCTATAGTGTCAGCTGTTTATTGTCAGCACTCAGCCATCCTGCTGCCCTTGCTGTTTTCAGAGTGAAATGCTGATGTTTCTTCCTTCTATTTCCTTAGAAGCTTAGGATTTAGTTGTCAGTATGCAATTTAAATGCAATTATTGCTTTCTTGTCCATTTAATGTCTGGCTTAGTATTTTTAGTTTTTTTTTTTTTTTGGGGGGGGGGGGTTACTCGGGGTAGGATGTGTTTTTTAAATGCTGTACAATTGTGTTTTAGTTCAAAGGTGGGAATGGACAGGAGTGATATAAAATCTAGTAAGACAAATCCTGAAACTGAATTATTTTGACTCATAAGCAGACTATCCCTAAAGCTATTTTTCATACTTCATTTCCCTTTAATTTAAAAGTCCTCCCACATTTGAAAGATTGTTTGAAATCATTGTTAACACACCCACACATGCACGCATTAAAAAACCTTTACTTTCAATCAGTTCTGTGTTCATACATAGGATATGATACTCTATAGACCAGTGTCTCATGCACAACACTTATGCTTATTGATCTGAATACACCTTTGACTCAGCTGGCATTAATCCAGCACATTGTCAGATAATAACTTCTTGCATTCCCTGTCAAAAAGCATGATGACTTAACCTTGCAGCAACAGGGACTGCTGGCCTATTTAGAGAAAAGAGAGAGCAAAAGATAGATAGTGAAGTGTGTGTGCATGTTTGGAGTGGAGGCAGATAGCTGTAAGAGTGACTATATCTTATGAGCAAGTGCCTGACAGTGAGAAACACCAAATCAGAGAACAAGTCCTCACTCAGCCAGTGGATATTGATCCAGGTTCAACAAGCCATCCAAAGGACCATTGATCTAGACAACATCTCCTCTCATTAGTCATCACCACGAGAGGCTGCGACACAAGCACAAAAAAAAAACATTGATGAAGAAAAAAAACCTTCACAGTTTCAGACGAACCAGACCTTTGCTAGTGTTCCCAATCCTAAATAACTTTCATGTTCACTCACCTATATTAGGAGGGGCAAGTGTTCTTTTCCCGATTGTAGCTAGATCTCATGCTCAAAATTAACAAGAAATGTAATTTGGTTTTTACTTCCAGGTAAGGGCACCAGATATTTTGCTCAAACTGTTCCGAATACTATTGTGCACACAATAAATATTTGCTCTGTCTTAACTCTTTAGGCACCAGAGTCTTTTAAGGAAAATATACAATTTTGATATCAAGATTTCTAAAGGTTATATCTTGAAGGTAGTTTGAGATAAAGGTATACTGTCAATTAGAAAATTGTTCAGTATGACTTAAAGTCTGTGATGGGAGTGAAATTATTAATCTAATAAACCAACATCTTGACCTCGTGAGTAAATGAAAAAACACTCTTTCGCTCTACTTTTGCTGCGCGCAGCACTACTCCCACTGCTGCACCGCACGTCTCTGCACCGGTGCAAACTCTTTTTACTCGAAAACTTTTATTTGAACCACACCCACACATTCTGCTCCGATTACAGGCACACATATCTGCTAACTCCTGGTGAAAAGTAGTAACAAGATTCTGCACCATATTAATAGATACAGCCTGTTTCATTGAGCAATGTTGCTTGTCACAATCCCGCAACTTTGGTGCCAAGAGGGTTAAATGTGATTATCAGCTGTGCAAGTATTTAAAACTACTAAAGGCAGGTTGTGAGTTGGCAGGAATTAAGTGTTATACTTTATACTGTTATACTTCCAAAAAGTTTCGATATGGAAGTTTATTGTAAGAATGTAATGGAAGCACGTTATTTGCATTTACGCAGATGTCACATCATGTCGGGTCATGTGACATGTCAAGATGTCACAGCACAAAGTAAACAACTGGGAAATGCAGGGTTTAAATGAGTTTTAGAAAAAGAAATAAGAGACCATAGGATGGCTTTGAAATATTGTAGCAAATTTTCAAAAATAATGTAGAAAATCCCAAAATAATACTTTGTTGCAACATTGCATGTGCCACAATTATCGTAAAATTGCATCCAGCTGATAAGATTTTACGGGATTTGCGGCTGATGCGCTAAACACTTCAATGGAGACCCCTGTAAATCAAAATAGCTTTTTTAAACTTTACAAATATCACTTTTATTTAGCAAAAAATTGTAATACAAATGCAGCTAATGATGGTAAAAAAAAGAATACTCCAAATAGCTAATACAAATCCTAATATGCTATGTCAAATTGTGAACACAAACTATTTTAAAGAATTTAATAAACCAGCTATACAAATAAATTATGTCTGCCCTCAAATATATGGTTGGTTGCTGGTTGATATTGAGAATTGTAACAATTATTTAGTAAAAACAAGCATGGCCAACTCAACGTGTCACAAGCATTGTTTCAAAACATTAGTTTTGTAGGTTTGCCCACTTCAGTGTACAGGCTATGAAGTGTTCTTCGTACTGTGCACACTCTGAAGTAAGCTTACGTTAGTGAAATAAGACAGCCTACCTATGAAAAATTGCCTATAGTGCTCCAGTCATCTGTTGCCTAGCAATTTCATATGCTATGTATATCCATTTAGTGTTCCCATTCTTCAACAAAAAATATGAAAATATATTTTTTTAAAATGACAGAAAACAGCGCCTTCTCCTGACTTAAGCTTTATACTGGTTTTAACCAACAGTCCAACAAGCAGGTTTAAACCCTTTTCACCTCTCTTAGGCTCACTTAAATTAAATCTTCAAGCATTTTCATCTGCTTTAAATATCACTTTAGAGCTTTCATATTTTCAGATATTCAATTTCATGATCATTTAAACTTTTTTCAGCATTACAGTGCAACCATGTCAGCATGCAAGTATTCACATTGCTGTTTTGCATAAGCAGCAAATGTTTTAGTTACCCATTTAAGACAGGTGTGTTGCAGCACTTACATTGGGACCGTAGCTCCCAAGGATCACTGTTGGCGATCCCTGGTTTAATAAAATTAAAGCATTTTTTCCCCTAACCGTAATTGTTTTTTAACCCCAATTAGCCTTTTTTTTCCTCTCTCTAATTTATACTCTCCTTGTGAAGAGAGAGAATGTGTGTTTTCTATAAATCCATAGATATTTTTAAATTTAAAATGCAAGAAAGAGCCAGTTTCCTCATTTACCAGAGAGGAACTGCTAGCTCTGTGCACAAAAGACCGAGCTGGAATATGACACGCCATATCAATGGAGAAGAGAAGGAGATTTAGAGGCTGCAAGGCTGAAGTCAAGTTAAGGCTCAGCTAGTGGAGAATCGGATGCAACACAAAACAACAATTCCCTCCGTTATCATGGGGAATACAAACTTGCTGTCAAACAAGATTGACAAGCTATTCGCACTGAACAACCAGCAGATCTCCCGTGAGAGCATCTTGATCCTTTTTACGAAGACACCTTGTACGGGATGCTAATGCGGAAATGCTGGGATTCACTGTCGTGGGAGGCAACAGAGACACCAAAGCGAGAGGAAAAAGTAAAGGTGGAGAACTTATCATGTATGTGAACAACAGCTGGTGTAACTCAGAACATATCTCCGTAAAGACAGTTTTGTGTTGCTGTGACCTTGAACTACAAGTTGTTAACCTGCGGCCATACTATCTGCCGAGGGAGTTCAGTCATGTTATCATCATCTGTAGTTACATTTCTCCAAGAGCAGATGCAGCCCCTGCAAGTGAGAAGATCCACTCTGTCACAGCAAGGCTGCAGACACAGCATCCTGAGGCACTTAGGATAATTTATTGGGACTTTAATCATATCTCTTTGAGCTCTACATTGGCTGTTTTAAATCAGGTTGTAGACTACCCTACCAGAAAAAAACAGGACAATTGATCTTCTGTATATTAATGTAAAGGATGTATACAGATCGACTCCTCTTCTTCTATTAGGGAAGTCTGACCACAATCTGGTTTACCTACAGCCACTGTACACTACCCTGGTCAAAAAGCAGACAGTGACAACTCCATTTATCAGGAAGTGGTCACCTTAGATGGACAGTGCCTCTACACCACGTCTGGAATGTGCTGATTGACCCGTATGTTGAGGCCATAGAGGGGATGACACACTGCCTGACAGATTGCTTGAATTCCTGTGCAGACATGGTTTCCCCTGTCAAGACAGTTTGCCACTATCTGAATAACAAACCATTGGTAATGCAGAAAGTCAAGGCTGTCCTCAACAAGAAGAAGGCTGCCTTCAGGATTAGAGACAAGGAAGCCATGAAGGGTGCTGAGCAGGAGGTTAAACACTGTGTGAGGGAAGCTAAGGGCAGCTACAGGAGGAAGATGGAGCAGAAGTTGAGAGAGAGCAACTTGAGGAAAGTATGGGAAGGTGTGAGGACCATCGCAGGTCAAAACACAAAGACCAGGGGCCTGTCTGTCCTAATTTTTGGTTTCATGAATTCAATAATGTGTTGATAACATTCCTTAGAATTTTTGCTCCATAGTAATGTAATAGCATCATACAGTTGCAGCAAATTTGTTGGCTGCACATGTCGATACACATTTGATGCACAGTTCCCCAACACATCCCAAAAGCAATGTATTGGATTGAGATCTAGTGACTATTAGGGCAGTTGGAATAAAGTGAACTCATTTCCATATGATTTGAGCTTTGTGACATGATGCATTATCCTGCTGATTGCAGCTATCAAAAGATAGGTACACAGTGAACATAAATAATTTACACAGTCAGCGACAAAACTCAGGTAGGCTGTAGTGTTTCAAAACGGCTCAGTTGATATTAAAGGACACAAAATGTGCCAAAAAAAATCCCCTACTCCAGTAAACCACCAGCTGATGATACAGACCAAGATGGATCTTTGCTTTCAAGTTGTTTACACCCAATTCTGATCCTACCATCTGAATGTTGCAGTTGAAATCAATATTTGTCTGAACAGGCAGCCTTTTTTAATCTTTTATTGTCTAAAGGTGGTGAGCTTGGACTAATTGTTGCCTCAGTTTTCTGTTCTTAGATAACAAGAGTAGCACTCATTGTGGGCCTCGGCTGCCTAAAAGTTAAATGTGCTCTTAATTTACAATCTTAATGCTCAAACCACACATCAGGAAGTTGTCTTCACAATTTTTTACATACAAAAATGCACTGAGTTGCTGCCACGTAATAGGCTAATTACCTACTTTCATTAAAGAGTTGTTAAACTGGTGTATCTATAAAAAAAAAGGTCACTGGAGAGTGCATGTGTCAGTGTAGTAAGTTCATTTTCATAAATAAATGTAATCACTGCAAACTTACTTAAAATTAGTTGAAATTCCCTAGCCATTATGAAATGTATAATATAGTTGTATTTATACAATAGCGATACAATTAGTTCAGTTTTTTCCACAGCTTAATTCTTATTTAAACTCAATTCAGCTTCATTTATCATTTAATGGGAAAATCTGTGTTCAGCCTACAGTAAAATCCTTCAAAGTTTAAAAAATCTTTAGTTATATCAACTGTTTGGTTTTACTTTCAACAGTCTTTTTTTTTTATCCCTACATCTTTGTTTATCTGTCACTGAGCTAATAGGCACCCTGTCTGTAATGTATGACTAAATAACAATGCTGGCCTGTCATGTAAACAGGAAAAATCTATTTTTCAGAAGTTTGTTTATATTCTTATGTGCTTTAAAATATAATATTTGTATGTGGTTTGGAAAACAAGCTCTAAAAACGTTGCTAAGCAATTTAGGTCACACCTCTTGCTATATCTGAAGCTATGACATTTGCACATATCTACTCCAAAATATATAAAGGTAGGGCTGCGTTATAATTTGATGTTTGCCTGTGCTCACACAAAATTTGGGCTTTGCCTGATAGCCTGACAATTTATAAAACGATACTTTATTGAAGTCATATGAAGATATATGTCCCATGATGACAAAGCTATGAACTAGGGGTAAGTCTGCCTGACACCCCTGTGGTGTTGGTTTTAAAGACATCTACAAGGTTGATCATCATTTGTTCTTAACTAAGGGCATTAAACGTTTGCATGGTCATCAATAAATTAATTGAGCAGTAGGCTATTTGTTTGGGGAGATATCTGAAAACAAACACACTTCATAATGTGTAAACTTAAATACAGTCTTTTTAGACTGGAAATGAAATAGTTGGCACAAAACTGTCATAAATATCGGTATATGATGAATGGAATAAATAATGGCACATCATTCCAGCTATTTAAGGTAATTACAGTTAATAATGAGACAGAAAACAAAACAAAACACCATTTTTAGGATTGAGATAATAGCAAAATTAAGTACAGCTTTGCCGGGATTGCTCCTGATATCTCTCTAAACTCTAAGTGTGCATACTTGGAGTCACTTTAGATGTAAGTTGATGTAGATGAGGACTCTTGATTTTTCATTGAGGCTCATTGCCGCAGGCTTCCCTTAAAGACGTGCCTCATCAACATCAACAGTTGGATTAGTTTTGGCAGAGCTGTGCAGCATGTTAGCTGATCAGTATTAGCTGACTCTCACAGCAGCACCGCTAAATCCAAAACAAACCATAGGGATGCTGAGCATTTACTTAGTCCTTATTTGATCAGCTTTCATTCTTCGGAAATGTCATGGCTCTGTTTATGCAGATTACTCTTACTAGCTGTGAGTTTGTAATTGTGGTCATGTTTCTAACTGCAGATCTAAAACATTTGCAGACATATTGCTGTCCACATCTGCGTTATTAAGCTTGACCATTTGACCATTACTTATCACAATGGCCAAATCGCTCTCTGATGAGATAATCTCAGATGCTGCAGATTTAAACAGACCACTTCTATCTCATCTCGTGCAGGTTTACTTGTTTTTCTTACAGAGTTTAGTGGTGAAGATGAGACCCAGTGTTCAATCAGGATCTTTTTCTTTGAAAGCAACTCCGAATCATGATTTGAAAGATCAATATCCTTTCTCTTCCTTCAACTTTTCTTTTTGATCAAGTTTACAGTTACTGCTAACAGAGGTGACCCTGAACCCTCACTTAGTCATGCTGCTGTAGGTCCAGGGTACTGTGGGACCTCCCGTGATGCACCAGACACCTTCCTACTACTCTCCTTTCTGTCACTATCCATGCCTTTGTATGTCATTAACTCAGCCCATTAATTTAATCTCTCTGTATAGGCAGTTACAACAGTTTTCTCCCTGTATCCTTCTGTATATAGCTGGACCTGAAGCTGCATATTCCTTCATATATTGGCATCATCAACTTATTCGTTGTTAATTATGTGTTGATAATGGTTTTACTTTTTGTTGTCTTTTTCCCATTTAATACATGTCCTAACCCCTCATTCACTAAATAGGGCTACACCACTTAGCACACTATATAGTCCCCTTACCTGTTGGCGATTCGGACATGAAGCTCACTACTTTCTTACTGTCGGACATCATGTGACTACCACCTGTAACTATGGTAACCATAGCACACTTGAAGATGTTCCAAATCCAATCCAGAGTTGTGTAAAAATATCTTATGTCCTTATGTTATATTTGATTATCTCTTTGCATCATATCTACTTAATAATAACGGAATAAAAATAAGTGGTCTATAGCGTTTAGTTGACATTCCTTGATGTTTGTGTCAAATCTGACATTAGGCTCTGGCATTGTAGTCTATATTGACCAGTCTAGTAATCATCAATGCTCACTACTTTTCAAGATGCATTGTGGGTAATTTTGAGTGCACTACTTTTTTTCCCCTCTCTGCACATTTGGACACAGCCATGGTTTCCATTTCAGGTTCAGCTTCTGCTTTCTCAGAGGGAAATTGCCACGTCATATCTCCACGTAAATCACCCAATGATTTCTTTTATCCTCTTCTTTTCTTGCAATTGAATTGTTGAATATACTTATTAGTATTTCCCTTCTGTCACTCTTTCCTAACCAAACATATCTAAGAACAAAAGAAATAATGACCACCACAAACTCAGTCTAATTCCCAAGTCTGTAGAATTTTATTGGACTTACTTACAATACATCCAAGTTTTATAATGCCATTTGTTATAACATTAACAGCTGTAAATACTCAAGAGTCTTTTTATGTCCAGGATCGATGCAAGTGGTTCAGCTCCATCATTAATCATGTACTGTACCTTTTATGAAGCAATCTCACTTTATTCATAAAGGATAACTATATGGCTCCATTAAGGTGTCACACTATTTATCTTCCTTATAACCTGCCCATGGCATTACAAAGTACCTTGGCTTGGTACACTCTTTCTTTCTCCTGTCTCCACTCCATTTGTCCCTTTGCCCTCTTCCACATAAAATAATTGGAAATACATAGAGGCAATAACTGGTGGGCAGTTTACTGGCAATCACAAAAAGGCTGTAAAACAAAAAAAAAGCAAATTTGTTAAAGCTGCATATGTGTGGAAGTGCATGCATGCCTGGAGTATTTGAAAGATAAGAGGGTTATAGGTGTTGGACTTCAGTAAATTTTTATAATTCATGGTGAAGTGATTAAAAAACGCTGCAAAACAGAAATTTATGTATGTCAAACCAATACATATCATTCTTTCTGATCTTATACAAGATTTTTTAAATGATCACATATTTTTTTTAATTCAGGTTTATAAGATGTATTAAATATAAAATTTATATTATGATGTCGGTGGCCAGTAATACAGGAATTATATCCATAATTAAACATGCAGCTTTCCCATCTTCAGTATCTAAGGCAACTGTCTTAATACCACCCCACGTACACCCCCTGAACCAGTTATAAAATATACAGTATGTGATTTATTACATCTGAACTCATTCCAAGAGCTAGCTGGGAAAAGCATGTTTTATGAATGTCCAGCTCAGAGTATTTGATGAACTGGTGGGCCACTGTTTGATCCTTGGCAAAGGCTGGACTTAATATCTTCAGCGCATGTAGGCAGAGCCCTGAGGAACCACCTCTGTCTCAGCTTATGAAGGCTCATTTTGGTTGTTACTGGCAAATAAATGAAAGAACAAATTACATCCAATCTGCTGCCATCGTAACAGTCTCTGTTTCACAGACTGAAGCTCCCTTCACAGAACGCAAACAAAAAATTTAACAATGGTATGGTATACAATGCTATTCAAATGACTTTTAGAACAATTATTTATCAAAATGTATCCCTTTCTTATATTATTGTATTTTTTTTATTATTAAGTAGATAGACCGTGAAGGTGTGATTGATAAATCACAAAGAATATCTGCACAGTGCTTTGTGTTTATCACTCACATACATCTACAAGACATCCACATCTAAAACAGAAAGTGAATGTTGCTCAGTGAATGATCATGTACTCTGAGTCTATAATCTAAAATATTACATCAAGATATAAATTTGCTATTAAAATGATAAAGAAAGTAAAATCTGGTTCAGACAGCAGCTCCTACAAGAGTTAAACAACAAGCAAAACAAAAAGAAATGAAAGACAATGCAAAGAAATTGTAATTCCAACTTTTTGACCGGACTGACAGGTAATTTCACGCAAGCTTCCCAACTAACCCTTCAGTGTAGAAATGCAACAGCAATGTCCTGGGCATTTGCAAACCAGTGATTTAGTCAGGATAGGCAGTACCTATTCAAGACAGAAAGGAATAAATAGAATATTTACTTTTAATAATAAGGTTTTATCATTTTCACTTTATTTTATATATTTTAAAATCTTTCAAATGACAATTTCTCATTGTTTGTAGTTGCATACCTATCAATGTGAAACCGATGGCAATTTTCAGTGTTTTTCAAAGCACAATTAAAAATGACTCAACAGCTTCTGGTCAGGTAGAGAAGTGATGCAAGTAACACACCCTTTGCCCTGTATTATGATCAAAGCTATATCATCTTTTAAACGCAAGGCCTCCCACTGTCGCCTCCTGGGCGGTTACTGGGTTGACTCCAGAGTGGAGTGCTTGTGGTCCTGGTGCTGTTTCCCCTTGTCTTGGGGTCATTCTGGCCTGCCTCTGACCTTTGGGTAGAGGGGGGCGCTCAAGCATGATCACTTATCTGTGAGCAATTTTCACCCAGTATGTTCTGAATGATGACACAGTCACTGAACTATTATTTAGGTTTATTTATAATTTTTCTGTGTGTGTGTGCTTTAGAGTTAAGTTAAAATGCATAGTTGTTCTTTTTTTTATGTATTTACATATTTAGCTTCTTCTTCTTTAGTGCTCCTGGCATTTGCTGATTGAATCTTCCTATAGGGATATCCTATATGTTTCTGTACAGATGTAGTGGATGTTAAAGTGTGGTTAGATTGTAGTGTTTCTTTTGTGGTGTATTTCTGTCCTCTCTTTGTGTTCTGTTTGTTTTCCCTTTTCTTTTATGTTGTCTTTCAATCCTTTTTCTATCCTCTCCGGTCAGGTCCTGCAACATATGTAAAGTTATATACATGAAGCTCCTCTTGACGAAGCAAATTTGCTTGGCACAACACAGCAGCCAGACCATCATTTTGCCTGCTTTAATGCTGGACAAGACATGTAAAAAAAAAAGGCACAGTGGTGTAGTTTTTTCTTTTGTATCATCACAATATGCGTTTCAGCATATGGTGTCATTTTCCTTATTTTAAAAAGCTGCTTACTACTCTGCTTTTATATGTAATTATACAATGCCAATAATCTATGTATGTTCACAGAAAATTAATGAATTGATGTGTTACTGGGAATCTAGCTGGTCGGCTCACCAGCAGGATGACCCTGCTAAAGAGGCTTAAATTATTTTCTTTTGAGGAAAATGTTCTACTTATGCTATTCGTTGTCATGATATATATAATTAATTAGTCTAGAGGCTACTATTGAATCTTTTTATGTCTTGCTATCTTGAGTTTATCAGATTAAACAGGCACTTGCCGGCCTAAACTAAACACCTAAATTAGTTTAGGTGTGTCTGCAGCAATTTGCTTAGCAGAAATTTGCTTTGCGACATAATCTTAAAGCTCATGGCACATGCTTGTTAAAAAGTCTGTGTTTCAGAAATAACCACCTTATTCTTAAAGCTGTCTGACCAACTCAATGTCCTATTGGGTTTGGATCCAAAAACCTTCAATGTTGACGTTTGGTTTTTGCATTTGCATCTTCCTTTGGTTCTTGTTTCCTGTTTTCTGTGTAGCTGTCTTGGATTGTATTGTATTTTGCTTTTGTCACCTGGTTTCATTTTCTCATTTCCTTCACCTCTTCCTTATTGTCCCTCTGTGTTAGACTCCCGGTTTGGATTAAACCTTTTTCTCATATCTCTGTTGCCTCTCTGTTCTGCATTTGGGTCCTTTCATTCGGCTCCTCCTGACAGCGTTTATTTGTACTGTGAGACCAATGAGAATATAGCACACTAACTAACATTGCAAGCCAAAATCATATGAGTTCTAGTCCACTGATAAATGTTGGGTATGGGCTAAATGGGAATAAAAAACAAACAAACAAACAAAAAACACTCATATTATTCCATTTCAATTTCCACAATAAAAAAGGCACTGGAAAAGAACCTTTGTATACAAAGCCTGTCTTGACTCATTAGAAAACTTTATATTTATAGTGAAGTTTTGAATACATAGAACACTGTATCATAAAATACTAATTAAATCTGCAGCTTTAGTTCAGTAGATATTCATTTACTATGACAGGGTATCTGACAGTATAGCTGATGATTTAGGCAAAGTTATTCATGGATGTTCACTTCACTTATGAAAACTTCTAAAGTTCAAACAGTCAAAAAGATTTGAACAGTCTGTTCAATTCTGTGCAAGATAGTGAAGCAAAAAAAGTCATTGTAGATGAATTAAAATGATGGTGCAATAAAAAGAAGTGAAACTTTGATACGATGCACCTCCATTAATTGACACAGACAAACTTAACAATGTCATATACACCCTGAGTTGGTAGACTATTACAATCTACAACTCAAAAAACGGCAACTATATATATAAACAAAATGTACTTTATAATTAGACATTAAATAAAATTGAGGTTTCTACAACACAGAAAAGAAGTACCAAGCTACAAAACTACAAGTACCTTGTTGACTTTACCCATATCAAGGTTATCTGGAATTAAAGGGCTAAATTTGATGTAATGAGATTTCGGAGAGGACTGCTGTCAAGTCCGCTGCAGGTGGTGAAAACAATCCTTTGGGCCCTGGACTAATAGAAGGGACTTCAGATAATTAAATACAAAAGAAGCATTTGGATATGCTCAATAAAAAAGCAGTTATGACAACAAATGAAAACCTTAAAAAGAGCCATTTTTGGGGGGAAGGATGAATTATTGGATGTTGAAACAAATGTGTTTATTGATTTGTTGTTTCCTTTTGCGCTTCCTATCCCCAATATGTGTTTTCTTATTTTCTGCATTTTTTGGTCTAAACCTCTCACCACTGCAAAAGAGGAACAAAACATTGAGACATGACTAGATTTATTAAATAGGTTCTTCAGCTTTGTATTTATTTGTTGTTAAAAATAATAACCATAGTAGCACAAATTTAGCATGTTTGTCATTCAGTTTTTTCTGTCCATGTAAGAAGTACTGTATTGGTAAAGTGGTTTATTTTCTTTTTTTCAAACCGGGCTTGATCATTTTCCACATTGATTTTAATATATTCTATTTCTAAAAGCATTTTCCACTTCATTTGTGCTCGTGCAATATCTGAAAGTAAAAAGTAGACACGAGCTTCTGATGTGAAAGCAGTAAGGTTCTGCTTTAAGGCAGCTTACTCTGCCCCCTGGGAAATGCTATCCACCCAAGTTAAGTATAAACAGAGTGGTTCCTGCACACATGAATGCTGCTTTAGCAGGAGATTTTCACCATCGACAAGAGGAAGCAGACAAAACATGATCTGCTGAGATTCATGGTGATCCTGAGACATTAAGCCTGTCAGCCGTTTAACACAGCAGCTTCGATTTAGGTGATAGTTGTCTACTTCAAATCAAAAGGTTGGTGGTACAATCTCTTGCCCCCACATATGTCAGAGTGTCCTTGGGCGAGAAAGTGATCCACACATTGCTCCCAGCATGCACATTGGTGTGTGACTTTAGACCAGAGTACTGAGGATATATACTAAAAATCACTGCATGAATGCTTGTGTGAATGTGTAAATGAGAAGTACACTGAAGTGCTTTGTTAAACCTAGAAAAGGTTAAAACATAATTAGCACATTTCTTATTTAAATTATTCATATTTTTTCTTTTCTATCCAGCTTTTTCATTCACCTAAAAGGTCTTTAACTTTCCCCTTAATACACTTCATTCTTCATCTTGTCTTTTACTGATTTATTATTTTCATCACAAATTAAATTTTTTTTCGAGGGGGAAGAAAGGAGGGTGGGTTCAAAACTTCTGTTCAATGAAATTGGAAAGAACTTCAGAGAGAGCAGAGCCAAACAATGCAAACTATATATAAAACAAAGAACTATGTAAACTGCTCTATTAAAAACGGAATAAATAAAGACAGAAGAAAAAGCCTGCACAGCAGCTGTCTTCTAAAAGGCTTTGCAAGAGGTCAGAAGGTACAGATTAACACAGAAAAAAAAACAACACACAGCCAGACAGCACCATTAACCCAAACATATAAAATAAGCAACATCATAAAATTTATTTACACAGTATATACACTATACAATATGTGTGTGAATGTATGTATGTATGTATGTATGTATGTATGTATGTATGTATGTATGTATGTATGTATATACTATATACCCTTATAGAATGTAAAGTGATTGTGGTGATGAGGATGAAGTTTGCAGCGAGTTAAATTAAAAGATCTACACCTACTTTGAGTATCTTGCTCAGTTTTCAAAGAGCAAACACGCTAGAAGCAAGTTTTATTGCATTGCATTTGAATAATAAAACAGAAAAAGAAGAAAAATAATTTAAGCCTGTTTTAGAGGCGTTGAGCTATGACTGTGCACACTGGCATTTATTCTTCAAGTGTTTTGAACTCTCCTGAAAGGATTTACATGATAATTCCAAAAGGATATTGCTTCATTTGGTTTTTGATTATGGGAGTGAAGACATTTTCTGATCAGTCATATATCTCCCATGGCAGTCAGATTGGATTTATGTAAAGGTCATTGTATGTGATTCACATAACTTTCATCAATGGATATGGCAATGACATCTTGCAAAAGATTGCTGCTTTTAGGATTGGAATAATTTAGAAATGATCGTTCAGAACAACTTTGGATAGATTTGTACTGACCCTTTCCTCTTACCAGACAAAAGCATCTGAACCAAATACTCCCACACAATGAAAGAGCCACAACCTTCACATATAGGGCCTCACATTCAGGCCTGTAATGTTCTCCTCTTGCACAACAAACCCTAGCCCTCTTCTTGAGAATCTGATGAGGGATGACTCATCTGTCAAATCACGTTTTTCTACATCTAATGACTTGTGTCTGTGGTTTTGCACCACTGAACTCTTCAATGTCTATTAAAATCTGTAATGAAGGTGTATGAACTCAAATTCTACAATAATATCCCCCTATGAGCAGCTGACCTGTAGGGATATTGCACTTTATATACAACTGTGCTTGCTGACAGTCTAATCACCTGCTGTATTGACACTCTCAGTTAACTAAGGAAGACTTGCTCTTCTGCTCCTCCCGACATTTCACACTAATGAACAAGCATCGCAGTCATCAAATATAAACTGTCAAAAGTAATTTTCAATACAATACTGATGTTTTTCTTAATGATGTTATTGCAGACCTAGCTTTACAAGCAGTCACTCTTTCCTGTAGCAACACATACTTAAACGGTCTCTGTAGTCTTGCCCATCTCCTACCTGCCCAGCTCCTTTTCACTGTCACTTAGATCTTTTACATTTCTCCTGGACTGAGCTCAGCCTACTCTGCATTTTTACAAATCACAGAAATTTATTGCATTTTGTTTGCATACAAAACATGCTAAATTTTTATGACATTAACTCCAGTTTCTTTTTAAAGTGGTCATTAATCTAACACGTGCTTAATCATTCATCTATTTAAATATATTGACAATTGGTTGCACATAGAATGGAATCTATATTAAAGCAAGTATAACAGGTAAAATTAATACTGTAAAATACAGTATTTTACTGTAAAAAAACAGTACAATACTGTTATGTTAGGGCCATCAACCTAATGTTAGCCTGAAGCTACGTAGTGGTTATACAGTGATTTTTCTATATGGTAGTAGATAGTTTTAATATGAGGGAAAATATTTACAGTATATTCATATTTATTTCTCAATGAGTGTACTCAGGAACTTAGTTGGCAAAATTTGAACCTTGGGGCTGAAAATAAGTTTAAAAAAGCGCCCAAGGAGTATTCAAATCAATTATTGCTGACTATAATCCAGAGTCCAGAGTGCTATAATCCAGAAATAATCTAACAGTGGACTGGAAAAGCTAATCATTTAGTTTAAGGAACACTTTATAGTTTGGGGAAATATAGCCTGTGACCAGTTTAATTATGTATAGGCAGACAACAGCAATGTAGAGAGATGGAGATGTTTCTGGCTTTTTGGCAAAAAGAGGATGGACAGAAATAAGACTGAGACAAACCTGACAGCAGCCTGACAGCTACCAACAAGGCACCAGCCAAGCAAGTCTTTGTGGTCAGACACAATGATCCAGTCTGTCACCTGTAGACAGTAAACCAGCACTGCTCACAACACTCGGACTGAGCTTCGCCCTATGCAACTGGGCACTGGACTTCCTAACTGACAGGCCGAAGTCTGTGAGGATCCACAATGTCTCCTCCTCCATCACCCTCAGCACCGGCTCCCCACAGGGCTGTGTGCTGAGTCCCCTCCTGTTCACCCTGCTCATACACGACTGCTCAGCGATACACCCTAGCTGTCTGATCGTGAAGTTCGCGGATGACACGGCTGTGGTGGGACGGATCG
>JBAMHV010000020.1:9420345-9433667 GCA_037177535.1 Pseudomugil gertrudae | reverse complement strand
AGGCAAAGGTACTATCTGGAGATGGACGTGCAATTTTGCACCTTTGAAAGATGCAAACCCTTTTGCTCACTGTTAGTGGATCAGTTTGTACTTTTTTTAGCGTGAGCAATGAGTTTGCACACATTTTAGTACATGCAAACCTTCAGTAGATTTGGCCCTAATTAACCTGATGTGGAGATTGTAGTCTAAAAACTGAGGGAGGGACTAAACAGCTGATGATTCTGTGGGTAGGTTTTTTTAGGATTATTTGCTTGTATTGCAATATTTGTGTAATCTTGCAAGATGACTGAGGAAGTTAAGTAAGCGTCCAGTGTGTACGTGAATATCTCACTCTGGACACACCTCTCAAGTTGTAGCCGCTACTCAGTGTGCTGAGGGGAATAGTATGTCAGGCAAGTTCAGAACTAAAATATGCACAAGTCACTTTTTTCAGTTTCAAGATATCTTTTTTATGCATATATTTCTATTAATGTACTTCCTCTAAATGAGCATGCATGTATGTGCGTGTCTCTGTCAGATAGTTTATCTCTCATCTGGTGTCATTTGTCCATGTACTTTGATCTGTTTAAAACAATAAAACATTCAAATATCAGCTGGTCAGAGTCTCAATGGTGGGCATTGTTCTGTGACATTAGCTCTTCTTTTAAGTTGTTGGGTCTCTTCCCATCTGTCAACTCAGTGTTCTCATCAGAAACTGAACTCAGGGTTTCTTGACGACTTTCTTGACCTGCCTTTAAGGAGGTTAAACTGCAGTGTGCACTCTTCTGAGGATAACAGTGATGTGTGATGGTTTCATTGCAAAAAATACTGTCAGACATAAGATCTCATGGCAGGAAAATAGATTGTCCTTGGAATGCAATATGAATTGTAAAGTAACAGTATGAACCAAGTCAACTAATGTTTGGACATATACACATTTCCGGTTATATATATAGCCTTTAATAATTGAATTTATATTATACTCAAAGGGCCGAATCTACAAAAGGTTTGCGTGTACTAAAATGTGTGCAAACTCATTGCTCACGCTAACGGTGTTTTTTAGATAGCTGGATTCACCGGTGTTATAGGAGCAATTGACTGCATCCAGCTTGTGCTTCCCGCAAACTCTGAGCATATATACAGAAACCGAAAACACACCCATTCATTAAACGTACAGTGCATTTGTGATGCCTTTGGGATCATAACCAATGTTGTGGTAAAATATCCATCAATAACATTTCAAAGTTAAGCAAATCAAGATTTATTGGGTAAAAAAAAATCTAATCTGGCTGTTCCTAAATCATATACTATCAAACGACATGTGCACAATAACATATCAAATTACTTTGCTGTAGCTCTTGAAATGAAATGTTTGTTGGCTTCTTCCACCAACACCTCTAATTCCATTGGGTCAAACTTATACTTTCACTTGTGGTTATGTGAAGTTGTCATGATGCAAACCATGACACACGCTAAATCCTCATTTAAATAGGCGTGTCTCCAACACTTTGCACCCCCTGTCATTTGCGTCAGCAATCTTAGTAGATCACAGCCCAAAGTTTCTAATATGACGCATACAACATTTTAGCTGCTATTGATCATCTGCTGAGACATTTGACACATTTTTTTGTTGCACATCTGTGAATCACAGTACTTTGTACTGATCAAATTTTATTGTTTTGATTCAATCCAGACAAAAATATTAATTAAAAAAAAGGTCTACAATCTGGTATGTGCATCTCCCCAGGTGCATATTTTTGATTTTATTAAGCAACACAAATGTGAAAACTAACAGACTGACTATCACAGCCGGTATTGGTATAGTTGAATATGATCACAGTAGTAATGATCCTCAACAGCTGGCAAATATAATGATATTATCTTTAAAATAATTACTTATTTTTATAGTCATGAGAACCCACCTGTTATCTACCATTTGAAGTTTTTAGATGAAGCAGTACACATGACAAATTCAACTTTGCTGTGGCACTGCACTTAAATAGTAGAAAAAAATATCCTCCAAATGTTTATATTCACTTGATATCAATATTGGTTTGAAGTAATCATTTTATAAATCATTCCTCTTGTCACACTCAGATTAACATGCACATGCTCTTGAAACTCTAGACATTTCACACTTTACCAAAGTGAGGACATTTATAGTTGCAGTGGTTTAAATTCTCTCTCAGCACTGCAAAGCTGACCTCTCTCCAGACACTGATTTCAGACTTAATCTGTATTATTACATTGGGTTGGAGAAGCGCCACAGCAGAGTGCATCTTCTGTTTTGTTTCAAGGCAGGTAAAAAGTACCCAGTGAAGAAAGACAATTCACACATTGAATAATAACGTGTAAGCTGTGATTTAGCAAAGTAATATTTGCTCACATTTGAAGTAGCTATTTCATCAAGAGTTTTACATCACAAGGATTATTCAGTTTCAATTTATCAATATGATTCTATCCAATTCGGAATATTCAGTTTTTAAAGATCAATCAATTAACAAAAACATTAATTTTTTTTTTCATTTCTCCTACAGTTTTGCATTTCTTTTTAAATAAATTCCAACTGATCACTATATTGGCATACTCTTTGTATGTGCTTGTCTTGTCTACTATTTTTATTTTACTGTAACTGTAATCATTTTTTATATTATATTAATAGTCTTCCTTGGCTGATCTATAAAGATTTCTCATTTTTCAATTCCTTTTTTTAAATTACACATGAATGGTGATTAAAATTACGTAGTTATGTCATGCTTTCATTATGAGGATGAATTACACTGTGTACCATGCACTTGACAGTGTCAGAAGAAATGGCAACTGCTCTGCATACTGTTGTGTTGACTTTAAGACCTTTATGTCATGACTAATATTTGTATCAGTATCAAACAGGCTAAGACATAAGTTATGTTAAATCATAAATTTAAATGCTTTGCATTCTTAATTAGTGACTAAGATTTTTTATATATATAATTGTGAGAACATAACCTATCTTTCATGGCAAATGTCATGTAACTGTTTTTAATGGCACACTTGAGTCCAGAGTGTATTTCTTGTATGCAACAGATGAGATGGATATGATACAGCAGGAATTAAATGAACACAAACCTGACCTTGATTATACAGTGCAGTGGTTTTTGTTTCTGCCCCTGCAAATGTAGTCAGCAGCAGAATCATGGCACAATGTTTGCAGATCTGTAATTATGCTGAGGTGAAAAGGTCTGCGATTAAACAAATACATAACATGTAACACTGTGGCAAGGTCCAATTTAAATAAATAACATGGTCATAACCTATCATTTAAAACCACATTTTGCATGACAGAGAAAAAAATATGAAAAGTCTTAAAATTGCTTATGTATAATTTACATTTTATAAAAACACCATTAAAATGAATGCAGACAGTAAGACAAGATCACCTCCTCTAATCACACTCATCCATCCATTTTCTACCGCTTTTCCCTGAACGGGGTCGCGGGGGGGTTGGAGCCAATCCTAGCCCACAACAAGCGAGAGGCGGGGTACACCCTTGACAGGTTGCCAGTCCATCACAGGACCAACACACATAGACAGACAACCATGCACACACACACTCATGCCTATGGACAATTTAGAGACTCCAATCAACCTATCCCCAAGGTGCATGTCTTTGGACCGTGGGAGGAACTAATCCCACCCCTTTTAGCTAAATATCAAATCCCTATCCTTGATGATGTATTAAAAATACAAATGCAAATAAAAATATTGATTATATTATTATGGGTGTTTAGATCATTAATAAAGATTTTTATTAATCTCACTCAGGCGCTGACAAAACTGACAAAAACTAATCAAGCACGTGAGCTTCATGTATCATAACCATCACTGGGTTTTTTGTCGATCCTTTTAAGCGATACTAAGTCTACAGTTGTCAGTGTTAACCATCTTATCCCAATTGAAACCAATAACATGCTCATTAATATTTCTCAGATGATATAGCGTTGGGATCTGTGGGAACGGTTTTTATCCAAAGAAAATGATATGAGTAATTATTTTTTTCAAACTGATTTATCACCTTGACTCATTTTCTGTGAAGAAGACATATCAGTAAATAATGTTAACAACCCCCCTCACTCACACACCCTACAGATTTTATTCCCTGTTTGGGTCCATTGTGCTCTGGGCTGATAAAACTATTGAAAGTGTGCTGTCTCCACAGAAGGTTAAAAAATTGTTGCAAAAGTCAACATTTTCTGTTACTCTGCCTTGCAAGACCCAATTTTTATATTCTCTCCCAGCTGCATATTGGGGGTGGAGCACAATAACTACAACTTGTCAGTACGATTTCTTATTGCAAGTGATTGAAGTGGCTAATTATTTGCTCTATGGTCCTTGAAACAGTATTTTTTTTAGTAGTGGTGCTGTTGAAAGGAAGACAATTTCTTTATATAAGGATTATTTTTGAATGTAAGTCTGAGAGTGACTTTGAAGAAGAGGTTGATATTGGGATGAGCTACTCCCAAAACTGTGATAAACCAGATGACTAGCCCATAAGCAGCAGTCCCCATGGCCATAAGAAAGCAACAAGCAATTATCATATAAAATATTGTGGAGAAATGGTGAAACTGAATGTTCTTCTTACCCTGCAAATAAATCATCCAATATGTCCATCTATATGATAAAAGCACAATTCATGACTAACATGGATGATCGTTCCTCATGTGCAGTTTTCTCTTGAGCTTTTCTTCCACAATTTGATTCAGAAGATTACTGTGGATTGCATTCATTTTAAAGAAGGACTTGTTTTCTGGAGAAACATGAAAGGATATGGACCAATTTCCAACCCTACTTTGTCCTTGCTGGAGTTTTCAGAAAATCTCTATGGGATGCAAAACCTGGCAGAGAATGTTTCTGTCTGTCCAAGAACCCCTTTGTGGCAATAATGAGTATTATTCTAGAGGAGGCTGGTGATGTTCTGTCCACCTGAACTGCAGAATCACCTGCAGAGCCCAGTATGCCACCGTATTGCAATATATGCCAGACATACCCTGCACTATGTAGTGTTAAAATTCCTGATTTTGTAATTATTTTAGTATAATACCAGCAGCAAAACAACAACAAAAAACAAAACAAAACCAAAAAAGAAAAACAAAAAAAGTTGCAACGTTTGGGGACCCAACACAGAAAGGTGAAGTACAAACGCACATAAAGCAGGACAGCAGGAAAATAAAAAAAAACTCATGTTGTAAAGGGTGGTATTAAAACTGCTATGTGTAAGTGGTTTATGATAATAACAACAATAATAATAATAGTAAAGTAATAATAACAACATAGTATTAGAATCTTGTCTGGCATTAGCCACAAGAGGCAACCAATCTTTAAGCGAAACAAATCTATCCACTCCTTCAAATATTCCTTTTTTAAGCCACTCAGAAGGGGTAAACACCAGAGCTGCATCCCTCCTGAGCTGTGCTCTGTGGTTGCAGCTAGCAGTGGGGGCACACCATTATGTCCCTGCATGCTCCCTGTCACAGGCAAAGTGACAGCTCCCAATGGTTTCCTTGTCATTGTTTTAGTCTCATATCAGCCAAGTAAAGCAGCTTGTGTGAATCTCTACTCATGAGACTCATATGAGACCCATATGCACCGCACACAGAACAGCAGGAGAGTGAAGATCAATTTCCAATTGTTTGGTTTTGACAGAAAATAACTTGATTTAGGGAATGATTTGGTCTGAGGTTGAAATACAGCTTATTACCCATGGTTGTGATAATAAACAAGCAAATGTGTTGTTGGGTAGGTCAGTTAAATGAAGGAATGACTGTCAGCTTCAAATAATAAAACAGTGGTATGATGTAGATTTGTTTCGACCCTTTTTGGCAGGAGTTTTTGTTGTAACCACAGAAGAAATGTGCAGTTGTAATGGTAGTGAAAGTTAATTTATTAAAATCAGAGAGGATATCGGTACACACACGTGGTCCTAGACCACAGGAGTTGGGGTTCAAGAAGCTGCTCAAAACAATAGAGTAATATAAAAAAATCTTAACAAACTGGGATGGCCAAATCTCTGAGGTATGAAAATACAATACCAAATCGAAAACAAAACAGGCCTCCTAAAATATTACCAAAAGGGAGAACAGCTCCAATAAGCTAAGGTTAACAATTATCAAACAAAATCTAGTAATACTAATTACAAACAAAAGCACTCAAAATACCTAAGTAAATGCACAAACAAAAATATATCTTAAATATATTTACAAAACTACAAGTTATCAAAATACTATATACAAATACAAAACAAAACCTTAACTAGCTCAACTCAAATTACAGATTATCTAAATATAAACAAATGAAAAACCAAGTAGTTTTAACACTACTGGAACAAGTATATATACAAATGACAAGAATTCTAAATACAAAACTAAACTAAGTGTGACAACTAAAACCCAAATCTAAACTATCCTAAACACCACAAAGTTACCTAATATACAAAAGTGCACCACAAATACCAGAAGCCAAATCACAAAGTTGAAAGTCTGCAAATCCACAAGCCTAGAAAAGGTCTGTTTTCAAACAGTTTCTCCAAGAATGAATGATGAGGTGGCCTTTTATTTCCTGGATGCTGGTGTGTTGGTTGTAATTGGTTGAGAGGTTTGACGAATCCGGAGTGTGCAGGTGTGTCTGGTGATCGATTACTCTCCAGGGGAGGGCGCAGGCAGGTTGGCAGGATAAAAATGACAGATGATTATTAAGTGACAGGCGTCCGTAACAAGATTATAAAACTAATAAATGTTGTGTCAGGTTATTTGGGCTGTACACTTGCTCACTCTCATATCCTCAATACATTGCTTTCAACATTTAAAAAAATGGACATCATTTTAAAATCGAGGTGTGTGGATATTTCAACATATCAGTTTTTGTAGGTAATATTAAAATCTGCCTCACATATTGCTCCACTACATATGTTCAGAGTTTTATCTAAATACTTTGATTTTTTTCTGATTACATTGTGGACTGTATAGGATGAAAACTTTAAACTCTTTTATATTCCATGTTGAAAACTTTTTCTTAATTTTTCCTGTGCTAAACAAATTTGCTTTGTCAAAAGGATGTTTTGTGGATATGAGGCAGCTCTTGGTAATTTAAGTATTATTCTTTTTTATTATTCTTTTTTTATTTACTTATTCATTTTTTTATTATTGTATTTTTCATATTAAGACTGGACCTGACAAGAAGGTTGAGGTGGGGAGGGGGTAAATTGGAGAGAAAAAGAAATTAAAAAGAAGAGAGAGATGTAAAAGAAGATAAAAAGTGAGCAGACATACAGCAGAGAAATATACAAATAAGATGTGAGATCTAAAACTGAGAAAACCAAACAACCAAATGCTACACCTGTAAGGAAACAGAAAGCCACCTGCAACATCTTCAAGACAACAAAACTGACAATTATCACGACTTAGCTGCTGTTTGACAAGCTGAAAAAGAAAAAGAAAATCTCAATCACAATAAAAACATAATCCACATAAAGAAGTGAACATGAAATGTAGTTGGCGATTAAACTCACAGAATGACATGATAACTGGATTGAGATGCAAGTTAATACGTGAGGTGGCAATGTATCAGGAATGGATAGTGATTAGGGATTATGTAGGTGTGATCAGGCCCCAACAAAGCTTAGAGGCAGACCAGGGGGCCCATAGGACCATGGAGACCAGCTGCCACCCCAGGGCATGTATCCCAGCCAGCCCAGCACATGGACAACCACATATTCCCAAAGGGGTTGGCAGAGAGAAACCACAGTCAGAGTGCCACAAGGCCAGGAGATCAGGGATGGCAGCTGTTAGCCTTCCCAGGTGCCAGCCCTTCAGATGCAAGTAGAGTGCAAAGCCCGAGGCCCTAGGGTGACCAACCTGAGGCAGAAGTCTCCCTGAATGCTTAGAAAGACTAGGGCAGCCACCCAGTTAAGGGAAGGAATTGGAGACAAGGATACACTAGATAGACGGAAACAGCATTAGTTATTCAATCTAAACATGCAAGATCAGAAAACAACTGCTACATCTCTAAGAAAAACAAAGCTGACAAATATTGGGAGCGCCAATAGAATATTAGGCATGAGAAATGATCACTGAGCAGTCAAATGTGACCAGGTCCCTGCAAAGATCAGAAGAAAGACCATGGGACAACCAAGATGCAGGAGACCAGCCAGCACCCCAGCACAAACCTCAGCCAGACTACCACATAGACAACTAAGCTTTAGAAGGTGGCGGAGGATGGCTTCAGCCTCAGTGCTGCCATGAGGGAGAG
This sequence comes from Pseudomugil gertrudae, assembly GCA_037177535.1. NCBI lineage: Eukaryota > Metazoa > Chordata > Actinopteri > Atheriniformes > Pseudomugilidae > Pseudomugil > Pseudomugil gertrudae. The sequence goes on along the minus strand of JBAMHV010000020.1, from coordinate 9,425,405 downwards.
GCCCCAGGAGGCCAGGGGATAGTTGTGCAAAGTGAGTCCCCTCTGAGCTTCAAACAATAGTACCAGTTTTGTTTCGAAGGTGCTAAAGCACCTTGGGTATGCAGATCCATGCACAGATAAAAATTGAAGAAGTTTGACCACTGAACACTGGCCCTTCACAGCTTCTTTTTGGCATCTTTGTGACTTTACCACTTCTCATTAGGGTTATTTAATGTTCTCAGGAGATTGGAAACAATATTTTTAAAAATATCTTTTACCTTTAGTGTGTTTTTAATTTATTTTTCTTTCTTGGATACAACGTGCTTTTGCTTAAATCGAGGGTCGCTGTCCTGCTTATTTTTGATGTATCCCTGTTCCTACACACCTGGCTTCCATTAAATGGATACAAAAGCCAATGAAGTTAAGCTGAGTCAGCTGAATTAGACCTGCGTGATTGTGGCCCTTGAGGACCGGAGCTGGGCACCCCTGGCTTAAATGAACTAATTTATATTCTGAATTGATAGAGCTGTGTGTATCTATAACTAAATGTGGTTTTGATTGTCCCTTGTAAATAAGACTGCTTCAGTGGGACTACCAGTATAAATAAGATTAAATTAACATAAAAACCTTGAAGAGTGTTACACACTGTAACTTTAATTAAACCATAAAGAATGTATTATTCTTGTTATATTTATCCATCCATCCATGCATTTTCTACCGCTTTTTTCCTGAACGAGGTCGCGGGGGGGCTGGAGCCAATCCCAGTGGTCAACGGGCGAGAGGCAGGGTACACCCTGGACAGGTCGCCAGTCATCACAGGGCCAACACACAGAGACAAACAACCACGCGCACACACACTCAGTCCTATGGGCAATTTGGAGTCTCCAATCAGCCTATCCCCAATGTGCATGTCTTTGGACTGTGGGAGGAAGACTCCAGGTATCTGGAGCGATCCCACGCTAACACAGGGAGAACATGCAAACTCCACACAGAAAGATTCACGGTTTGACCTCCCAGCCCCAACCGAGGCTCGATGTTTTATTCATATTACTTATATTTATATATTTTATCCTTTCACCAAAACATTGTTATTTTTTATTAAGCCACATACATGAGTTGATTTATAGAAAAATGTGACTTTCATTGAGCTTTTCAGGCTGGCAGTCCATATCTCATGAATAGAGGAATGTACTTGTTTTCTTGAATTTGTCAAATAATAAATTTAGCATTTTATGTGCAAACACTCATTGCACTCATTCCAACTCTAAAACCATCTATGTCTGATATATGTTATATGACAATAAATCCTTAATGGACCTCCAGTACTACCTGGGAAAATGTCTATAAAACAACTATTTGGCAGTCTTGATATGCCTCAAACCCTTTCAGAGGTAGGTATCTTTCGTGGTATTTGAATGTGCTTATTTTTTTCAGGTGCTGGAAGAAATTCACTTCAAGGAAACAAATTCTAATTCATGAAAAACCCAAGGACATGAACAAATATAAAAGCAATAAAAGATATCCAGGAGATATGGCCTATCTCCAGTCATCACACAGCAAAGCATGCATCATGCTTTTGTCCTTGAGACATTTTCTTCTCTCTGCTCTCTCTCTCCTTCTCTAATACTCACCCTATCATATGAAAAATGTGATTAAACTGTTCTGCAGTTCTACAAAAAAAAAAATAATAATAAAATAAAACTGAACAGATTTTCCCAGAGCTAGTATTTTTTATGCTGTTAATGTAGTTACTTTCCTACATGGATTACACCTCCTCCTCTGTATTTTACTATTCAAATCCATGTTTTCATCATATTTTGAAGAACTATTAACCAAGAATCCTTGGCTATTCTTCAAACTGCTAACATTTATTTATTCATTTGCATTGTCATATGTGGGTTATTTCATTTTATGGTTGCAGGGAAGCTGGGGCCTATCCAGTAACAAGAGGCAAAGTATACTCTGAACGGGTCACCCGTCCATCACAATGCCAAGACAGAGACAGCAATCATTTACTCCTAGAGAAAATATAGAGCAACCAATCAATCTAACATGCATGCCTGGATAGTGGGAGGATGTTGGAGCAGAGAGAACAAATGCACACACTAGAAGAACATGCAAACATCTAACAGAAGGGATTGAACCCATCCCCAGTCAAGTCTCAAACCAGCTACCTTTTCACTGTGAGGTCCACAATGGTGTGCGTGGTATGTTATAAACATTTTTCTTTTTTCATTTGAAATATTTCACCGTGAAATAAAGAAAAACAATAACCAATGGTGAATTTAGATATACAATAAATGAAATACTTGTAGGAAGAACCATTTTGCCTTTTTTCAGTTCATGTTCATGGAAGGAAAAGTACAAAGAGGGCGATTTGTGGCTACAAATGCAGGGAACTTGGGTCTCTGTAGGAGCACATGAAACATATTGAATTAGGGATTTTATGTAGTTATTACCAATGTCTTTGAGCACATAGAGACCTATATCCAGCATTTCTTAGTAATTCAATTCAAATCTTGTCAAATCACACTTGTCACATTAGTCACTTTTTTAAATGTTTTACTTACACACAGACAACTACATTTATGTGAAATCCCAACATCATGTGCTTGCAATTTTTTCAAAGATTTTGCTTTGAGTCACCCAAATCACCAACATGGTATAAGCAGTTAAAAAATAGATAAAAGTGAATTAAAAAAAGAAACATAAAAAAGTAACATAACAATTGGTGTCAGAAAAACCAAATAATATGAAGAATGCAGAAAGGCTAGAAAGATGCAAAGAAGGTTGACCAAATACCTGTGATGTGCTTCAGGACCAGTCTGAAAAAAAAACATCTGGTTAAAAGAAAAAAACCTTTTTGGACAAATAGAAAGCATAATTTGAAAAACAAAACCCAGTCTCTTATTTTTCTAATGTTTAAAGAGAGTGTAATATACAAAAACCATGAGCATATGTGCGTTTGAAAAGCAAACCAAGCAAAGTCTTTACTACAAAGCACTTAGTGGAAATTGAGAAATTTGCCTGTCATCTTAGGTAACACTGCAAAGTGGATTAGTGTTCCAGCACCCGGGGAGGAAATCCTATTTAAACCACTATCTGTTTATAGAATGCAGTGGATAAGATAATAGGGAGAGCCACTGTCATCAAAGTCAAATTTGGTAAGGTCAGTTTTCAAAGTGCATGTTTTACCAGCAAATGGCAAAACCAGAAAAATAGTCACTTGAATCGATTCATACCAAAAGGTCATTTACTGGCTTAAGATTAGAGGTAAGCACATATTTCATCTGCTACTCTGTTTGTTTGAGTTTTTTAAGCTGCCATGCTTCCTATTTTTGCTTATATAATTGCAAGCTTTAAGCCTCTATCTTCCTAACCCTCTCAGGAAAGGTGTTAGAAAGGCACCAACTATCTATTCATTTACCAGGTAGATACAGGTTTATTGCAGGGCAGTGTGCTCCCTTCAGCAAATGCTTAGAGCATTACAAAGTGTAGTTAAAATGACACCACCATATATTATTTTTTAGATATCATTTGTAACACTTAGGATGGAAAATTTAGAAAGTATCTCTATGAAGCCACTTTACAACACTTGATCTGACAAGAAGTTATCATCCAGCTCACACACATAAGCACAAAAGAAAAAAAGGCAAAAGACACATCTAGCTATTGTACAGCTTTTCTTACAAGTTTGCCACACTTGAGGTGTAAGTCTATAACAACAGCTGCTGTTTATTTAACAATATATGTCATCAATATGTTAGGACTGAAGCCTCACAGCGAGGAGGTTGTTCATTTGTTCAGCTTGGACAGGGGCCTTTCTGTGCTGTTTGCATGTTCTCTTTTTGTTTGCATGAGTTTCTCTGGGTACTCTAGATTTCACCCACCATCCAAAGACATGCATGTTAGGTTAATTGCTAATTTAGAATTGACCTTGAGACACAAAGATTAAAAAAAATCATATTCTTAAAGGTAGTGATTGTCTCTGACTCCTGAACACAAACTGGGAGTTCATTCCATAAAGGAGAGGTATGATAACCAACATTTATGCCTCACGTTCAGCTCTTTAAATTCATTCATTCATTCATTCATTCATTCATTTTCTATACAGGTCAGTCCAATTTAAGGTTGTGAGGAAGCTGGAACCTGTGACATCAATTAGCATACAAGATGCAGGTCAACCTAGGCCAGTCCATCTTAGGACTAACACAGAGAGACAAGGTACCACTCACTCCTAAGCTATGAGAGTTACCATTTAGGCTAACATGCATGTTTTTTGGATGGTGGGAGAAGCTGGGATACCAAGAAAAAAACCCACACGGTTTATATAAACTGAAATGTCACTGTTCATCACTGAATTGATGTGTCTGTTATTGATCTTTGTAAAGTGCCCAAATATTATATTGTGAAGTGGCGCTATAAAGGTAAACTGAAGTGAACTGTTCGAACCTCTCCCCAGGCGAGGCTCAAAACAGTGACTATTTTGCTATCTTGTTTGGAAATTCAAGGAACCATTAAAACCCCACACTCTGAAACCAATATATTGGGAAAATATGGAACTGTCAGATCAAATAGTTTGGTCATTGAAAGGTTTGAAGCAAAATTTAAATTATTCTTTCCTGAATTAATTGGGAGCCAGTAAAGAGAAGCTAAAACTGGAGAAATTGATCTTGCCTGCTAGTTATCATTAGACCTCGCTGCAGCAGCAATATATGGAAAGATTCAATGAAAATGCAGTCTTTATCAACATTTCCCTGTTCACTTTGAACAGTTACATGAATTACATGAATTGACAAAAGTGACCTGGCTGTGACGTCTTGGAGAGCTTCTTTAACAGTATTGCTGTGGTGCAATAAGAAACGTGAAAATGTTTCTCTCTTGGTCTTCATCATCAGCTACTGTATTCCAGATAAAAATGGTGATCTTTATAGAAGTATTTTGAAGGTTGTCATATTTTTGTACAGCGGACAATGTTCTATTCTGTTCTTCTATTCTATTCTTTAGGCATTTAGCAGACGCTTTTATCCAAAGCGACGTACATCAGAGAATAAAACAACACAAGCATGAAATCAAACAAC
>JBAMHV010000020.1:9405229-9415530 GCA_037177535.1 Pseudomugil gertrudae | reverse complement strand
AAACTCTGGATTCTTGGCGTACGTACAATTTTAGTAAGAATCCTACGCAGAGTTTTATAAATGAGCACCCAGGTCTTGTTTCACAGTCCAAGAATAAATAAATTGCTGTCTGTTCAACTTCAATTGGAAATCAATTAATAAGCAGACAAAATAAAAAACAGGGGAATAAACTGCACAACAATTCTTTGCCTTTCTTGCATTTTACCAACAATTTAGAAAGTAGTGGAATTTTCCTATTTGCCCTCTGATAGCAGCACACAATCCTGATTACTGCTGACATGATATGTGTTGCATTATTCTTTTTTAATTAGGAGGCTGGTGTTTATAAGTCCCAAACTGTAACTCTAGATAATAGTGCATTCATGTCCAGTTAATCAAAATCCTGTTGGCAGATAATGGCTGCCACGGGCTCCACCAGGTTTGCTAAGATTTAATTAGCAAAGCCATGAATTTTCACTCCAAAATACTTGCAGTGCTTAAGGGTAAAAAGGACATAAATGCAATGTTGAGTTTTTGGTTGATTGGTTTAAAAAGTTACAATGCCTTTGTGTGAAGTGAGGGGTAAATTTAATGTGCTATTTATTTATGAAACATTAGATGAAGAAATCTTTCTGTGATACGTAACTGCCATGTATCTTCTGGAGCTTGATGTTGCTTTTCAGTCCGCACTGAATAATTAGCATAATTGTAAAAGCTTTTGTACTGGATGTTTGGATTCAGGTTTTACCAAGTCTTTGAGACAGAGGTTGGCAGGAAGCAACTCATTGGGGAGGGGAAAAGGATCAAAACAGCAAGCTCAGAGATAAAGCATAAACCACAGACATTAGAGGGATGAACAGAAAGTCGCAAGAACAAAACTTAACGGAGACAATTAGCGAACAAACAATGACAAAGTCTCTCACAGAGGAAATGAGATCCAGTCTGTTGGCTGTGTCTGGAGCATAACTATTGTGGGGAAGATGGTGCATTACAGCGGAATGTGTTACAAAGCAGTTTCATTCAAATAAAATACTAAATTATAGTGAATAACCTTGTGTCTTAATTTCGCATGTTGAACAACAAAATGACAGTATTTTTTTTAACAACAAATCAACAATACATTGTCATTAACATAATTTAATCAGCTGAGGGCACTACATTAAAGGAAGGTATCACTTAAGTCAAAGGGCATTATAAGGCATCATGGATTTATTGAAATATTTTAGTTCAGACCAAATTGACAGACTCATTACCATCAATTATTGCAACAGTGTGGTTTACAAGTTCTTCCTAAACAATATTTTCTTGTTCCAGTACAGATTCATGTGTATCAGCCAGTTCAACAAGCCCCGTTGCATCATGGCTTCACTTAATTAAATCACATCTGCGACTGCTGTTCTAACCTAAAGACCATGAGAGGTTCCTATTTCAACATTTTTGGGGTGATATGTTTATGAAAACAAGAAATGAGGAGACAGCAAACAAAAAAATGTGAGGTGAATTAATAGTTTTAAAAATTTGGGACCACTCAGTGCTGTTTACACCATTTACCTTTTATCTTCCTGTGTCTATAGCAAGATCGAACAGGATATTTGGAGGGTCTGTGACTGTAACTCGGCTTTGCTGGAGATCAAATGCATTTTGGATTCAGATCTATGTTTGCTCCAAGCTGCCTTCCGGACAAACAAATGGAACTATGGTCCAAGTAGAGCCTAATGCACCACAGAGAGGACATTAGAAACACATATCCTGTTTTATTAATGTGGTCAATACAGTCCATTAGGCCACAGATTTAAAAGCCACAGAACTCTTCCACCTCCATTAATATTTTCCTTTGACCCACGATTGTGTGTGTATGTGTTTTTTTTACCAGGACCAAGTTGCTTTATTTATAACCTAGAGCAAAGCTACATAGACTGCCTTTGAACTTTGCATTTACAGGCTCTTCATTTTTGTTCTGAAGGCAGAGCCACAGTCAGTTTCTTAACTGGTTATTTTATGATAGCACTACTTAGTCTTACAGGACGAGTTTTGAAGGCACCTATTTGTGTTTTCCTTTTCAATTTCCTCAATAAACAATTTCAATTTGAGTAACCTCCATTCTTCAAATACATTTTGTTTCTTTTAGATATCTTTCTTCTTCTGCTACTGGAACAATTTCCTTGACAAACAACAACACGCCAGTAATCAGTGACCCCAATGCCATTGCAGAATTCATTACTCAAAGTGATAACACATGACAAGATCAGTGGTGTGACCCTTTTGTGTTGAAGCTCAGCAGGGAAAACAAATGGATCCAACACAGATCTTACCACATTTTAGATTTCAGCTTCCAAAAGAAAATAATATATACATAATAATTGCAGGAACTTATTGTTTCTATAAAAATTTTAATACATGTTTGTACCTTCACTTAAATGCCATATGAGTTTATGAGGTTTATGGTTCAATATACACATACATATTTGTTGAATTATTTAAATTCCCAGGTTATTATTAAGTTTATTTTCCTAAGTAAATATAAAAGCAATATAAAAGCAATATAAGCAATATATATTGCTTATATAAGAGTTGTCTAAGACCTACACAGCAAAATATAATACACAAAGTCCTACTTTTGGCAAAATAAAATATAGATTTCTCAGCTACAGCTACTACCTATGTCTTTGACCTGCTTTCTCTATAAACAGTTCTGCTAGGATTACTGACATGTCACCTCATATTTCCTGGCACCATTACAGTGTATCTGTGCCTTTGCACCCTACACTTGGTTGTCAAATTATTTCCCTCTACAGTTCCAACCATACCTTTCATCAGATCCCCTTAAGACAATTATGGCTCTCTAAAAGCTTTGCAGAAGTGTATTCCCTTTGCTGTCCAACAAAGTTGAGCGGCAATGGTCAGAATGAACCTTTTCCTACTTGCACCTTTTGTCGTTCCTCTGTCAGGGGAGTGCTGTTTCAGATGTGTGGCTGTAGAGTCTATCCTGAGTCACAGAGACATTATGCTGCACAAAGCGATTCAAGGGTGCAGTGTCATGCCCTCATTCCTAGGATCTGAGGAGAGCATTTGATCCTCTTTTTTATTCTTTTGAGTTGTATCCCGATTCTCTGGGCTGAGGGGAAAAGGCAGTGGCACAAAGAGATAAGACTCAAAACCCTTTTTATTCACAACCATTTTAGGAACAGGAAATCATTTTGACCCTATTTTCTGACTTTTTCAAAAGTCTGCAGGCACAAGCATGAAACTATAGGATACAATTCGAATAAATATTCTTAAATCTTAATGTGCAACTTTAATCAAGCATATGAACATAAGGCATAACAGTAAATTGATGGGTTAATAATTAATAGATAAAATTCCTAAAGTGAAATGATTTATTTCCATTAAAAGGAAGTGGAGCAGACCTGTTCAGGGTGTACCCTGCCTCTCGCTTGTTGTGAGCTGGGATTGCCCCCCCGCTCCTGCGACCCCGTTCAGGGAAAAAGCGGTAGAAAATGGATCGATGGAAGTGGAGCAATGAATTTGACTACGAGTAAACTACGAGTAAACAAAGTGTCCTACACCTGTCAACCCTGACATTACGAACAATGACAGGTAAAGTGAAAAACAGTGATTTTCTTGTTACAATAGAACCTGACAGTGGGTGGGATATATTCAGCAATCCTGAACAGTCTGTCCTTGAAGTTGATGAATTAGAAGCAGAAAAAAAAGCAAGAGTAAAGATTTAAATGACTTTGACAAGGGCCAAATTGTGATGGCTTGACAGCTGGGCGATAACATCTTTGCCACTGCAGCTCTTGTGGGATATTCCAAGTGCATTGCCCTAGGCCTAACAGAGTAATCCAGTGGAGAAATACTGGTGAACCAGCAACAGAATCAAAGCAGACAATGCTCATTGATGTGTGTTGAAGAAATGTGGCCTGGTCTGAGAAATTAGGGCTGGTGGTAGCCATTTGTGATGCTCCCCAAACACAAACTTTCAGCAGTTCCCTACAAAAAAAAAAATCATATTTATCAGTGCATTTGCCTCTATTTCCAAAGTTATCTGTTTATCCACATCCATCCCTCACTTTCACTGACTGCAATGTTCATTTCTAAAGAACAGCTATAAGGCAGTACAGATGATCTTCTTCATGTATTTATTTATTTTACATTTTTTAAACTTCAGTTATACTCAAAACTAATTTAAAGATTCAAAGAATTTAAATATTTTTAACCATTCAAATGACAGTTTGATACTTGCATATTGTTTTTATTCTCTCATTTCAGAATAGAAGTATGCCATCAAGCAACATAATGATGATACATCCTATTAGCTATTATAAAATATAATACTGCATTCTGAGTTAATGCACTGGGTTGAAAATTTTAATTACATTTATTATCTTTAATCTTTAATGTAATAATTCAGCTATAATAATTGAACAATATTTTCTCCCAAAAAGATCAAATTGTTCATAATGATCTATGAGGTTTAATATTCTAGTATTCCTCTACATGTAGATTTACAGCTACAGCCCAGTATCAGCAGAACCTCTGCTGTACATGATACATGGAAAAACTAAAATTATACTAAAAATCTAAATGAATAAAAAAAATATAATAATGCTACAAAACATTCAATTAATAAATCATTTTAATCCAGAACTATGTAAGTGTCAGTGAACATATCATGTTTGGAGAGTATGAAACAACTCATGTTCATCAATCATGTTTCAGAATGACACAGTTCAAATTGTAAATATGCTTTGATTTTAATAGGGACTGTACAGAAGACCAATTTTCACAGCTACTTGGATTACATTCAGGCCTACCGGTATGCCCAAACCACATCTTGCCTTTTCAGATTTGTTCCTCTGATTGGACTAATGAGTCCATCCATAAACTGCCGCTGCCATGTTGATAATTTCTGAGCCCCCTACTTTAGTCATTTTACACCTGTCCTGCAGCATTCACCTGGCTTCCAATCAAAGATCAAATCATAATCTTTGTCTTCAAACCCTCTTGTTCTTTTCCTTCTGGTTCTTTTTCATATATTTCACACTAATATACCCAGCTGTATTGCTTAGTCTTCCTCCTCTACCCAACTCACTCATTCACCTGATTGCTTGTCCACATTCATTTGGACCTCTTGGCCACAGGACATAAAACATATATTTTCTCAAATACCATGTTCTTTACACTAAGGATCTTTTTTTTCTATAATACAATATTAATTTCTTAGATATCTGGTTTAGCTATGTGTTTTTTTTTATAAATCTTTGGGAAAAATAATTACTCATGCCATTATTTTAAAAGGCTGAAAAATATCTAAAAACTGTTAAACCAAGTTATTGACAAATCCGTATTGGCTGTGACCATGGCTTAAAGCATCCCACCACATCTTAAAAATACCTAAAAGTGGTTTTAAAAACATGTTTGAGATGTTCAGTATGTGTTCAGATTCTCAAGATTTCTGTTCAACATATTTGCAAAGTGCTGAAGCAACCAATTAATTTAATGGATGCCCCACATTACAACTGATAGAATCACACAATGGCTGCTGCTACTGATTGCGAGTCAAGGATATGAAACTATACCTTAAGCGGCCAAGTAAACTTTGTTTTTATTTGTTGTTTTAGGTTACGTTAGGTGAAATTTAGCATCTTAAGAATGGCCACAAAATGTTCTGGATTTAGAGATAGAGGGGGAGGAAATACAACAAGACTGCAAAGATTGCTCTGTTATTCTAAAGAATAGAATAGAATAGAATAGAATAGAATAGAATAGAATAGAATAGAATAGAATGCCTTTATTGTCATTATACACATGTATAACGAGGATCAAGATTTGAATTTTGCATGTCTTTTTTCTGCACAGACTCTGAGTCGGGTAAAGTTTGACCCTTCACAGTTCCTACAAGGTTAGCATGCCCTCCCCACCATGCTTATCCAGTAGTCCCATATATCAGTACTGACACTGGAAAATTAATGTCACAGAGATCCATGGCTCAGCGATGCCACTGATGGCATCTTGTTCAGTGGTCAGGCACACACGAGATCAGTTCATTTTCTGCAAAACACTTTGCTATAGAATATTAAAAGAATGGAAATTGTCCATTCTCATAAGTGCCAAATACTGATAATAGCTTCTCCCCTAAGCTGCTTGATTTGATTTAACTGATTTTCCACAATATTTTAAAACATCATATATATTTTAATGTACCTGGAAAAGGTCTTGAAGCAATAACTAACTTGGCAAAGAAGTTAGATGAGTGGTGATGACATCTTAAATATATCTTAATATTATTTCATATGAGTAACATTCTGCACAAGGTTACAATAACACAACCAATAAGATGAGCAATCCTCACAATCCTATACACACACACACACACACACACACACACAAACACACACACACACACAAAATACACAAATTTTAATTATGCTATCATTAATAACACATTATAGAGCAGTCTTAGAGAAAAACAATTTATCATGTTAGTTGATGGGTCACAAACATGATGAAGTGATTAAAAGTTAATGTTTTGTTAATGATCATTACCTTTTTAGAATTCAGCAGTACTCGTGGTTTGCATAGCATTGAGCCAGCTCGTCAATTCTGGCCAACTATTAGAACAAGACATAAAAAAAGTATAAAAAATTGTAATATCTCACTTACTCATGATGCCAATATCAAACGGCAATGATTTACAGTTTTGGGCAATACGATTTGAGACATGCACTACTCTTAAATATTCATGAGATAACTTTTATCTGTATGAATTGATTCCTAAAAACCTTTATTTGTAAAGCTTTCTTTCAATATTCCACAATTGTCACAGTTGGGAACTTTAGTAGTACTTAAGGAAATAATGCTTTATAGAGCAGTCACACTGGCACTGTTTAGTTTGCTTTAAACAACAAATATGATTCATTTAGAGTAGTATTCATGCTCATTCAGCCCAGTGCAGATCACAGAAAGCAGACCTTGGTCTGCTTAAAAACCAGAGATCTCAGTTTGCATACAAGTAAATCCTGATGTGGTTTGTTTACACTCTAGAAGAAAACAGATCACCCAGTGAACAAATAAAAAGAGGCAATGATGTCAGATTACATCATAATGCAACATGCTGAAGAGTTTGCTGGTTTTCCTGCTATACTGGTAAACTTAAAAAAAAAGAAAACAATAAGGCAAGTGACGTTTTTTTTATTTCTTACTCTGCAGTTCTACTGGGAGAAAATTATTTTTTTGTAACCTAGTGATGTTTGTGGTCTGTACGAGCCACATGAATAAAATTCAGTGTAAAAGCAAATCAGATGAATGAAATGTGTTTTTTATAAGAATGTCCCCTTCTAAACAAACCCTGAAATACCCTTGTATGATTGAGCTATTAGATAAAGGGAACCATACCGTACTTGGCCTTTAGAGGAAGTGCTTTATGGGGGACAAAAAAAACAAGAAAATGGCTCCTCTGATGACCTGAAATGGGGTGGCAGGAAAAAACAATTATGTCCTTTCAAACTTGACCTCATGGGTTTTTTGTTCATGCAAGCAGAAACTACCTATAGCTATTTTTTAAGGTTAATCAATCCCTGAAAACTGTGAAATCAACAACACATTAAGTGTAAAAAAAGGTGCCCATTGAATTCACAATGGCGTAGAAAGGATGTAAATCATTATATATTAGTGGCATATGTCTCACAATTGAAAATGCACAAACAATAAAGTCACTTTGAAAGAGACATATTTCATATAGATATTAGGACACCATTGGGTATTTAGAAAAGAACAGTTTGAATATTAAGGGATAAATAGTGACTCAGTTCTCCTCAATATCACATATTGTGCCAGTTAATAAGGTTATACTTAGTATCTTAGGTTGCTTTTTGTTAACTCAAATAAGGTACCATGATACTTGACAGTTTATATTTCAGACATTATCTAAAAAATATATTTTTCTTATACTTAATCTATTTACTGGCACCTTAAATCTTAATCTGTAAGATTTAACATTGACAGACAATATGTACTGTAAGAGATTAATATGAGGGATGTGCAAGGAGAGAAAGAGTCGCAACTTTCCTGCCTGCAGTAACCTTGATGACATCCTTCATTACTATGTGCAGGCTGACATCCTGACAGGGGCATGCGGCACCAGATGGAGGGGAGGGACATAGCCCCATTCCCACCCTCTGCTCGTCCTTTCTAGATTGGCATCTAGAATGAAGTTTGGAAGGAAAGAAAAGGGATGAAATAGCAGTTGCATTGGTGCACAGCTTGACTGACTCTGCACTGGCTTAATCTGCAAGGCAGTCCTTGTCCTTGCACTTCCACAGCAGGTGGGCTAAACGTAAGCCTGACCTTGCCTTATGCAAAACGTTATCCTACTACTTTGTGTGAAGTAGGAAGACCCACACTCCAACACCTTGACTGTTTCTGAGCATCCCCAAAGAGATACTGTATCAACACCACTGTGCATCAATACAAATTTTGGAATATCAGAGGTACAATAAAAAAAATAACAGTATTACCAAAGATTTTATGTTTATAATGATTAAAATATACAAGATATTGGATTATTGATAAATGGGCAATTAAAATTTAGTTTTGATTCGGTTACATAGAAAGCTGTCAAACAACCCCAATGCAGAGGTAAATAGAGTCATTGTAGAATGATCAAAGGTGGCATTGGCAGCAAGTCCCATTTAAGGATGTTGGCAGTTAGCAAAGGGCCTTTTTGCCTCTTTGTCTTCAAGGCAGCCCTTTGATGGGAGCCTCCTGGGTGATTTACCCTTACTTACAAGTGTGCACATGGCCATTTAGAATTAGATCAAAACAGATTGACAGGACGATGTATCCATAGAGGGGAAGAATAGAACAAAGGAAAAAATGAGGAAATGATTGTAGAGATACAATGTGTAGAAAAATAAATAAATAAAATAAAAAAACAGAAAAGAAGGGAGCGGTTAGAACATATATTGATAAATAGGTTTCAAATTAATCAATTTCAATAACATATATTAAGTGTTATTTTACAGTTTATTATTGTGACAGTAAGATGGAAAAGGTTAATGTATTTAATAGCCGTTCTTTCATGAGATAAGCAACATGGACAATGTAATTAATTAGTCAATTTGAACATTGAGTCAGTCATGCATAGCTTTTCATGGTTACAAATCTGGAGAAAATGCTGATGAATCCCTGCCATTATTTAACTGAGACTTTTAACTGAGTCTAATACATATTTCCTGGATGGGATTCATCCCAAAGGTTTATTGTCACTTAATTTAAAACAAAAGGCAATGAAAAAAGTGCATTAGTCTGTCAAGGAATATGTTGGGGATGAGATAATTGTCCTAAATGCTATGCATTACTTTATAGACAGTTATATATAAGTGCCCAAATTAAATTCTGAGACATTTTTCAGAGCAGCAAACTCTGCGGATGAATATTAAATGTAAACAATGATATCAAATATCAAGAAATATCAAATATTCAAATATACCAAATATCATAGAATGGACTTTTTTACAAAGTCCATTGTATGATTATAAAGCTTTGAATCATGGAAATTGTGTTGATAAATTTGAATTTATATCTTATTTTTATTTTATGATGTAAGCAGCAATAATGGATTTTTTTGGATGCAATGACACAGAAGGCCATTAATATGTGCTGAAAGACATGCACTACAACCCCCATTATAGATTTTTATGATTAGCATGTTAGATAAAAGTATCAATGTTTGCCTGGAGGTATGTATAATGGAGATCTGCTTAGTCTCCATCAAGTACAAAGAGACAAGCAAAAGCATAAGATAAGGCAGAAAAGCTTCTGAGTTTCACAGTGGTGTGTAAATTATGTGGAACCCAAAATTATGTGTAAACTACAGTAAAACTAAAAAAATTTGGATCCATATTAAATTTTATGTTACTGTATTGATTTTAAGGTAATTATTTAGGTAATATTTAATTATATTTTTTATGCAACCTTACCACTAATATCCACTGGTAAGATGAAGTGTCACATTCTCATATGCTGAAAACAGGGGTGCCTCACGGTTCTGTACTCGGCCCTCTTCTTTTCTCACTCTACGCCTCCTCACTTGGTGCAGTTATACGCTCTCATGGCTTCTCCTATCACTGCTATGCTGATGACATTCAGCTTTTCCTCTCTTTCCCATCTGATGACACAACTGTCTCAATGAGAATATCAGCATGTCTTACTGATATCTCTCTATGGATGAAGGCTTGTCATCTTCAGCTAAATCTCTCTAAAACTGAGCTCATAGTCTGTCCAGCCAATCCTTCCTTACCTCCACCAATAAGCGTGAA
>JBAMHV010000020.1:9367081-9378315 GCA_037177535.1 Pseudomugil gertrudae | reverse complement strand
ATATTTGTTTTTCTCTTGATTATACTTAAAGTCTTAAAGTCAGGTTTTAAATGTAGAATCACATTTGATTAGCCATTGCTAACTTGTCCCAAATCATAATGTTTAGCAGAAACATTGTTGGTGAACAGTTTTCCTTACTGAACATTTAATGTTACAAATGTCCCAAACAAAAATAGTAGAAGAGTAAAGTAACTCTTCCTCAATTGATGAGATCAATTCTGCATCAGAAAAAGAAAACTGAATGGAAAACCTTGGCACACATAAAAAAAGGCAGCCTGCAGCTAGAGAAACGGAGCATGGAAAAAAAAAGTGATCTATGGTCATGCTGGCCCAAATGGAAACTCATTCTTGATTGACCACTTCCAATTGAAAGCTGACCCGAAGGTCAGCTTGGAAAGATTTCATCAGTTTTTGGGTTTTTCAGCATGTTAGAGAAAAGTGAAAAAAGGTATGGGGCATCCATCTTCAAAATCATCTCATGTTATCAGTTCTCTGAGCGAAAATGGTGCATCTTTTCATGAAGGGAGTATTGCCAACAGTGCATTGGCCCTTGTTAAGAGGTGGTATAACACTTTGCTTTGAGAAAATATAGGGGCACAGTGCAACCCCAGGGCCCAAGTCCTGCTGTGATTTTTAAGTGTCATGAAACATGTATTTTTAGTTTTTGGGGTATAACATGTCTTTGGATGAAAGAAATTGAGTTATGGTGTGAGAATTATTTAGATAAAAAGACAGAACAAAATAATAAAAAAAAAGAAAAGTAGGTAAAATTTTTGTGCAGGTTTATTTTTGTTCTCATCCAACATTTTAGTGATATAATAAATATCATGTCTTTAACAAATGATAGTTCTGCTGAGCGATGGCATTGTATTTACTTATATTTTAGTTACTAATCCAAAATTCAACAAGTCCACAAACAAAGTATTTTAATTGATTTGTATGTTTGTCTTCCCTCATACTGTTTACAGCATTTTCACTTGGAAAGAGGGACATGCATCGAGCGACACAGCAATGAGTATCTAATTCATCACTCACTGCACGACTCGCCTACAGGGCCAGTTTAATTTATTTTCACTTCACCACTTTGAAAACTGTTGGCTCAGGCTATTCTAACATATTCATAAATCTTCTGAGATAGGCTCATGGCTCCTCCAAGATAGGCTCTTGAGGAAACTAGAGAAAGAGAAAAGAGAAAAGCATGTCGTTGAAGATTGAAAGAGGCAAATTAGCTTGCTTTTGTTTTGGTGCTAATTTATGACAGCCATATTGGAGGTGATTGGGTCCTTGCAACATAATGGTTTGTGCAGGTTCCAAGGCCTTTTATCTTTCTTTAGTGGAGTTAATATATGTAGCCAATTTGCAAATGTCCACCTTTTGTAGCTCTTTTGCTTATTAGTGCTGGGCATGAAACTATGAAATGCACCATACACTTGCTTAAATCACTAAAACCTCTGTTTGTTTGCTGTTTGATACTACCACCCATTAAAAAAAATCACTACTAATATCATCATAACAAAAGGAACTTGTGTGGTATTTTAAAATAAATGTAAAAAAAAATGTCCTTCACCTTAAACTTATTGTGTAAAAATAGTTTAAATAACCCATGAAAATCCAGTCAGTTTAACTGGTATGTGCTAATTCCTGCTTTCATTTAATTCTCATTACTCAACGAGCTATTTTTGCTCCTCGGTCTCAGAGGGGGCAGAAAGTGAGGATCCAGACAAATCCAATATCATCAGGTTTCTAAGCTTTAGCCTGGAGAGAGGGCATACAAATACAGAAGAAAGTAATGTGGGTGGGAAAATGTTTATCTAGTTTTCAAGTACTGTAAAGTTAACCAGTGCTGCTCCTTTATTCAAATCTAAATAAATAGAAGAAAAAATATTTCTTAAAAAGAATACTTTGTTATAATACATCAGGGGAAGCTGTTGATTAAATCAGATAGGATTAATCTGCATTAAGTAAATTGGCAGCTTTTGCTCCATACTCACTTTGTCTTCATCCCAATTATGCCATTCTGAAAGTCCTGATTATTTGATAACTCATACCAGTAACACAAGCTCCTTTTTGCCTATGGTCTCTATTTATAACATACCCAAATGTTATCTTTTCCTGTAACAAATTGTACATGTGCAATAGATGCTGAATGTGTCAAAATGTAAAACTAAAACCCCATGTGAAGAGTTTCATGTTTTATAGAAAAGTCATATATGCATTTTATTTCAAATAGTTATTGAAAGGGAAATGCATGAGGAGGAGACTGCATAAGGGGGATTTGCCAAACATTTTCCATCCCAAAACCACAGGACAGAAGAAAGAAAACTGACTTTAGGCTTTGATAGGTAGCTCCCTTGATGTCTGAAACCACTACAACATTCTAATCTAAATCTATGTGAAAGCAATGGGAATATCCGGGGAGTTTCATATCCGCAGTGTGTTATCTGCAGCTCACAGCACCACCAGCTCACAAAGAGCAGACCACAGGGGTGAAGAGAAGGGAAAAACATTCCCTTTTTATAATTCTGCTATTTAAGAAGGAGGGAGCCCAAAGTGTCTCCAGGAAATATTGATGACAGCTAAATTCACCAGATTGTTCATTTCTCATGTGTTAATTCAAACCAGATTGCTGTCTCATAAATGCCTAAATCTAATTCCACCACAGCAAATCAGGAGAATAAAAAAAGTTTGATCACAGGTTTGTGTTCTGAATCTTGGGTTTTCAAACAAAGTTTTGCAGTAACATATACAGGAAATTCCTCATTGTAGATAAATGGCTGAGGTTGAGATTGAAAAAATGAAGCCTTGAAAGGAGAAAAAAGGGGAACAATTAAAAGTTTAATTAGAGGAATGAAATGGAGTGCATTTTCTATTACTACATCACTGTTGTAACCCTTATGGGTCTGCATACTAATATGAACCACTTATTTAATTCATAAGCAATTTAAAAAAGCCTGTTTGGATTTTTTTTTTGTCTTCTCATTTAATAGAAAGACAGCACGCATGTATTAAATTCTAACAAGGCCAGACCGCCTTGCTGAAAACTCCAAGTTAAAGTATGTCTGATTAAATATAAATCTTTGAGTCTATGATTTATCTCTTACTTGATCCCTTACCTACAAAGACATTACTTTAATGAGTGTTAGGTAACAACATAAATAAAATAGGAAAAAAATACAACTGAACAATGTGATTGTAGGCAAGCAAGACAGCAAAACTGCTTTATAAAGACATATAAGGAACGTTTTAGATGTGTGTAATGCTTTTCAAGGACACAAATGTGCTTTACAATGCATCCGCTACTGTATATATTCATGCAAAAATTAGACTTGTGATGGTATGCTATAGTATATGTGTAGCCAAAAATGTTCTGGAAATACTGCAACCAATCCAAGCACCACTGAACATTCATACACCTACATTGGGATGGCAGGTAAAAATTTGATGAATGCAGTGATGGAAAGATTGAAATAAATTGGGAATCAAATCACAAACCTTTTTATTGTTGTAAGCAAAGTAAAACTGATTGAAATTTTAAATACTTACTTTAGAATAGCTCATTTATATTCCTTCATAACAATCAGTTGGGCTATAGTAGTAGCCTGCTGGCCTTGTGACTCTTAACTACACTTGCAAACAGTGAACAAGCATTGCATTATGGTAACCAGCAATACGTTTCAGTGTCTTCTCTAAATCCCTTTGTGCAACAACAACTGCAACTATAAGTTATCAGCTACTCTTCACCAGTCTTGCAACTCAACTATTGTGAAGAACTTCTTGCCCATTTCTCTGTGAGCACTGAGATATTAATGAGTTTTCACAGCTCAGATAAATAATTTCTTTCAAGTCCTTTTTGCAACTGTTGGATAAAGTTCAGGGCTTTGATTTGGCTTAAAAAAACAAACCAAAAAATACAATTAATTTTGTTCTTTCTTAATTACTCTTTGGTAGAATGAGTTGTATGCTTAGATTGTTTTACTGCAACACCGGCTTTCTGCTGAGACTACTCAAGGACAAATGTTCTGACATTTCCTTTAAGTGTTTATTGAAATAGTCCAGCATTTGCTGTTAATTCTGCATCTCTTTAAGCACTGTCATATACACCATTACTCACCACTGTTTTCCTGATTAGACTCTATGAACATTAAAATTAGCTAATGATAAAGGCACTTAGTTGCTTAGAGGTCATGTAATTGAGATTGCTCATCCAGTAGAATTCCTCATTGTTTGAGTGATCTTTGTTTGTTCACCAGTTCTGCGGATGATAATAGTCTTGAGTCTCCTCCCAGTATGCCCTATAATGTCTGATTAAATGTAACTTTGTGTCTGCAGGGTTCAGAAATATCATATCAATGTTCAACAAACTGAATGTGAGGCTCCAACTTGGCTGGATATCTGCTTATAACCTAACAAGTACAATATTACTCTCCCCATACTATTTCAAAACAAGTTTGTTTTTCAAATAAACAGAGATTGATGGTTTTAACACAAATTGATATGTCATATCTCGAAGTGAACAGAACCATTTTGTCTTGTGTTTAATGTCGTTTCTTTGGGGGAAAAAACAGACATTGTTAAGACAATATTGTCATTAAAATATCTGTAGAAAAATATGCTTTGCTCATAGCATGTAAGGTTACATTCAGAAACATATTATTTCCCTTGAAATTTTATCTGTAAAGAGATATAGTGTTTCACTAAACATCCAGTCAGCTATGCTGACATTAACAATGACCAACTGAGTTTTAAACTTTTCTTTATGGCTTAGAGAGAAATATTATATTATAACACCCCAAGCTACCAAAGGTTTAATAATTCCTGGTTTTCACAGGGAGGAGAGGAAATGCTCTGTGGTGTGCTGCACAGGTGAAATGAGTCAGTAATCACACAAAACAGTCAAAGTGAACAAAGCACCGGGGTTCATGTAGCAATCAATCATTCAAGTCATGCTCTCTGCTGATGTACCCACACAGCAGAGAGAAGAAAGCAAAATAGAAGTAGAAAAATGCATTCAGTAAGGGAAGTTTAAAACATTATGCATTTAAATACAACAGGGTACTACAATATGAATACAAACACTAATATATATGCATATACATTTAGCAAAAAAAACATTTTTTGCACTTTCTTTTTTAATCTTTAACTTTTGTGCTCAGTAGAGAGGTGTGTGATTGCCAATTTATTTTAAGTTGAACATATGGGGGTAAGCCATCATGTTCAAAGATTCCACTTAGTTGGTTTTGATGATTGCTTTGTTTGCTCATTGTTTCATTCATTCATCATATAAATGAAGTTTATTTAGTCTCATGAGAAGAATATGAATAATAATGGAAAAGGAAATGTGTTGCTTTACCTACTTCTCTTTTTGCCATGTGCCAATTTATCTAAGTTATTTCTTAATCTGATAGGGTTGTTATTTTTTTCCTTAATTGTGTATCTCAATTCCTTCCAGGACATTTTATTTATAAGGTAGTTGCACTGTCAAGTAAACAAATGTAAATATATACTAAGATGGTTAACAAGTCTTTGTTGGGCTGGGCAAGAACTGCCTGAAAGAATACATTTATATTTTAAATACTGAAATACTAATATTAAGACACCTTACATTGCCACTTTTTGCTACTAGATACCACCAACAGTGATCTGTGATCTACTACACTGACCTGCTGTGACTCCTCCCCACAGTTTAAATGCCAAAAGTTAGCATTTTAGCTAATTGTCTGGTAAAAGGTCAATAGGCATTTGTAAATGAGACACATGGTGGGTGTTCATTAGAAGTGCTAAGAGCTGCTAGGGCTTATTAGAGTAGTACAGGGCTGAGCCAGTGCCATTTCTCTCAGGGGATAGTCTGTGAAGTCCATTTATGGTGTATTGTCAAAGAGGACAATGCTGTAAAAGCCGTTATTTTGGGGCACTGACTGTATAGAGCAGCCAAGGGCTGCAGTAAATCTGTAAGGGAATCTAACTGTGTTTTGTGTGAACAAAAAGCGATCAAGCTGGGAGCACTATGAGACCCACAAGTTGTTCCAGTTTTCACCATATCCAATTTTTCTAAGTAGACTTGGATCAAGGCAAAGCATTTGAACACATGCTGGTGAGATTGTGCTTTTATATGCCAATATGTGGTGTATGTGAATTTAAAGGAAGTGCTAAAACCCTTTTTGAAACTCTTCATCATATTAAGTAAGGGAACTGCAGAAGATTTAAATTAATTGCAATATGGGAGCTTTCTTTGCCAGGAATTTAGGGTGAAATGCCACAGCACACTTTTGTTGTTGATACTGTCTGCCAGGGCTAGTTGGTTTTGCGGTTTGGTGTTAATAAGCAACAGTCATGGATGTTTTGTTGTTTTCCAATTAATGCTACACACATTGAGTTTTTAAGAGGAAAGGAAAGAAAGTCTAGTTCAGCAGATGCATTACAATTTGGTAAAGGGGGGGGGGTATATTTTAGAACTTGGGGAAATAAAAATGCACTTCTCAGTATCAATGATGATTGCTGTGAGCTGGTGCACTACTAAGCATGTTCCACTATTTTTTTTTTTTTAATGTGTTATCCACAAGGAGTGCCCATGTTTGTTTGTTTGTGTGATTTTTGTTTATTTTATCAAGAACTACCTGAGCTATAATACACCATCTTGTTTCCCTCTAGCCTCCAAACAGTAACAAAGCCTCTCAAACAATTTGATATTGCCTCATCGTCCTTTGTTGATGCAGTGGAGTTATACTATAGCTTGTGTCACCATGTTTTTCTCAATCTGCATTTTATACCATCACCTATTTTTTCCTTTTTCTATTTTTCTAACTCAGGAATTCATTCTAAATATTTTTGTATTGTATTTTTTTTAATGTTCTATCCGTATAAGGTGGCAGTTGTGATTGTTAACATTCTAGTATGTATAAAACAAAACTTTTAAAACACATCAGGTGGATTTTAAAGATTTTGCTAACAATGTAAACTGTGTGAATGGCACAGTTAAGACATTACCTCTACACTGGGTCTATAATGTTATGAATCTTCATTGATAGGTTGACATTTGTAACATGTTGCCACTTGAATAAAAATTTGAGTTTTTTTTAAACACATGTATAGAATAAACACACAAAAAGTTCAAAAGGAACAAAAAATGCTTTCCAGCTGTGTATCACCAGTAATCGTTTTGCAAGTCAGACACTGAAAATACCACAGACTTTGTGATATGTCAAAAAGGGGACTAGGAATAGATAGCAAAATGTCACACTGCTTCTACATAAGTATAAATGGTTAGTTTGATCTAAAGGTAGTATGCTGTAAGGTTGACTAAGTGGTATAAAACAAAAACAATTACATGCATAAGAGACTTAACGATACAATGAGAAGTAGGGTGAATTAAATGGTTGGAACTCATTTTAAATATATTCAAGCAGCATCCACCTTAAAAGCTCTCCAGTGACTGCATACCTCTTGATAGGCAAAGTGAAGTGCAATCACTTTGAAGAGCAGAATGACTGCTTAGCAGGTTATACCATCAGCTGTCTTTCTAATTGATGGTAGAAATGATAATTGCCCTTAAAAGATCACATTTTCAGCTCGACTCCCTTTTCACTCACACACCTCACCCATCAATATAATTTGGCTTAATGCAAAAGCCTTCCACAGAAACCAATCAGAAAAGCTATCCATTTCTATTGGGGTTATTATCAAGGCAAAAGAAAAAAATCTTTCTCAAGCCTGTCATCCATCAATTCAGTGACAAACAGTCTTCAAAGCACAAAGCTAATACATTTGATGCATGACAATAAAGCCTTTCCCCAAACCTATAGAGCTCTTTGCATAAGTGGCAGTTGAGGACTTTAAAGTGTCTCTTTGACAAACCACTTAGTTCTCTGATTTTAGAGGACGAGTAATGATCCCTTCAGAGACGCAGCACGAGGTGTGTGGATTGAAAATAAGTCTTTGTGATTTTTAAACCAATTTTAATAACTTACTTTAACTCAAATAAATCAAAGCACCAATCGCTCTTCTGAAACACTTGACCACTGTTACACAGTCTTTCATCATTCTTTTCCCCAAGGGTGTCTGTCACTGCATATAATTTCTTCTCTTAGTCTAATTATTAGACTGCTTGTGTCAGAGTCTGAGACAGGACTATTTTTGAGTAGAAGAACCAAACGCCTAATGAGTAAAAGTTGCTATTTGCATGCACTGGTGTATCATGTGTGATTGAATTGGAAATGTGTTAATTTTTCTAGGACTGGAAGCCTAATGGTAGTAACTAATATATGCATACTGGATATATTTCCTATGAATCTTGATGTAGCTACAATATTATTGAAATGCTTTTTTCAATCATTACATGCATTGCCCCTACATGGAGAACACAACTCTGCTCTTCACTTATTATTTTGCACATTGGAGGGAGTGTTTTGAATTTAGGGCCTGACTTTGATCAGAGCTTTAAGTGAGATTTAAGAACACAATCACATTAGAACATGCGCAGATATCTATACCCAGAAAATCATATAGCAATCCCCAGAGAGGATTGGGAAGTAAATCTATCCCAATCCGAGCACCAATTAAAAAATGCATTGACATTTAATTCACCAGAAGCCACAAACCGTGCTCTTCTAGTTTGTGTGTGACTTGAGAGCTCCTTAATTTTTTAACAGCCTGCTGCCCTGACATGCTGTAAAAGAAAAGAAAAGAGAAAGAAACACACGGATGGCTGTCGCTGATTCCTTTACCTTGCAGATGAAGCTTGCTCTCAGGGCTCTGCAGGAGGATTGAGCTAACCGAGTCCAGATTGTCATAGCTACTGCATCCCAGTGGCCCTGTTCGTGTCTCTGTCACCTGAAAGAGAATTACAGCTCAAATGAAAGTCACATTACAGAGGCATGTATGATTTTAAGGGTGTGGTGCTAATGTCTGTTTCTATATTATAAGCATGGAGTGGTGAGCACATACAGTACAGTATACCTGCATTTCAACCATCAGGGTATCTATATTTCTCTTTGTACTGTTCTGATCATTACTGTTCGGATGTTTAGTGTTTTCCTTTTAATGCTTTGTAAGAATAAAAAACACACAACATTGCTAAACCATGAGAAATGGCTGTTTACTACCAATGTCAGTCATTTTAGATAGGCTTAGTTTTTTAAGTGACTTATTTTAAATATGTGCTAACTGCACAGTAATTGCACAGTTTCGTCATACATTACAAATGGATTTTTTCCTTTGTGTTTTCTTTTACACGAGCTCTAGTCATGGCTGACTTATTTTCAAAGCAAGTCTCAGTTGCATTTTAGATACCACCTTTATGCACATATTTCAAATTAGCATCTGGCTGCATGTTTCAGTTATTACAAAAATAAGCTGTTACGTCCCTCAGGCTCTTTTAGTGTCTGAATGAGGTGTCTTTCTTTCTTTTTTCTATCTTCCTTGTATAATCTAAAGTTACTATATAAATGAGTCTTTTATAACTATTATTTGTTGTCTTGTGTCAAATAGATGACTGTAACCAATGATCGTGATTCGTGATTCGTGTCTTCCATTAGTTGCCAGGCTGGTTGAGCATTAACATTTTATCATAGGTGTTTTTTCAGAGAAAACAGCTGCTTGGTGGGGCTGAAAATTAACACTGATGTGCCCAGTTTGAAAATAAAAATTACAATTCTAAGTTGAGACATCAAATCAAAGAGCTCAATAAGAGCCTAATGCCTAAGAGCCTAACTTACAGAGAATTATTGCATAAATGATGGTGCAAATGTGTTAGATATCCATCCATCCATCCATTTTCTACCGCTTATTCCCTGAACGGGGTCGGGGGGGCTGGAGCCAATCCCAGCTGACATCGGGCGAGAGGCGGGGAACACCCTGGACAGGTCGTCAGTCCATCACAGTGTTAGATATGTCCTATGTAAATGACAGTTTTGCATGTTTTCTTGATTTTTGCAGCTTTGCGAGTCCCTATAGGACAGGATCTATAAAATGTTTGCACACATGCCCTGTAACTCTGTTTGTTTTATTTGCAGACTTTGTTCATAGTTTTATTTCTTTGAGCCACTTTTTGATGTCTCGATGTTGTCTTTCCATTTGTAGTTAGCATTATTTACTGACATATTCACAAATTTTCCTTCCATACAATGTTTGTTTGTGTGGCAGTCATATTTGTTTACTTTAAGTTATTTATGTTCTTCTAAGCTTAATTAACACACACCTCTAATTCCATTGGGTCTTATTGCTTTTGGGAATTTCTCACCAGTGCCATACAGCAAACTATGTCATGCACAAAACCTTAATTTCCAACATGTTTACATCTGCCATTTACACAATCACCCTTACTAAATGATCCATAAGCCATGTTTCAGCCACAGTTTTTTGGTGATTTTTGAGTGCACCTGCAAACTATTCTCAAAGTGGGATCTTGATAGATCTAGCCCTAATGGTTTTTAACTGTTAAGGCTGAACACAATGGTTTGCTATAAATCCAAACACACACACTATGTGGCATCCATTCACAAGGAAGTGGGGACCGCCACATAAAAGAATAGAATAGAATTCAACTTTACTGACATTGCACATGTCACAAGTACATAGCAAGAAAATCCAGTTTGCATCTACCCAAAAGTACTTTAGCAATATAAACATATTATAAATGTACGCTGAAGAAAGAGATATTAATTTGAATATAAGCAGTATTTTTACAGTATATACAGTATGGATATGGTATTAATATGCTATAATTAGAAGTATACACAGGCTACAATAGAGTGTAACAGGCTATAATATAAATATGACATATTATGCAGGTTAAGTATTACAGTTGCACCATTGAGATTACAGTAATACAAATAGATTAAATTAGTTTACAGATAAAGTGCAGGCAGTTGTAGGTGGTCAGTCCCTCTAATAATGTTGTGTATGTGTATGAAAATACAGTCCATAGCTTGATGTTTGACTACTTAAAAGTGAAAACGTGAAATTATACAAATGGTGAGGTGAAATATGGGACTATAGGACAAAACACATTAAATCATTTAAGCTAAAAGATAGAATCACAGTCCTGAGAAATTCCTCAGTTATCCACGCTTATAGGCAATGTGTCCATTGCAAAATATTCATCGTGAAAGATTAAAGAGAAGTTCTGTTCTACAAACCTCCAGTTAAATTTGAAATAATTTACCCTTTATATATATATATATATATCTATATATATATATATATATATATATATATATATATATCATATATATATATAT
>JBAMHV010000020.1:9354546-9366981 GCA_037177535.1 Pseudomugil gertrudae | reverse complement strand
TAGGGTGGCTGTAGGGTGGCTGCAGTGTGGCTGTAGGGTGGCTGTAGGGTGGCTGTAGTGTGGCTGTAGTGTGGCTGACAAGCAAGAAATTAGCAGATGCATATCTTATCCTTGGCATCAGGCTATTGGGGTAAGGGTGCTGGAGGGTGTGGGGTGGTACAATTGACAGGGCCAGACTTTTCTGGTAACCATATGATGATCATTTTCAATTAGTATGCCCTTGAATATAAATTTCCAGATTGTTTGTAAAAGTTATATACATTGCATTTTTAAAAGATTTAATTAAGGTTTGCTTTGTGGTAAGAAGTTCAGTAGTAATACTTGCTCTTGTTTTCACAGAATTTTGTTTTCACACTGCAAGTTTACTAAGTTAAAGCAATCTATTTTAATTCATTTAAAAAGAAACTCTTTTTTATCAAAAAGTAATTATACAAGCTAAATCACCCAAATTAGCAGTGTCTAAATGTATAACTGAATAAACTAAACTTTGTTGTAGAACTTGCTGTTGTGAAAATGTCTAAGTGTGGACGATATCAGATGAGACGAATGTGTAAATATAATTAATAAAATAAATTAGCCATCCGGTTGGTGCATATAATAGCATACAATAATATATCAAATTAGTCTTACAAAATTTAAATACTTTAAAATGAATGACTGATGAGTGACAGTTGGGTAAAAATACAAATACAGTAAAAGAAATGTAGAGTTGATCAAATGAACATTACAGTTTGACACTTTTTGGGCTCAGAGGTCCTACTGTACATACTATTATTCTTTAACAGCAGTCACATTTCTGCTTATGAAAAGAACCTTGTTAAAATGTGTCATGAAGTTACACATTTTAATTAAATCATCACTGCTTATTAAAAATGTTTGCCTTTGTTTTTTTGTTTTTTTTGAAGTTGAAGCAGTATTCAGCAGATAGACAGTGATGTTAAATTAGTTTAAGTGTACCATTCCAACTATGAAGGAATACTGTCCAAACAAAAACCAAACAGAATATCCATTCATCCATTTTCCACCGCTTATCCGAGGTCAGGTCGCGGGGGCAGCAGTCTAAGGAGGGAAGCCCAGACTTCCCTCTCCCCAGCCACATTCACCAGCTCATCTGAGGGGATCCTGAGGCGTTCCCAGGCCAGCCGCGAGATGTAATCGGTCCAGCGTGTCCTGGGTCTACCCCGGGGCCTCCTCCCACAGGGACGTGCCCAGAAAACCTCACCAGGGAGGCGTCCAGGAGGCATCCTAACTTGATGCCCGAGCCACCTCATCAGACAGAATATCCCCCATAAAATTTGTGTTGAGTTGAAATTTGAACTATTTGATTTCATTATGCTGTCTTCATCTTAGCATTTATCTAGCTCGTGTGGAGCTTTAGTTTGCACCACACTGTATTCATGTCTTATAAAACTGTTTATGAAGGTAAATTGCCACCTGATCACCCATTTTCATGCATCAACTGATTTGTGGACTTTGAAATGTACTTCTTGAGCATGGATGAAGTGCAGATGCAGACGGAACATGACTTGTAGTGATTGCTGACACTACCTACCCCCCCCCCCCCTTTTTTTTTTGTTCTGCCTAACACCAAATAATTTGTGTCTTCAGCAGGTTGTGCATCATGAGCAACTTTGACTGGACAAACTGGCTATCTTTCTTCTGTCACCCTTGGAATTCCTCCAAGATGGCAAATTATGTGTTTGCGTGTTCAAGCTGATGCACTTTAGAAATTACAGTTAAAGGCTAATAATGTGCTTAAATGTATATGTGCCTTTCCACAACTAGTGTGCCTCTCAGTTATTTTTCACCAGGACCTGGGTTTTCCAAATGAAACGCACACATACCCAGCTTTACGGATTAAAGACTGACCCCCGTAATCTGGATGACCTTAGGAGAGCTGTATGCACTACTTGTCATTTCCTTCTCTCCAGCAGACTCAATAAGAGTTTAGTGCACCAGATTATGAAAATAGAGTTTAACACTATAAAACCAAAAGGAGCAATCAAAGTACTGAAGTGGGCCGAGGGGGACTTAGAGGATTTGGATTATTAAGCAGAACACAACAGTGGAATCCCACCAGGTCCAGTATATATCACAGCGTGCAGTCAAAAATCACAGGTCTGGAACATACTCTCTAATTGTCATCTACCATCAAGAAAATCAGCTATCCAAATAAATATGAGATGCTGCACACAAGATCACTTTTTTCTTCTTTTTTTTCTTTTTGTGGCAACCAAGTCTGAACATGTGCTATTCCCTAAGCCCCAAATGTTGGAAACCAAAGTTTTCTTGTTTATGCAAAGTTCTCTAGTTTTAAAAAATACAACATCTCCTGTGGTGACATAGATACAGCTGCGGTAGCAGCATATGTGGGCAGTGGATCGTTGTGTTTGTGTGTCAAAGAGAAATTTAATATCTCTCACTTCTTTCCTTTTATATTAATTTGAATGCCAGGAAAGTGTTTTTTTTTTTACGAATGCATAGTCTGTGCAAATGTTTGCAAGCCAGAAAATAATCACCTCAACTTAAATTTTAGGTAGCAGGTTTACATCTCAAGTACTGTGCAGGTTGTAAATTAGCCCAGGATTTGTCTCCTTTCATTTTGACTGGAATTGGCTGAGCTGACCTGCTTTAATTAGGTACATAACAAACAACATACTGTGCACTCTATTTATTTTGGAATCAATGCCAGGATGTGTGCGTATTTAGGCACACAGGCCTTTCACTTTACTTCTACAGAATTATTGACCTTTCTTATGCACTTGCCTTCAGCAAAGCTCCAATTAAAATTCTCTTTAGGATTTATGCCGAGTTAAACAGAAAGAGGTTAAATCAGCAGTGTAAATGGAAGGCAAAGGTCAGTTAAGGAAACATAAACACTACACAGTGCAAATAATCTGATGAAAAGTAGCTTAATTGCTAAATAAACCCACATTGTGGTGGTTGAATGTGAATAATCTGAAGAAAAACATCTAATAAAATCAACAATTAAGCAATCTTTATGTATTTTTTCTTCCAAATTAGTGATAAAACTAATTATTTGTTTAATAAAAAAATATCCAGTCATTAAATTAGATTTACTTGAGTAGGATCAATTATTAATAAAATTATCAACTAAATTATTCTCAAGGTACTTTTAAAATTACAGTTCAATTCCTTTTAATACAATTGATTTCTATTATCTGATTAAATAAACATTTTTTAACAACATAGTTCAGTTAATAAAATGAGTATTTACAGACATTTGCCAATAAGGGAACAAATGTATTGAATATTCACAATTCAATATATTCAATCTTCCTCAGAATTCATTCCTAATATTCAATTAAATAATGCTGTAATAATCTGTGCAATAGGGTGTGTTTGTAAGCCAAACAGTTCCTAGTTTAAAATTCTGTTGGTACATTTCTTGGTGTTCCCATGTTCTCGCCTTATGCTGGGTTGAAAAGCAGGCATATTGACTTAACTGGTGATGCTAAATAAATCCCTTAGAGCGACTTTGAGTGAGCGTGGCCATTTGTCTCTGTGCTGGCCCTGTGATGGACTGGCAAACCTTTCTGGGAATACCATGGCTCTCGGCAAATGGCTATTGCAGTTGAGTCTAGCTTCCATGTGACCCTGAACTGAATGAAGTGAGTAGAGTGAATAACTTGGAATGTATGAAATGTCTCCATATTGTCAACTTTTGACTTAATTAGAATAACTTCATATAAATATTGCAGCACTGTGATACAAAATAAATTATTATGCAAAAGATATCACCCAGCAATGTGTACGGACTGTTTCACTGTGCAATAAAGCCCCTTTTTTAATAAGTTCATTAAAGTTGTACCAGCATATGGAGAACTCATTATTTCTTTAACTCCTTTAAATAGACTTGGGAGTATGATGTTCTCACTTTTTTTCACACTCTACTTAGACAATTGTATTATTTGAAACCATACCTCATACTAATAATATATGTCTAAGTAGCATTTACACTTGAAAGGCCAATGAGAATTAAAAGCTGGTTTGAAGCGGTGTGAGATAACAAAAACAAGGGATGAAGGCTATAAGATGGATGGTACTTGGAAGAAAACCGTAAGGTTCAACTGTCTTCATTACACATCTCTGCTGAGCCTTCCTAATCTGCCCATCATCTGCCGTTTTCTTAATGACTTGCTATTTATGGCTACATAGAAATGAAGAGGCTTGCTCCTTAGTAATTCTCAAACCCTGGCAGGAGAGGCTCTCTAAGGACATTTTTTTCTGCCTGGTTCATAAATAGTGTGTGTGACTTCCTGCAAGTCACACTGAAGGGACGAGGTAACCAAATTTTACACGTGGCAGCACATTTTACTTCCTAATGTTCTTTCAATATAACTATAAGTATTAGAAAATTATCTATTTTTTCACTAATTTTAACTATCAAATGTTGCCACAAAAGCAACATTAAAATCTGCCACCCTTGCTTGTGGCACTAGCAAATTGGATGTAACCTGCTCCAAACTTATCTCTGCAGTCAACAAAAAATATGGGTCATACATGTTAAATTTCACACTTCACACGAGGCTCACAGATATGAACTAAAAAAATGAAAGATAGGATCATTTGACTGTGGCTGGCACACTATCACCATCTACAGCACTGCAGCATCATCAGGAAATATGCATATTGATTGCTGGTGTAAATCTGCCCAGACTAACTGTATGAATAGGTGACCTTGTGACGGATGCAGTAAGCACACCCTCCTGTGGCAATGCACACTTTACTTGCACACATCATGCATGAATGAATACAGTGTACACAGTCAGCTACAGTCATGCGCACACTTGTCCCGGCATGACAGCATGCAAGCACACATACACCCACAACACAGTTAATTCCTCATCACACTTTTTCCTGCATAATCACACATTCCTGCAGGAAGACACTCAGTCGTAAAATTGACATTTTCTTTCCATTACAACACTCCATTGACTATCATATTTTCATTCCCAAATGACCCTCCCCACTGGAGTCCTAGCTTGAAGCAATCAAGTTCAGCCACACAAAGACAACAACCATATGTCATTTATTTCCACAAGGAGGGAATGATATTGTTCACAGCAGGACTAACTTTATATAAACTCTTCTTGTCAAAAGTGCTTTTAGTACATTCAAAATCCATCTATAGTTGTGTCCATACTTATGACTGTTGACTTAAACATTTTTTTTTCTCCAGAATTGAGAAATGCAAGTGGTTTGTGAGTCAGCACATGGCTAATGGCTTTAATATGAATGACTTTTTTCTTGTTTTCTTAGAAAGAGCTGTGAAATATCTATGGATAAAAAAGATGCACAACAAGAAATCCTTTGTGCCCCACTGCACTGCATGATTTCATTACATAGCAACCCCAGGTTGGACTGGAAGCTGCTTATAGCTTGAATGTGTATATGTGTGCTAGTATACTGACGTATGTTTACATGCTAGTTTTTTGTTATACCAGGAAAGAAGAGGGAAAAAAAGGAAAATTAACAGAACAAAGTTTTTAAACTCTTGTTAAATTTAAATCTTTATTTTACTTATTCATTTACTGCTTAGTTTAGGGAAAATATATCTCTTAGTGAGGGTTGAAAATAAAAATAAAAAAATTGGCAAATGTTTAAAATCATTATTAGGACTAAAACACAATTCCTTTATCATTTGTTTGTTTTTGGATATTTTTTTTTTAAAAACTTCACTTACAGTATTTCTCTTTACAACATAAACTATGTTTTCTCCCCCAAAAAACACCATCCATGTCCGATACACAACTATGGATATTTTAACTAAGATTCTGCTGAGAAAACTGAGAGTACAGATGAGATGGGCCTTGATTTTTCTAAACCTTATGAAGGATGAGTGGGTCAGGAGTTTAGTAAAGGCCGGGGAGTAGAAAGCAATGTAGTCTGCAGGGGGCAAACACAGTACCCTGTTGTTTATCCTGC
Source organism: Pseudomugil gertrudae (assembly GCA_037177535.1). Classification (NCBI taxonomy): domain Eukaryota; kingdom Metazoa; phylum Chordata; class Actinopteri; order Atheriniformes; family Pseudomugilidae; genus Pseudomugil; species Pseudomugil gertrudae. The sequence continues at coordinate 9,361,032 of JBAMHV010000020.1, read as the reverse complement.
TTTTCCAATTTAATTTTCTGCCTCTGATAGATTTTTCTACTTTATTCAATGTTTTTCTGGAATAAATGTATAACTCATAAATAATGCATTTTCATAATGTTATATAATGTCTTCTTCTTTTTTGTTTGTTTTGTTTTGTTTTACATTCCATTCATTTTAGCTTGCATAGCATGTTTAACCTGTTGGAGTCCAAAAAGAATGAAATAATAAGAAAAAAATTGTGTTTATAATAAAGTAGCTTTCAATAAGAGCCTTCACAGATGTCTGACGTCATCAAAAACTGTTTGTTAAATCTGATTGTTATATACCTTACTGGTTGTTCTGCCATATCTGACAAATTCGACTCAGAATGTGTGAGTTGTCTAATTGTAGAAGCATCTTAACTTGTAATTTAATACCTTTATGGAACATAGTTGTTTCTAATTTTGTTTGAAAGGATAATGCTGTTATTTTGATGACAGGGAGAATATATACGGGAAAATGCAACCTTGGCTGAAAACCATTTGGGACATTTTGTTAGAGACATCCTCCAGCTTGTTACTGATATCCTCCATATATTCATCCATTCTTGAATTACACCCTCTATTCTCTAGAGGATGTCTATTGCTAAACAAGGTTTAAAGTAATTATTTGCTGCGTCTTACTGCTAGCACTACAGCACAAGATATGCACAGTAGCAGAGACAGAAAAAGTGCCTGAGCTGTAATTTATATTTGCTCTTGGTTTTTCACCAATCCACTGGATCAAAGATCTGTATGATATGACAAGCAAAAAGATCAATAAAATATTTTTGTTGTCATGACATAAGACCTTTTTCTATTTGTCTGTGGCTCATATATGAAAGTAAAATGTGCTTTTAGAGTAGTCGCCAAGAACAACCATCAGAAAAGGAAGATATTAAAACATAAATTAAATAAATAATATACTTGTGACAAAACAAGTATATGGTTTTAATAATTTATTCTCATAATTCTAACACGAGTAAAGCTTTGATACCATATGGTTTGTAGCATATGATGATGCACAGACTGTTTATTGTTCAATAATAATGCTCCATTGACAGATGCAAAAGCTAATCATCCAGTACTGAACATTAAAAGTCCATCATTCAGATACAGACTTTGATAGTCAACTGATAATAAAACGTGTCATTCTTCTCCCGTTGTAACATGTTGCAACTGCTGAAATCATACCACATAGTTGCCTTAAGCTTATATTTATAAATGATTAATATGATTATATATTTAACCCTACTTTAAAGCTATTTGATGAAGGAAAACATACATATTTCAGTGTATTCGGTGGCACAGAATTCTAATGCTCAGCTATTTTAGTTATTGCACCATTGGGTTTGCATTGATCTATCTGAATACATTTGCTTATTAATTTCTCTGCATCATCAGATGCATCTAGGAGCGAGAATAATCCTGTATCATCTTGCCTCTTGTTGGAAATAATGTAAAAAGGCACTAAATGAGCTCACCGTGACTAAAAATGCAATGAATTCCTCAGATGTTAAACGTTAACACTTTTCACAAAATATTTCTGTGACCTGGTTGTAAAATGGGATATACTTTGAGACAGGAAATGTCAGAAAAAAAAATTCTGCTGTATTGACACATGTTTTCATCCTGATTGCAAGTTTGCACTCCAAAGCAGGTCTCACAGCAACACTAAATCAATACCAGAGGAGCACAGTCCTTGTTCTTTGTGTTTGTAGAGCCATATTTTCTGATGAACTTTGCCTGCCCTGCAAAATATGATCATAGCCTGTCTGCTGCAAACGTGACTGGAGAGCTGAATTTGATGCATTTGTGTAATTTACATATTCATTATATATCTTGGAAATGACATGATGCTATTTTAAATGCTTTTAAAGTTCCCCCTACATTAATTGTTCTTAACTACTTTGCAACAGTGCAATGTTAAACTATTTTAAACTACTGCTATACACATACGTTCTTCTTTCGAAAGAGATGGAGAGCTTTTCACACATTATCTATAAAACAAAAACAATGTTGTTGCTGTTTATTAAATAAATCAGAGCTAAATTTAATAGAAATTTTTTTAAAGCCACAACAGCACTTTTGTTATAATAATTCTGAACTAAGTATTAATCCCTTTTTTTCACATCCCTTTTTTAAAATAATTCCAGTGTGTTTGGTTATATTTATATGCTCCCAATTCAGATGAATCATAAAATAAAGTTGAGTTTTCCATACACGTGAAACACTGTGGCACTTTAAGTAAACATTAAGAGACAATTTTACAAAGAAAAACTTTTGCTGATGTATTTTGGTCATTTAATTTTTTTTTTTTTTTTGCCTGCAGCCAGCACTGGGATCATAAATATCCATTTAATATTTCTTTAAGCTCATAGTTATCATAGAGTATAAATAACAACAAAGCCATTATTATTTTAAAAAAATTTGCTCACAAAAGGGTTTTTGAAAATAATGTGATAATAGAAAAATCTTTTTTTTTTTTTTTACTATATCGATCCTGTTTCCTAAAAGCAATTAAACAAACACAACCGGGAGCTTCTACAGTCCCAGTGGTACAATTGACCACTGGATTATAACATTCCAAAAGCACAAAATGTATGAAAGCACATGCTCAATGTAATGTGAGACAACTTAATGGATATCAAACCTTGTGCCGGTAAGAGATCCACCCTTTTATGTTACTGGTGCATTGAGCCTTTATACAAAAAGCATCCATTGTGCAGATGGACCAACTTACCTCAAGCCTTTTGCATCCTCATCATTTTTTCTTTCTTTTAGTAGAACATACCTATTCCCTTAAACTGTACTCTATTGGAAGAGCAACAAATATACACATTTCAAATAAGTAAAAGCAATGTGAGAGAATGGTTATCTTTTATGACTTTAACTGACTACTTACTTTGATAATCACAAACCAATTTGTACTAAGCCCAAAGTCTGGCTTCTTCACAGACAGTCTAGGCCCATCAGTTTTGATAAGCAGCTATGCAGTCCACTTAGCTGTGCAGTGATATGTTTGTCAAAGCATGTGCTGTATAGATACCGTCTTCTCAACATCCCATGCATTGCTTTCCCAAGAAACTGACTCAGCAGCAGCCACTGTCAGGTCTGCTTAATTTTGTCATGGTTGACTTCCTGCTACCTGAAGTCTCATCTGTCAAAGCTGCTTAATCCACTTGTCACTCACAACAACAAAAAGCTGGGAAGGTGCTCTTTGAATGAAAACAGGGCTGTGGAGTCTTAGTGGGGTATAGAAAATGTGGACTGGGGATTTTTGTGCAGGTGTGCAAGCATAGGTACACGTGTGGAAATTCAAATGCTAAGAATAATGTCAACACCATAAACTCAAAGAAAGATAAAAAAAAAAAAATTCAATCCATCACAAAAAACTCAGTCATACTGACAGGTTTATGTACGGTAATGTGAAAGTTAACAAGTCTTGTATAAAGAACTTCTGCAATCTTTTCATGCTCTATTATCAATCTATATTTGCCATATCCAGTTAGGAAATTTTGTACAGAATAAAAAAAAATATATATTATCAAGCAGTTATTTTTACTTTCATTTTGAAACATATAGAGATTAATTAAGACCAATAAAATATTGTTTAATGTTGATTATGTTGGTATGTCTGATATGTTTATGGAACTCTAACCAAAAATAATAGTCTAGGAAAGTTGGAGGCATTCCAGTATCTCCATGGTGCAGCTTGTTTTCTTGGCTTTTTTTCATTCAAATAAGAATTGTGTGATTACAGAGGCATGAAAAAACAGACATGTCTAAATAATTATGACCAACAGGGCTTGAAATTAACACCAGCTAACTCACTCATAGTTGGTGACAGTCGACTTGGGAGAGATAAAACAATTCCACCTGCAGCTTTCCTGGATGAGAATTTCTAACCCGCTTCATAAACAACACTTTGCTCAATTTGTTTTGGTATGTTTGCATTTTTTTTTCTATGGCAAATAAAAATGTTTACAGTTTTACTATATCAATGTCAGTTCTTGACTTTGAATGTATTGTTGAGTACGAGTATTACTTAAGTTCACAAAGACAATAATTTTTCTAATATTTTATACCCAAAAATGCGTGTCCTTTTCTAAAGAGCAGGCCAGTACATCAGAATAGTATTATTAGCAGAGTAAATATAGCAGGAAAAGAGTCTGTTTAAGTTAACATCCTAACAGAACAAGCAATTTCAGAAGCAGTTCTATATATTCATGTTAACTTTAGTGTTATTTTTGTGTATACTAAAATAATTATATCATACTACCATCATACTACCCTTTCCAATTCCAAATGATGCCCTTTTTGTCATTTCAAATGTGATGTGATAGTCAAAAAGTGATTCATTCACAAAGTATTATGGAAACAGGTTTCATGTTCAGTAGCACAAAGAAGCCAAAACAAGATTACATACAAGACTCTAAATGATGTGATGTTAGAATGAATGTTTTGTGTTTTGCTGTAAAGAAAATAAAAGAAAGAAGCAAACAATGACAAAAAAAAGCTTAAAAAGAGCCTGACTGGAAATACTATAATATAAACCATGAAAGCCATGCCTTCTCTTGGCCAAAGTGATTTAATTTTCTTAGACACATTATAAAATGACTTTATAGCAGAAATAAATCTGCCTGGTAAAAATTAAATAAAACAAATAAATATTTAATAAAAAAATACTTTAGTCTTTATATGAAATTTACTGGAGAACCTAATATGGGACTTAAAAAAAACTCTAAAGTTATATGACATTTTAAAGTTATGCATTATTAATAGTAAGGCCACATTGAGTGACAGATGAGTATTATGGGCACTCCTTAATGGACAGCTGTAAAGCTCTCTCACTTGAATCCATCTTTTGACCATCTATTCTAGTTGAGAAAAACCAATATAGTAAAATATGTGAGACTTTAAAGCAGAAGTCCAGAAGCTGACTGGAATCATAATGGATGGATTTCCAAACATGAATAAAGCAAAAGTGACTGCTTGAGTTAATTACTTAAATGTGGCCTCAAGAGAGGTATTTTCCCAAACTTTGACCTATTTGGTTTCACTAGATTTCACAGGCCCAGATTTAGATTTAGGTTTCTCAGCTGTGTATCTTTTGTCTCCCTGAACAAGTCGTCATACCAGACCACAGACTGCAGTGGACCGCTTGATTTTGTTATTAACTTCTTTTTAACATAATTTGTAAACATGCTTTTATTTATTTTCTTTTTATAAAAATCTCAACTCTTATTATCCACTAAATTTAACCTATTCCTGCTAATAAAAAAATTACAATACGAAACATTACATTGAAGCTGTTTATAATCTGAGATCTCACTAACTTGGAAATCTTAGCATGTGTTTTCTGTTTATGTATGTGTATATATATATATATATATATATCTGCCCAAGGCCTTCAGAATCAACAAAGCAGGCTCCCGTGTGCTGTTATTGAACAAAACAGTAAGTTGCAATAGCCAATCAGATCTCGCGTCAGATATAGGTTTATCTTTTAATCAATGATAGCTGAAGGAGGAGAAGAGATAGATCTGGTTGCAGATATACTTGCAACGCCATTCTCAAGACGTACCTTCCTGGAAAAGTTAGATCTTGTGAGCAGAGGTCGGCTAACCACAGAGCTAGCTAGTCTGTCCCAGCAGGGAAAAGGGTTTGTGAGCCACATCCAGACAAGTAACTATGAACGATCCCCGTGGCTCACAGTGTCTGAAAAATGCTGTAAGCTGTACTGCTGGGAATGCTTGTTGCTTATAACTGACTAATTTGATGTTTGGAGCCACTCTGGATTTGCCAACCTAAGTTGTTTCACCAGGGCAGCAAACTCAGGAATACGACCAGGCAGAAACAACTGTTAGCCTCCATGTCCATAGAAAAGGACTTATTAATGGAACTGAAATGCACAGATAAACTGTACAACAGAGCCATTTAAGTCTTCTTGAGAAAGGAAAGGAGGATGGATTTTATTTTCAAATAAGCTGGCACTGTGGAGGAGATCTGCTTTGGTGAGTGCAAGCGTTTCATTTTATCTCTTAAAATTGCTTTTTATTTTGGAGTTTTGACAATATCATTGGTCTTAGTTTCCCACTTTTGATCATGAATCTGTGCTTGTTGGTTGAAAACACAGACTTTCATCACCAAGGGCCCTGGACACAACTATGTCATTGGTCTTTTTTATACAGTCTATGGTCTCTGCCTATTTCCATACGTGCATGTAGATGGTTCAGGGTCTGAGTAGCACCATGTGCTACTTCGCATCACACACTGTAAACACTGCGCATCACACACTGTAAACACTGCGCATCACACACTGTAAACACTTCGTGCATCACACACAAGGTGCTGTCTTTGGTGCTACTCGGACCCTGAACCATCTACATATCAGCAATCTGACACTGTTGAGTTAGTTCCTTGCTGCCACCATCGCATCATCTGCTGGCGATGTGATAGGAACGAGCTCAGACTGGCGTGGTTC
>JBAMHV010000020.1:9315636-9340988 GCA_037177535.1 Pseudomugil gertrudae | reverse complement strand
TTTGGGGAGCAGTCGGGAAATAAAAGACCCACATTATTTTTGGAGCTGCCTGTTGTGTGTGTGTGTGATTTGCCTCACTTCTACACCTGGCCACACGCTCGCACGCGACACCGCATGCCCACACATACACCAAACTTATATAATAAATTACTATTTTTTAAATATAATTACAATCTATTTTTCTATTGCTGTGGCTGAGCATTTATTAATTCCTCCATTTGTTTATACTGCTTTTAACAATGTGGTGTTGAAAGGGGCTGAAGCCGCAGGCGAGACACAGGGACAGGTTGCCAGGCTATCGTAGGGCATTCATCATTCAAAGATATATATATATTTTTTTTTTTTTTTTTTTTTATTTTAATCAGATTTGATAGTTTGGTCACAAACTTTGCCAAAAAGTGTTTTGCTTTTTTTCTAAAAGTGAGGGAAGAAAATGTGCTAAAATGAAACAATTAGTAAACAATTAAAATTATTTTACCTGGTCAGCCAGCCCAGCACTGAGCACTGAACAATCCCTGGTTAAGCTACAACTATTATCAACCTACATTCAGTGAGATGAGTGACTATAACACAGGAGCATCTATCATTTAAGAGGTGATTGACTTCCTCCCTATAGTCTCTCCTTCACATATGTCCAAAATGTCTCTTATCAAGATAAAACCACACTGAACAATTGTCCCCTTGTTTTTTTTTTTTGTTTGTTTTTTTTTTTTTAAGTGTCTGTGAGAATGGCAAAAGTCACCCATGTTTTGTGTAAATGATTATACCAATCTTTCTAACTGTCCAAATACAATATGTGCACGTATGCTTCTTTGGTCCTTTTCCAGTCAGAAGCAAATAATTCTCTAACAACAAACTCATCTGCCTGCCAAAGCACATACTTGCAGTCAAGTACCTAGGCAATCTGGTCTGAATATTTCAAAGACTGCAAAACACTTTTTTTCCATGGGAACATGTTGATGTTTATGATAGCAACATCTATTGCAATGCACAAATACAGTAGATAATGTTCCACACGGCTCATTTCCATCTCTTGCTAAGTTGCTGGAAATGTCCCAGTAGCATATAAACATATTTCACAAAATGAATAATCTCCCATGACTCCATGTCAGCACAATATCAAGCCGTAATGTTGAAAGAGTATTTTGACTGTTGTCTCCTTTAGTGAGTGTAAATAAATATTTTTTCAAAAGCTTATTTACAATTTTAGATGGCAGTAGATTATTGCCTATTTAAACACTATCTTCTATTGGGTGTAATTTTTGCTGAGTGCAAAATTGGATACTGATGTTGCAGAGTCTGCCATGTCAGTCTACCACTACCGTTGAGTGTGTGTGTGTCTGCATGTGTGAGGTTTATGAGCCGTTGCCAGGCAATGTTGAAGTGTAATTTTTAATGATACAAATCGTGCTGATGCGGGTGTACCTCAGTCCATAGGCTTGTTTAATTATGCTGTTACTTGTGTTAGCTCGGTGAGAGTGTGGGTGAGTGAGATTATGCAGTCAGTGTTTCTGGGTTTTACACAGGCTATGTTAGTCTTGATGCCTTTATGGTTACCTCTAATGATCTAAAGGACTGTTATGTTTTGTTTGTAAGGCAGTCCGACGAGTAGCTACTGCATTTTTCTGTCAAGTTTTTTTTTTTTTTGTATAGTGTTGGTGTGTTTTTGAGAGTACTTTTGATTTTGTGCATTTATATTCTAATGTACTGCCGTGTTTTGCATAGCAACATTTTGTGATACATGAATAATAGACCCAAAAACTTTTTAAGAACCATGGAAAAATTGCTGCCTGATTGAAAAAATGAATAAAAGATAGAGCAGAGCGCTTCATAGAAGCTTCATCTCAAGCTTTTCTCACAAATAGGTGAGTCTCTCAAATTGATTGGTCACTTACTTGGAATTTTCTGACACATAGTCAGCAATGTGTCTGTCTGCCTAAGCTCGGCTTGACAGCAGCAATTTTTAATGCTTTATTCAGCACTCTCAATTAGTCTTTAAAGTTCCATTTCGCCCTGCTAGTGGACTGTTAAATGTGCAACTTTATAATGCTGCCAAGCTTTTAAAGATAATACCCTGATAATTCTCTCAAAGGATATATCATTTTATACATTTAAATCATCATCAAAGAGCAGAAGGAATTTAACATAGTCCATGAACACAGATTGAAGCAATACCTTAAAAAACTTGTTCTGACATCCTCAACTATTTAAAAGACGCCTTCTTTTCATTATTTATGTAATAAAATAGAACAGAAAGTTTTGCCTTTATTACTTTGTGGCACCTTTCCAGATGTCCTGCATTTGGGTAAATTATTCCCTGTAAAAACACAAGCACTCATCTGGTAGGACAAAACACACCTCTCCCACTTTTGCTGATTCAGCAAACACTCATCCAGTTTTTTTTTCTAAAACTGTAGCAAACACTCAAACACAAAACCAGGAAATATTTACAGATTTGCTGCAGATGCACCAGTCCTTTCAGTGTCCGTGCAGCACCCGTTTAACCATCTCTTTCTCTCTTCTCTCTCTTAGATATCAATTTATTGTCAGTGAATGCATCTTGTGGCTTGGTCACTTCAATTATGATATAAAATGTTATGTGGCAGCCACATGCACTTGAGCCCTTCTGGCCCAGATTAGACATGCCAGCAGATGGAACATGTGACATGATTCAGTGCTTTACTTCATAGCTCCAAGACCAGTTTAATGACCTATCAAAGGAAGTTAAGAGGAGATAAATGGCATTGAGCTGCATAGAAGGGAGATGGGAACAGAGGTGATTATTGCTTTATGGTGTTTAAGTAACTCATGTGGGAGGTCAGATGCATTACATTTGCCAGTTCAACAGTGTCTGTGACCTTCATATAGAATACATTATGTAGATGACAAGAGTAAATGGAAGCTTAAATTATCTAAGAATATATACAAAGGTGATATCAAAATTTTGGGAAAAATTCTTGAAATATATACGTGGTGGTTTAATAATACATATTTACTAATAATAGAAAGAGTGAACTGCACAAAACACAAGATCATTGGAAGTTCCAAAGAAGATGCCTTTTTTAGCATAATATATAACATTTTTAAAATGAAAATAATAAAATAATTGTTAACTTTTATTGTTAACTCATAAAAATGACACTTTGTGTGCATAATTTGACATTTGTTGTACAAGAAGTGTACTATTCCCACATCAATGGTAATGCTGATGCTAACCCATGAATTTTGCATGAAAGTACATTGACCATAATACAAAAAGAGGAAAGAAAAAAAAAACAGGGCGCAGACTGAGGCAGAATCCAGAAGCACAGGCAAGGTCAAAAACATAATCAGGATCAAACAGGCAAGCAGACAAAGAAGAGAGCTCTGGAAAAGCAACACAGACAATCTGGCAAATGAGGAGTGGGAGACTGGGAGTATGTATACTACAGGGGCTGCTGAGCAGAGTAAAATAAGGTGAGTGAAGAGGTGGGTAGATTGTGTAATAAAGCTGGTGTGGAAACATCACTGTACAAGTTTATTTGATTAACTGTGCTGAAAAAATACTCTTATTAACGTGAGATGATTGAAATTTTCTGCTACATTTTATTCCTTTCCTAAATGTAATGGTCAATTAACTATGTCTACGTCTGTTTGGAAAGAAAAAAGTAAGATTGAAAATTTATTTCAAAGAAAAAAAAGGGTAGCACTGAGTTAAACCATGCATCGAAGCCAGAAGACAAACTCTCCAGCCAATAAGGGGCCCTTCACACTAACGGAGTCCAAGAGACTCGGTTCAGTTGGTATTTCAAAACATTTCACACCTTCATTTAGTTTTGCTTGCTTTCTCGCCACAGTTTGCTTAAGAAAAGTAAACCTAAGGCAACTTTCTCTAAAACAACCACTGAAAAAAGGAGAAGAAAAACTGTGCTCATTGATTAGCACTGAAAACAAGTCAACAATACTACAATAAATTTATGCAGTTTTTTGGGTTTTTGTTTTTACTTTGTTGTTTAAACCTAATGTGGATTTTACAAGAATCTGTCCATCATGAGCAGCAAGAGAGTCAGCAAGTTGCCAACATGTTGCATGTTGAAAAGAGGATCAGGCTTTGTTTAAATCAGACCAAACAGCAGTAATGTAAATGCATCCTTAGCCATTAAAACTACTCATATATTGACTTTTCCTTCCATGTTGTCCTTTTGTTACTGAATTTGATATGGTGAGTATTCAAAACAATCACTGTATTGATATTCAGTTACTGGTGTGACTTGGGCCATGTACACATGTAGCCTGGTATTTTTAAAAACAGATAACCCGCCTCCCTTTTTCCATTTTCAAAAATAATTTCATACACACCAGATTGTTTTTTAAAAAGTTTGCATCTTCACAAACCCGCATAAATACGCTGTTGAACGCTGTTGTAAATATCCCAAACCCATAGGTGGCAGCGTATAATAAAACTTGAATCCATGCTAGCCAATCAGAAAGACAGGTTTGTTTATGTCACAGCTGACTTCAGAGCGCTCCTTCTCCTTTGCTCCTCAACACAACGAAGCAGTTGCAATTGTTAAAACAAGCAAACAAAAACCGTTTGCATGAAAGTAAACAACGCACCTCTGACACATGCAAACTTAAAGACATACAAAATCTTAACTTTGGTCGGAGGTTTCAGAAGTTTTCATTTTTAATGATGGGTTTTCATGTGGATGAACAGCCCAAATGCAAAAAAATGTATTCAGTGTCTCAGATACCCAGCTACGTGTGGACAAGGCCTTGGTGCTGGACAGCAAATCATAGTGATGATTTGATTTGGCCTGTAAAAGAAAGGTATGAGGCAGCTGTGTGGAAAGTCAGTGCACAAGGGCTGCTAACCTGCAAGTTTTTAATGTCTCCTGCTTTAAAACACATTTGAGTCATTGTGGTCCAGGGGTGTCCTAGTCTGGTCCTAGAATACCTACTCCAGCAGGTATTCCATGTTTCTTTGCAGCAACACACCTGATTCAAAATAGTTGGCCATTAACAGACTTATGCGGGACTTGACAACAAGCTGTGGAGATCAGTCTGAATTGGATCAGGTGTGTTTCAATTGGGACACTTTTAACACCTGCCAGACACCTGCCCTTGAGGACTGGCCTCAAAGATCCCTGTTGGGATCTGTAGAGACAGGGATGCATCAAAAACCTGCAGGGTTAAGGCCCTTGAGAACCGGAGTCAAACAGCTCTGGTGTCCTCTGGATGCTGTCCTGCAACCAGTACTCCAGGAGTATGCATGATGAATGTGAGTCTGCCCTCAAAAAAAAAAAAAAGGCTCAGTTTTCTGAAACGTGTTGCTTTAAAGGTTGGCTTTGTTTAGATCCCTTGTCTAAAATAAAAAAAATTACAACATAATCTTTTCAAGTTTGCTTTTCTGTGGGGAAATTATAAAGAGGTTTCTTTAAAGGATCTAGTGCAGGGGTGTCAAACTCAGGTCCTTAAGGGCCACTATCCAGCAGGTTTTTGCTGTCTCCATGCTCCAACACAGCTGACTGAAATTACTTAATAGGTTGACAAGAACCTGTTGGATCTATTTGATTTGCATCAGGTGTGTTAGTGCAGGTAAACAACAAAACCTGCTGGATAGCAGCCCTCGAGGACTGGAGCTTGACACATGTGATCTAGTGGATGCAATGCAAAAGGCAATGTAAAACATATTTGGCAGCATGAGAACACATTGAATATTGAACAAAGAACATTCAAACGTCTGCCACTGTTTGATTATTCTGGAATAATTAGTGTCAACTGGGAATATAACCAATCATTCACTGCATCAATGCATCAACTCAAGGTTTGTTACTTCACTTGCATCAGTCTCATAAAAAAGATTTAATAAAAAAAAAGTAGCACTGATCAACTTGAAATATTTTTAATAAAGCTACTCTTTATTTGCAGACCCCGTTGGACCGTGCCAACAAGATTTACCTCCGAGATTACAACATGAATTGAAAAACTGGAAAAAAGTTTCTGCAAGTATAAAAGGAACCAAATAGTAATAAATTTAATAAGAAAAAAATATTTGTGATTTTGCCAGCTCTGAAGTGGTACAAAGGTAGCATATAATAACAGGGGTAAGCAACTCCGCTCTTCAAGTGCAACAGTTCTGCAAGTGTTCTGAGTTTCGCTGCTGAAACACACCTGATCCACATCAAAATTAATTAGGAGACTTACACAGTTTGATGTCAAAATTGACACAAGTCAGCTAATTACCCATTGATTTGAGTCAGGTGTGATGCAGCAGAAAAACAAATGTTATTTAAAAGAATCTGAAAAAATAGTTATTGTGATTTTATAGATGCATTTCATTGAAATGAATAACTAAAAAAACACACACCAAAGTCAATTTTGTTGAAATATGCAGGCACTCATGTTTGTAAGAGTGCTATTTTGTTGGTACAAAGATTTTCATAAATGCAACAATCTTCATAAAAAGTTTGTAAGGAGAACGTTTTTGATCAGAATGGCTGAATGGTGATTTATGTTTGTGTTCTTTCACCTTTGCTCCCAATGTGTTGTATCCATTTTGACTTTTGTCCCAAGCAATATTTAGTTAGAGTCTGTTTCAGGTGCAAATTAGTATTTTATTGTATTTTAGTCACCTAAAAATGTGACTTTTGTTTCCTTTTCCTTTTAGGAACAGGGAACTTCCTAAATAAAAAACAAAACAAAACAAAATGGTACTTATATTAAAATAAATTACAATTATTATGTGTCATCTTTAGTATTTTTAGTAATACCTCATGTTAAGTTGCTGCTCAAGTTAAAAGGTGCAAATATAAGGTTGCTTCTTGTCATCCTGATAGATAAGACATGTGACTACTGCATGTCACAACACTTTTCAGGTTGTGTGCTGTCTGTTTCAATTAGAGTGGAGCTGAATTGACATTCAGTGAATAGTCCCTAAAGCTCTGACAGGGGCAGGAAACAACCATCATACAGTGTCACTGTGGCTGCACTCAGGTGATCCTGTTGCTGGAGCCTGGATTAATACAGCTTTAAAGAACATGCTATTGTCATTCAAAGCAGGAGTGTGGCAGCACAGAGGGAACGGAGGTCTGAATCTGCTGAAAGAACATATCTAATTAATGGAGTGAGAAAGTGACTTGGCAGCACCCGCCTATAACATGTTATTGAGCACATCATAAACGACATAAAGAAAAAAAAAACATATAAAAAACAATAAAGACTGTAAGTGGATTATACAAGTACCACTCATAGTTTTTTTTTATTTAGTTATTTAATTTCCTGTTTCCTATGAAGTGGTAATAGTTAAATACAGCACAACTTAAAAGCATAATTCAGTCAGATGTTGACACTTAGCATGTGGTAAAAATCCCATTTGGATAAGGGTGACTTTTAAAACACAATTGGGGTTAGTTTCTGGTAACGTAAAGCAGATAACGCACTTTATAATAAAAATATGTTTAAAAATAAGATAAAAGTTCAAATATAAAGATGCTCATTTAAAAAAAACATCTAGACATATTTTTTTATTTTCTTTTTTCTAAGAAAAATGTTGTAAGAAGATGTTGTCATAAAGGGTAGTGCTGTAGCAATTTACATTTAGGAAGTTGGTTCCGTCTGTTTACTATACTTTTATAGATATTAATTGCTTAACTCGATCATTATTTCAGAACAAGTTAATCTGTCCAATTGTAGATATGTTGTAGCTTTACTGATAAAATAGGCATTGCATGTACAGAGATTGTACAAACAATAATGAGAAAGTTACAAATAAAACAAGTTAAAAAATGTCCAATTGAAGATATTTATTAGGTTTTTATGCAGGTTCAGGAATGCATCAAATATGTACCTTTCCAAAGTACTCTCCCTTTTTTTTAGGAGCTAAGCTCTCCTTCCCACACAGATCAGGGAGCAAGTGGAATCAGTAATGTGTACATGTGTACACCACGCACATTTGTGAAGCTTAAAATGATCATTTTTAAAGTCGAAGTCAGAGAGGTGATGATTCAACTCTGTTGTAACTTGTGTAGCTGAAGCTTGTGGTTAATGTTGAACTGAATTACATCATAATTTAGTGGATTTAGTATTTGCATTAAGTCTATCACTGAGAAATACCACTGAGTACAATTAAACATAAGATTAGATGATTTGTGGAGAGAAAACTTTCAATTTTAAAGAAATAGTTTGGTAACATTATACTGACATTAAATTAAAATGAAAAAATTGGAAATCGGCAAAAAAAGGTCAGGAAACTGAGAATAAACCAAATAGAGTAATAGCTATCAAGTTTCTCAGAGTAATATTTGATGAAAAATTGAATCGGAAAACATATATGAGCTACATCAAGACAAAGATATCAAAATTAATCATAATATTACTCCGAACCCAAAATGTTGTCAGTCCAACTTCATTATATACCCTGGACTGCTGTTTCACACTCCCATACCAAAAACTAATATAGAGCCATTATTAATTTTTCAGTAAAGAACAATAAGAATTGTTTGCAATGCTCAGAACAGACAAACTAAACCAACTTTTTGTTTAACTTAAAGCAATTCAAAGATTTATGTCATTTTAAAATATAAAATTCATGTAATCATCACACATCACACATACATCATACATACCACAAAGTATTAGTGGGTTGTTTCAGATGAGGGAAGGTATGCACTGTGAGGTACAAACATACTAAAAACATCTGTGATAAAAATGCAAACTTAAAAACCATTGTAATACAACAGCAGGAGTTAAGCTGTGGAACAACTAAAGTGATGACATGAAATCATGTCCAGCTATTATTAAATTTAAAAGAATTTTGAAAATCATATTAGATACATAGAGAACAGAAACACTTTGATGTATACACGTGTTACGTGTGTGTGTATGTATGCATGTGTATATACTGTATATAACCCTGGAGGTGGCAACATATAGTAATGTCCTTACATTTAATCCACACCCTTTGAGTTCTTCAGGCCACTTTCAGATTATACATGTTCTGGTCTCATGAGAAATTGTCATGACCTCAAAATGGAGCATTACACAGAGGCACAAAATGTACTAAAACTATATGCTGACACCAAGCAAAGCAATAAGCTTTTTCACTGTTGTCTTGGTTGCCAGGGTGGAAAATACCACCTCCTGTGGTAGCAAACAACTACCTATCTGAAAAGGTCAAAGACTTTACATGCACTTCATTCACATGTTCCCCCCAAAAAAAAATTTTCCCTTTAACATGTAATAATGTTAAGCATAGTGACATAAAGAAAATAAAATCAATACTTTTTTTTTTTAAAAAAGGGAGAGAAAGGGTTTTTAAAGCAGAGCTAATATATCTGCAGAGTACAGAAGCTATCAATGCTAAAGGAAATCTTTTACAGGTTTCACATGCATACGATGATAAATTGCATTCATTATTATTCCCATACTGGTCTGTACAAGTAATTATTTAATCTTAAAAAGAATAAATTTGGATTTGACTTGAAGAAAATAATTAAAGAATGATAGAAAAAAATTCAAAAATGTTTAATTGCTGTTACATTATCACTGTTTTTATTTATTTGACTGAAACTTAAACCAATACAGGTACAGACTTATGTTTTCTCTTTTTTCTCTGAAAGACAAGGATGAGGACATTTTTAATAATGCTCAGACATTAGTAAGTAAATTCTACACAAAATATTGTTTCCCATTATCTTGCTGTTGCATCCTGCAGTGTTCACAATCCCATTAGACATCCCTGATGGAATTTTTGCCACTTTATCCTTCATAGACCCATTCTTAGCTGACTGAGTAGTGCTTCATAACAGTCTCACCAGAAAACACTGGCAGGCTGTGAAGACTGGGGGAGACTTTTATCCAATAATGGTAATTCCCGCATGAATGACTTTGTGAAGCGATTTTGTCTTCCCACACAGTATTGACTTATTCCCTTTCATTCTGTACATGGTGTTCCCACATAGAAACTGTATTGCATGATCTCATCTACTTGGAGAGATGTAGGATGAATGTTATTACATGTAGACAAATATGTACCTCAACAGGGTCTATGAATGTCCATGTTTATTGCATAGTCTGTGCTCTTCTAAGCATCACTTATAAAGGCAAGAAGCTTTCACAATTTACATCTGATATGGCCAGTTTTGTCTGTTAATTATTATTAAAAGGTTTTATGTTTGGAGATTGTGTCAATGCAGGCAGCAAGAACAAGTGCATTGGTACAGATAGTAGTTGTAGACAGAAAGTCAGAGGTCTGAATCTTACAGATCACAATTTAAGGCAAAAAGCAATGCAGTCATTGTAAGCCAATTTAAAGAGAATCTGTGTATACATCATCATTTATTCTGACAGTTACAAGTAACAAACTGGTTGTATCTCTGTAATCTAAACTAAAGCAGGACTAAGAATACGTCCATTATAGCTGTGCATTAAAATTTGAAGGATTGCAGTCCCTGGAGTTTAATTGGAGTGAACCTTTACTGCCACAGTATTTTGTAGCAGCTAACAGAATGAAGAGCAGAAAAGAAAAGGATTGTAACCAAAATATTAGAAATTAATCTTAATCTTGTGCTCTAGTGCAGTGTTTCTCAACGCTGCCCTGCCTGTCTTAGAGACAACCCTAATTTACACCTGATTCAATGTAATAAACGTTCTCATCAGGTTCTTTGCAGCCTGTTAACGAGCATTTATACTATTAGGTGTGTTAAAGTAGGGTTGCCTTTAAGACATGCAGGGCAGGGGTACTTCAAGACCAGGGTTGAGAAACATTGCTCTAGTGCATGTCAAAGAACCCTTCAGAAAGATGTGGAATATTAGGAGAGATGTTTTCCCGTGCTTACTGTATTTATTTTCAATTCAGTGCTGGCATGGTCTGGATTTCTATACAGAGAGAGTAGTGTAGGAAATTGGAGAACCTAATTTGAAAATTTGCTGCACAGCCAGCACAGAGACAATGTAAAAACATCTAAGAGACCGTGCCAAGTTAATAGGTTTAACTCAATAGATGAGATCACAGGTTCCCTTTTATCTTATAGCTTACCATAAATAGCTAGAAAATGAGAGGCAGGGTTCCTGAGGTGTTTGGAGTAGAACTTTGATTACTTGGGTCTTAAGGTATAAATTTCTGGCATCTACTTACAGAAAATAAGCTTTTAAATGGGTGCAAATGCATTCTTTTTCAACATTTGTTCCAGAAATTATACGACTCAAAGGCCATCAATGTAAAACATGGACATTAAACTGATGTAAGGGGATTATTGTCAGTACAGTGAAAAAGACATAAAGACAACAAAAGGGGAACAGAATTAATAGGAAGGATAGCTCAAGATTAATGTAAAAAACATTATTATTATTATTATTATTGAAACTATAATTATAAAGGTTTTTGACTATTTTGAGACTTAATAATTACCTTTAAAATGTTTTTTATTGACTATGTCACTGCTGAGGAAGGTTTTTGATTCTTTTTAAGTCAATTAGCTTTGTCATTATTTAGTTTAGCTTTGGAAAACATCCCCTGGATTAAGTCCACAAATGACTTAAGGTCAAAGGATGATAAACATCCAATTCTGACTACAGTGACACAGATAAACTAACAAAGCAAAGTTGTGTCACAACATAAATCTATAGTTGTTATTTCAGTAGACATATTGGCATTCACACTAAGGCAGTTAAAAGAAACCTGATATGTAAAACTATATTTTGCATATCCACATGGGTGTTAGCATTTATTCATAACTGTAGCAAATCAGAAAATGAGATTTGATTACCTTTATTGCTGGCATAATAGCTTTGTTGGTGCTCTTTGTGATAAAGCAATGAAATTAAAAAAGATCTAATCAAAAACAATGTCTTAATTCGCTTTAATCTCAGGAATTTGATGGGACATGGAGCTGGAAGCTAATGCACGGGTGAGCGACATTAGCATGTGTTTGAATCTAATTAACTGTGTAATAGGGGAAGTTCTGCTGATGATGAACTACTATGACTGTGTGTACAGGGACTGAATAGAAATTATGAGATCATGCAATAAATAATGGGAAGCGGCACTGACTTGTACAAAAAGAAAGACACAATCTATCAATATTTCTCAATATCTTTAAAGATTTTTTTACAAAAATTACAGGTTTAAGAATTTTTTGAAAATTTTAATTAAAGATTTAGTATGTTTGACTGAGCATTTCTCATCACTTAAACTTCAAGTTATATTGCTAAACTAAATATTTAATCTTGCTTTGTTATTTTGGTTTTTTTTTTTTGTTTGTTTGTGTGTGTTGATTAAAAAAAAAAGAAGAGAAGTTAAAGAATAAAAATTCGGCTTGATAAAAACTTGTTGTCGTGGGGGGGCTGGAGCCAATCCCAGCTGACATTGGGCGAGAGGCGGGGTACACTCTGGACAGATTGCCAGTCCATCACAGGGCCAACACGCAGAGACAAACAACCATGCACACACACTCACTCCTATGGGTAACTTTTGGACTGTGGGAGGGAGCTGGAGTACCCGGAGAGAACCCATGCTAACACGGGGAGAACATGCTCCACACAGAAAGGTTACTGGCTGGACCCTCGCCCCAGCCGAAGCTCAAACCAGCAACCTTCTTGCTGTGAGGTCACAGTGCTAACCAACTGTGCCACCATGCAGTTGTAATATGTACCAATTATTATTATATACCACTTGTCCTGATACTCAGACTAAATAAAATAATTGTTAATGATCTTACAGTAAAACAGCCGGATAAAGAACATTTTTTTAAGATTCTTGACCATTAGTAGTATCTATACCTCCAGACTATCTTCTTGTGCACTGAAGGTACATTCTCGTTGGTAGATACCATGTCAAAAGCGTAGCAACCCATAACATCACTGCTGCTTAACTGCTTCAATTCTGACAATGAGAAACATGTCAGTACTTGTTAAAGCCACTCATCAGGCCATTTCTGTGTAAGCCCCAGGAGATTAAAATGATTCTTCCATGTAGACTTTTGGTCTACTTCCAGTACTATGCATCTATTTTAGGAAAAATAACTTAAAATGCTCATATACCCTATCAAAACATATACATATACACGCATGTGTATGTGTGTGTGTGTGTGTGTGTGCAATCATGAAGCCACGAAGCATTCCCTATGAGCATGGGTTTAAAAATTCACAACTCCAGGTCTTAATGCGTATTGTTTTAAAAAGTGTATGCAAGATTATAGGCAAAAAATTCTCCCATCCAGACACTTATTTTTAGCTAATTTCAGCAAAATATTTACTTATCATATTACAACAGTATTTCTTTTACAATAAGGTCTAGGCACTGGACTGACCTATCAATTTTTTTTTTTTCTAAAATAAACTCATATAAAGCATGGTCAAAACCCCTCTCTTTTCAATTATTTGTATTTTTGTTGTCCTCAAATTCAAAATGATCTAAGATATTAAATGGTCAAATGTTTCTTTCAACAATGTTATTAATGAAAATTATTACATTTAGAAGATTATTACAGCATTTCATACACATACATTTTTCAAATATAACATTTTTTTTTATTTAAATTTTACTACTTACTCCATCCCTTACTGGAATTGAGGTTGTAAAAACATTTTATCATACTGTATATTTAACAGAAAAGGTAACATGTGCAACGTTTCCTGCATTTTGCTCAAAGTTAACTGACTCAGACATTCTGTAGGGGGTGGAGAATAATTCGTTTTGGATATGTGTAGGTCACAAAGGCACCAAAGTCATGTGCTGACTGCAGGACATAAAGGCAAGGAAAGAAACATACCTTTGCTGAGGTGTTTAAAAGAGATGCTGTGCACTGGAACTAATTCCAAGGGTATGCTTTTTTTTCTTTTAGATTTGTGTTATATCATATAGGGGTAGACTGAAAACCTGCTCCTACATTCTAATAGCCAGAATATAGAAAAAAAGCTCAATCAATAAGTGATCATTCAAAGATGAAAACTGGGAAAACACTAAAGATGATCTGATTGGCACAAAAGATAAGACAACTAATAATAAGCAGGTGAAATGAGCTAACAATCAAAGCCAGGTGAACTTCTGAAGAGGAGGAAATGTAAACTGAGGAGGACCTACAAAATAAATCAAGATGGGGAACTTAATATAACTACACTAAAGATCCCAACCAAAACTATTTAGTGTTATTTATTACTGATAATAATGTTAACTATATACTATTTACAACATATTACTGAAAATAAAGAATGATTTAAAAAAAAACATATTACCTCCTAAAGATGAGAATTTGGATCATTATATTTACAATATGAACCTAATGGGAATTTGGTAGCAGTAATACATGTAGCTAAAATTTCAATATTTCTATTTTTTTAATTATCTTTATAAATGAAAGAATTTACATAAAAAAATACCTATGCTCCCCTGTACTGCATTTGGATTTTTGTGCTTGCCTGTATATACGTGGGTGTATGTCTCTAAGTTTAGTTCTAAACACAATGAAACATGGTGTGTCTTTCCCATTGGAACAACACATAGAAAGAAGTGTGTTGGTTTCTCCCTGAGGATACTATGTAACATTTTTTGAATCAGCTAAACTTCACTTGGCAATCAAAAAGAAAAGTGACTTATGGCAAGATTTATGACACACTTTAGTTATTTAAGCCAGGCAGAAGTTGTTCATTATTTCCCCCCTACTTAACACCCACTGGGTGTTAAGGACTGATTTCAATTAGAATAATAATATTAAAAATTAAACTACTTTTTTAAAAATAATGGATTAGACTCATATTGTGCTTTTTAAGTCATTGAAGTCACTTCTCATTTATACTTGGTGATAGGAAGATAGAGCCACAGCTGCCCTTGAGCACACAGACTGAACAGTGGCAGCCAATTGTGCACATTATACACCAGCAATACAGACACTGGAGGCAGGGATGGGGAAGTGTCTTTACAGGGACACAATGACAGATCGACTGACTGGGAAGCAGGATTCAAACCAAATTCCAGTCAGAAGGAAGGTTGGTGTGTAATGTTTTTTTCTTTAAGGTGAAGTGTTTGTAATGCCTAGGTTATGTGACATCAGTTTAGTCCTTTCATGTATGTTTCCTTAAATGGGTTACCTTGAATTCTGCTGAATATAATGAAGTTTAATGGCTTCCGATCTCAGCGCCACCTAATCCTAAACTGAAATATGATCTAATAGTAGAATTTAAAATTCCTGCAGGGGTGGACAGGATCCAAAAAGTATGAAACATGAACTACAACAAAGGTGTAAAATGAATCCTTGGGCTTTGACTGAAAATTCAACAGTAAAAAGTGTTCACTGAACAATGCATACTTTTATCCAACTTATTTCTATAGCCCAGTAGAAAAAAAAATCCTTCATGATGATCACATGCATCATTATGATCTTGCTACAAAAGGTGTACCACACAGTACTCACGTTAATGGTATATTTAATATGGTTAATCGGCTTCATTCACTCATTGCATCACAGAGATGACAATTTCCGAGGCATGACTGTTGCACTATGTCCTCTTCAGAGCGTGTTGCTTTTGTGGTGACGTTGTGTGCAGTCTCAAGGGAGAGTGGCTCAGGCGTCCCACGCAGTGAATTAGTCAGTACTTAACCCTGACAGTTTCTTCTTGCCTCCTGTTTCTTCACTAATTACCATCCCTTCCTTGCCAGTAATTAAGTCATCCCACAGCAGGGGCTTTTTACCACGAGGTTGGAGAAGGAAAGTGGCGTGGAAGTGATTCCAGACCAACTCCTGTTAATCTCCCCTCCTTACATCCCTACAGCTAGGTAATACAGATAATTGGTAAACATCTAAAACAATTGTATTTTGACTACTATATATATGTAAAGACACAGTGAGCTACAAACTTTATTTATATACTTTAGCTTCATGAAAACATTTAAATTGTTTAGGATTTGTGTCAAATATATTGTTTTTGTTTTCTCTAACACTATTGAGCATAAAAACAGCTCCACAGAGAGTGTGTCACACACACACACACACACACACACACACACACATCTCTCTCAACATATGTCTGTGTTGGCCCTGTGATGGACTGGTGACCTGTCCAGGGTAAACCCCGCCTCTCATCCAAATGGTTGCTGGGATATGATCCAACTAATGCATTTTTTTTATTTAAGGACTTTGTAATAAATGAATCATAATTAATCACATAACAATATTTTCCTCAAAAAGCAACTTTTTTAATCCATTTTAGTTGATGACTACATCAAGAAATAGACACAGACATATATTGTAACCTCAAGCTCTATAAAGGTCTGGAAAAACATATTTAATTTTAAAGCAGCAAGACAAAAATACAAAATATCCCTGGCCAACTTAAATTATCATTTAAAATACTTTAACTAACAGTTCCTGTTGTTCTTTAATTAAGAATTGACACATTTTAATTTAATTCAATTCAATTCAATTTTATTCATATAGCCCAGTATCACAACAAAGTTGTCTCAAAGGGTTTCACACACAGCAGACATAACACACAATTCAATATAATTCAACTTTATTTATATAGCGCCACTTCATGACAGTGTCATCTCAGGGTGCTTATAAACACAAGTAATAACTACACTAAACTAGGCAGACCCAGGACATCCCTGTCCTTAGTCCCTCCTTCTGGGTAAGGAAAAACTCCTAAAAAACCCAGTTTTGGGGATAAAAAACAAAGAAACCTCATGGAGTCCACATTGAAGTAGAGATCCTCTCCCAGGACACACAGGCAAATGTCCCTAGGACTGTTATCACTTAGCTCATCTAAATTCTAAAATAACAGTTAAGGTTTGTAGCCTGCAGCAGTTGGTCTTCAATTACAGCAATTTTAACTTTTAAAAGGTTTTAAACACACTCTTTGTCAATAGCCATTGATATCTGACAAAACGTCATGACTTGATCAGATAGTAGAGATCACGCAGCACATCACCTTTTGCTCAGATTGCAGCTTGAAGAATGAGCTGCTTGAGGACTAAGCTTCTTATGGGTTCTTTTGGACAGCAAAGGGTACGTACAGCTGCTGCTAACAAGGAGCAAATTATACCTCCTTTTGTGTTACTCACCAAAAGTCTCCAAAATCAGTAGAAAGGTATATAAACTAGTTTCTTTTTAGATAGTTGCTTTTTCTTCAAGAAAGAAAAAAACTCATTCAAGGGGGCTGAAAACTCACAGAGCCCATGTTACTGTTTATTCTTGTAATACATTACTGTAATGAAATAATTGTAATTAACAACTTCAAATCGAACCTCTATTATATACACTTCCTTGTCAATAAAAAGTAACTAAACCTTTGCTAAAATCTTTCAGCTGGTGACAAGTTATTTAACCACAACTGGTGCAATGAGTTGCTTATCATTTCCTAAACAACCATGTTGAAAGACACATCTGTGGTTGTGGAAAAGATGTTAGTCTGTTTGAGAAGGGTTGAATCATTGGCATGCGTGAAGCAAAAAAAAAAAAAACATCTAAGCAGAAACTACTAAAATTAGGTCAAGAACTGTCCAACACATTAAAAACTGGAAGAATAGTGGGGATCCATTGTCTTCTAGGAAGATATCTGGCTGAAATAAATCCTGAATGATCGTAATCGCCCACCACAAAAACATTTGGTGAAATCAAATCAAAGAAAAACAACAGTAGAACTCAGGGCTATGTTTAATTATGAAAGTAAGAGCATTCCCCACGCACACAATGTGAAGGGAACTCAAGGGATTGAGATTGAACAGCTGTGTAGCTATAAGAAAACCACTACCTAGTCCAGTAAAAAAAAAAAAAGAAAATGCTTCAATTTCCTAGGGAGCATAAAGACAAAGCTGCCTCTTTGGTAGTTCTCCACTATTTTTTAAGCTATTTTAACATTTTTAAAACCTGTTTTCTTTCTACCTTTCTTGCAAAGAGAAAGAGTGTTTGTGTTTTATACATACATATATGTTAGGTAAATATTTTTACCTTTTAAGATGCAACTAAGAGTTATCCGCACTGTACAACCAGCATCCCTAAGGAAGAGCAGCTTGATTATTTTTACAGGGGTGTGGCTAAAACATCTTGTACTGGATGCTAATGTGGACCTGCTGGGATTCACTGCCATGAGAGCCAACAGACACCAAAGCAAGTGGAAAAAGTAAAGGTTTGGGACTCATCATGTATTTCAACAATTGATGGTGTAATCCAGGACATATCTCTGTAAAAACAGTCTTATGTTGGCTGTGTTTGGTGTCAGCAAGCAGCCATACTATCTTCCGAGGGAGTGCAGTCATGTGTTTCTATTCTTTAAAAGTGGACGCAGCCACTGCGAATGTGAAGATCCACTCTGTCACAACACCCTACAGAATCAGCATCTATTCTATGTATTTAATTTTTGTACTTTTGTATAGAAGATTCTTCCTTTGTTTATGTATAAGCTGCTGGAAACCAAATTCCCCTGAGGGAGTCATCCCAAAGAGATCAATAAAGTCAAGTCTTTTTCTCTCTTTTTTTCTCAAAGAATGAGGTCAGCTGACGACCTGAATATCCCACATGACCAGGTTATTCCATCAATTTATTTATTTATTTTTTTTCTGATAGCACAGGCATATTCCAAGGTGATAATGCCAGATTTCATCAAGCTCATATTGTGAAACAGTGGTTCGGGGAGCATGAGACATCAATGAGACATCCACATGGATTGTCCACCACAGACCCCATTGCGAATTTTGGGGAAGGCTGTATGCAGTGGTCAGACTCTAACATCATAAATGCAAGATTATAGGATGGAAATGAATTGCATGACATTGCAGAAGCTTTTTGAAACAATGCCACAGTGAATGCATGCTGTATTCAAAGCTAAAGATGGTCCAATGAAATATCAGGTTGACCTTTTTTAGGTAGTGACTTTTTTTGGTAGTGTGTAAACAACGGATTTCTCAGTATACAACTTCTTGGTACATTGATTATGCTGATGCATATGTCAGAGACTGGATAATTCAGTGTTGTCAAATACAAAGTTTTGGTGTAACAGTTAGCCAGTTTTTGAACTACTCTGTTTACTATAAAAAAAAAAACTAGTGAAAAATCAACAACATTTTGATATTACAACAGGTAACACCCAGCTGCATTATAAACTCCAAGACCAGTAAAGTCATCATACATTATTGGTTATTAACTATGTGGCTATAGTGGTTTATTTATTTATTTTTTCATTCTTTTTGTAAGAGTGCTGCGCTGAGGTTGTTATTTGTGAGTCATCTAAGCCACTGCATCTGTGTTCCTCCTAACCTTGAGTGTGCCCTCACTCCTGGCTTACCTGTCAGTTTCCCCATGCCTTGTTTTGATGCTGAACTTATTGGATCCCCTTCTATGTCGCTTGGATTTATATACATTTTTTTTATCACACACACTTTTAGCACATTCCTGTCTCACTGCCTAATGGCATCCCAGACCTCTCAATGTCTCTGTCCTCTTTCTACAGTCTGTTTCATCCTTCCTGACTTCCCGAGTGCATCTCTCTTTCTCTTCCTTTGGCAACAGCCTGCTGAATTAAACATTGCTGCAGTCCTTCACAGCAAATCTGCCGACTGCATCAAATCCTCTTTCCCTCTCTCTATCCAATTACAGATGGCTCATCCAAACTAAAGCAAGACCTGAGTCGGACAAATGTTACACCTTGTTTCATTCTTATTTATTTATTTTCTTAAACAAAGGAGGCACAGAGGAAAACATTTCCACACATTAGATAAACCAATGGTGGAGATATTACTTTGCAGTTTCGTATTTGTCAAAAAAGGATATATATATATATATATAAACTATGACCAGCAGTTTTATTTAAATTACCATCTCAATGAAAAAAATTCATATTTGTAGGTGTAATTAGGCATTAAACGCAGTTTGTATTTATCTGCATGTTCAAAATGTTAACACAATATATGTACAGAAATGTGAGTACCTTACATTTTCATGTGTTTGATTTTTTTTGTTAATATGATTTATGTGAAGTTGTAGCCAAGTATATATTGGCCTAAAGATGCATTTCATTCCCTATTAGCTCGCAAATATATAACCTTGATAATGTATCATGTTTTTATATTATTAATTTACATCTACTATTAAGCAACCAATGCTGACAGACAAATTCTTGTGAGAACTAATTAGACAACACTTTCAGATTTACCTTAAAAGTAATTTTTTAGTATGCAAGTGTAAGGCCAAAATGCTTCTTAAAAGCACCTTTGAAACACTAATTGTTTTGATACGTTACATGCGTGCAAGTTTCATTGACAACACTAGCATTTGAAAAATAAATTGTAAAATTTCTTGGTTAATTTTAAGATTCCCAAGAACAAGTCAACGGTTCCAGTAATGTATATATTTACCTCCACAAAGCAAAGGCAAGGCAGAACCTTTTATCACTTTCGGGAGAATTTGTCCGTTTGTGTGTTTGTTTGTGTTTTTGTCTGTGAATAGCATACCTCAAAAAGTTCTCAGTTGATTTTCGAATCCAGATTTTATTATATTATTCGAACAACCCTCTCACAGCAAAGCTTTAAAGGGAACTTTTTTGGTGGGGCATACCAGTTCACATTATTTTCTTCAGGCAGAAATATTTTGGTGTCACTTTATGACAGAATGTGAAAGCAGTTTGTTGTAGTTGTGTCAGTGTCACAGTTTGATAACTGTTTTACTGCATAATTTTTGGTTAATTATATACAGTCATTTTGGATAAAAAAAAGCATCTGCCAAAATGACTATATAATTAACCAATAACGTCTTGAATTTAGAACATGTACTTATTAAGTTTTTATGTGCCTTTTGACAAAAATATCAGTCTCACACAAACCCATTTAACCAATTTTTCTCTTTTTATTGTTTCTGTATTTAAATTTATTAAAGTCTTTCATTATTAGCATATTGGTTGTAATTCATTTTAACAAAACTCTTTCATTATTCATTTCAGGGTATGTGTTCTGAACCTTCCATACATTTTGAGGTTTTGATGAGCCCTGGCTCAATGATCAATAAGAAATCTCTCAATGCAGTCACATCTGCATTGGTTTTCAAACCAAGATCAATCAGACCAATGCATTTTCATAAATATTTTTCATCCTAAATAACAACACTCATCTTGCATTTTTGATTACAGTGCAATAGTGATTTGAGGCCTTTAAAATGCATTAATGGCTACCAGATTTGCATTTATATTGGATTTTTGCTAAGGCAGACAAGAACCTGAGATAGAGCTCTGCAAACAAAGACCAAAGAGAACACGCATCATCTGAAACACATTCGACCCCATAATAGAGTACAAGCAAGAGAACGACAGATGATGCTAGTGTGAGCAAACAGGCCATTGAATTTCACTGCTAACTAAAGCGCACACTGATACACCTTATTCAGATCTGGTCTGATACAACGATATGCAGCCAGCAGTGAAAGTGGCTTTCTTGTAACTGATGAACACTATAAGAAATGTGCACTTACTTGTTTGATAATAAAAGAAAAAGGTGCTGTGTCAAGATCGCAATCAGCATTGGCAGGGCAGTGGCAATTACTTACACAAAGCACATTTCAATATTTTCTTTAGGAGACATAAGTCTGGAGGGAGAGGATAATTGGTGCTTTGCAGTGTTTCTTTCCCCTTTGGGCGAAAGTGACCTTTTCACGCCACAAGACAAGAGGATGGAACCTTCTAATTCTGTGTTTATCCTTCAAATAGGCACCATGCCCACGTTATTAAAGATGGGGCAGATTTGTTTGTTTCTGATCAGGTTGGCACTGTCCATCCTGCGTAATCTCTCTTGATAAGTGAACCCGAAAGGAATGGATGCTTTGTTTCTATGCAAATCTGATTCAACCACTTCCCACCACTAAATCGGGGAGGCAGGGAATGTCCCCAGGGAAATTTGCAAAGCGATTCAGTCTTCATTGGTTGTTAGAGTGGAGCACGGCTGGGCAATCATGTGCCAAGAAGGACCGAGGGTATGTATGATTTCATTCAAACCTAACCCTACACCCCAGCTGATGTCTATGATTACCTCCCCCCCTTACTGGCTGAAGATACACTAATCATGAAATTTAAATGGTGGTCAAGCTTTCAATAAAAATAATTTTAAAAAGTTTATTTCGTAAATTTGGAGAATAAATCCAAACTTTTTTGCCTTAACCTTTCAAAGGTCACCCCAAGAAAAATTGGCTTTAAAAATACTTATGTTTTTATCACAAAATGATGCCAACAGTCTCAAAAGATCTATGTATCAGTTATAATACATGTGGCTTTATAAGACTAAAAAGAGCACATCAGTCATTTTATTTTATTATTTTTTTTGTTTGTTTAAACTGCATTTTATGCTGGAGCCAGCTTTCTTTTAGTCCACTCATCCAGATGCCGAGGGAGGTTTTTCAGATCAGACTGTGCTTAACTAAATTTGATTCATCAAACTGTATTTTCTCTATTCTGGACGATTAACAGACATGTTCAATGTTGGTTGAAATAAAAATTTTAGTGAATTTTTACACTTTTAATGGTTTAAATGCATTGTCAAGGGGAAAATGGCATCCAGATATGATGGCTGAATTTGATGCCACTAATGGTTTGTTAAGAGTGAGAAACAACTGGAGCCACCTGGGCCCAGCAATATTCCCAGCAGCACCACACAAGCAAACACACACTCTCTTTTTTTAATAAATCACTGCGGCATCACAGAAAGCACTCGACGGCTGTACAGTGTCTGTGAAAAGCAGCTTCTGAAGTTTTGCCTCTGAGATTCATGCCTCTGTGCAACATCCTCCTCTGTCAAGTTACACATTATGCAAATGCATTGTTTACTGTTCATGTGACAGTATCAAGGCACGGAAGCCAGTGGGGACCAAGGGCTGTGGCAAGTTACCAAGAAGGAATGAGGAAAGCAATAGAACAAACCCTGTGAAAGAACAACCAAACCATGTGGCAAATGACAATCCTACTTTGTTTTTTTTTATTCTGAGATATAGTCTGCAGATGGGTGTAATAACACCAGAGCACATCATTCTGAGAAAGAGGTTTTTTAGTCTACATGTTCTGTACTTTGCCATCTTCTGTGTTTGAAATATGTATGAGGAACTCTGGACAAGTACAAAACAAAGGGCTGACTATTATGTTTCAATAGTTGAAGGCAAAGATGAGGCAAAGTTAAAAAATGGTGGAGTACGTCTACCATACTGTAACAAGCCAAAGTGAATCATATATGTCTCATAAACTGAAGCAGAGCTAATTAACTTTGACAGACATTTACGCTATGCGCCCTAACAAAGGCTTTTTTGGCATCTATCTTGCATCCTGTTTCTTCTCTGAGCTTTCTTACGTAATGAAATGTTCACTCTAGTCTTATGTGCTGCTTTATTACGCCTTTCATTTTTTTTCACTCTTATGATAATGGCCTCGTGTTTCTTTGCTGAACCAGTCATGGTGCATGTAAGAACAGCCAGTGTGTTTGTCTGAAAGGCACCTGTCGTGTGATGCCCACAGGCTGGACAAAAAAAAAACAAAAGTGGTGAATTGCTGTTTCTGTTTCAGAATGCTGCAGGGTGACAACAGTTCCAGTAAGATACTTACAATGAATGTCAGTGTGCTATCAAAATGACTCAGACATACAGTTTTAAGGTCAGAAGCCTGTGTTTTGTTGCTGAAAGGAGGCTGAAAGGCTCTTTTTAGTGACAGTTTTTTGTTGACAAAATAGTTACTGTTACTCAATAATGCTTATATCACTGGATTTTTTTAAATTAAAAGTAGGATATGTTTTTTTATCCCAGTAAAATCTCTGAATATTTCCTCCAAACCCATTATACCATCTTGAAGAAGTAAAATAATTAAACTGTTTTTGCTGAAAACAACAGATTACACCTTCAGGCATACCTAGTTACAAAATTACACAGGCTGGACTCACAAACGGTTAACTTGATTACTTCCTATAGGTAATGCACATGCATATTCATACATATATGAAATCTTTAGCCCACCAAGGCTAAGGATGCTTAGTTGTATTGTTGGCAAAATTATTTTGGTTCTGGAACAACAGAAAAGGCAGAAAAAAGACCTTTTATTATTTTTATCATAATTTCACTGATCTGTCATGTTTTTGTGTGTGTGTGTTACATCATCACATCATTTTCAATAAAACTTGAGAATTGATAGTTTTATTTGCTTGATTCACCACTAAGGTTGCTTATGATAAGAAGTATTGTATGACGCTAAACAACCAGTAAAGCACATGTATTGAATGGGCCCTCAATTTTTGCCTTTTCACTCAATTGAATCAACATTATCAGTAGTTATCAACACCTTGGTGTTGGACAGTAGGCCATCTATCTATAATGTTGATCAGCAGCACTGATACAGGAAGGTGACCAATCCTATGCAATGAATCCAATCCACCAGTAAGTCTTCATGTCTTCAGCAATAAGTTGCATTTTTAGATAAAATAACAGAATTTAACTGGTTTAAACTAACTTTTAGAAAAAAAAAAACTCATAACAGGATGAACGAAGGTCCTGGCTGTAACCCTGCAACCCTACAAGTGCTCAGATGTTGCTGTTTAGCTACATATAGGTGGCAAATCCACAAAATGTTGTACAGTTGCTATGATATTCTACAAACAGACAATACATTGAACTATACCACCAGCTGTGTCTTCAATAAGTGTCAAAATCAAACATGCTTATTTGATTCATGACATACTTTTAACGTCTTCCTGTGTCTTCCCATGTGTGTGAAAAGTGGCTATACAATTTAATCATTAATAATGTATCCAAATTGCAAAATAAAGTTTTGCCCACCTCTTTGACTCTGTTGCAGTGGCAACGTGCAGGCTGACAATCAAAATACAGCATTTATTAAAATTATTTGGGCTTTGGTGAAAATGCACTGATCTCTCTTTACTGCCATATTTCCACAGTAGAATTATAATTGTAGGTTTTTTCTTCTTAGGTTTGTTTTACTTTCTATTTCTTGAGAAGGCAGATTCAGTCTTGGCTCCCCTACCTATAACATTAATCCACCACCCTGGAACTCCCTGACTTTGTGCTAAAAGTGGAGTATTATTCCTAGCTTTGTGAAAGCCAGGATCAAAGAATCCTGCCAATAAATTGTTTATTCAAAGCATGTCCATTATAAAATTGTGTAGAATATTGCTCTATCCATCTATCTATATACCATAGCTGTTTCCCATCTCCCCTCCATCGCCACTGCCTGCACCGGTGTCCCTTCCCCATCACCAACACCACACTCCAGCCCACACTGGCGTCCACCCGCCCCCCCATCCCTGTACCGGACAACCGGGAGGGCAGCCATGCACTTGGGCGGAAAACCCCCAGGACCCGCCACAGGCGCCACCAGGGAGAAACCGGCCAGACCCAGAGCGCAAACAC
>JBAMHV010000020.1:9282775-9302796 GCA_037177535.1 Pseudomugil gertrudae | reverse complement strand
TAATAATAATAATAATAATAATAATAATAATAATAATAATAATAATAATAATAATAATAATAATAATAATAAAAGAAAAAACATAACTACTGTATTATATCAGTTAAAAGAGTTTAAGGGGAAAATGGTGTGTATAAGCTACATCTAACTAAAAGGATCCAACATATTGCTGAGAAAAGCTCTTTTCTGCACTATATTTCGTCTCCTCTTCTTGGGAGGTTATCGTTTGCAAAGCCATGTCCTTGATATGGGTTACTGCAGCCAACATGTTCCTATTCCCCATGTTAAGTTTGAAAATAGAGTGCTCTTGACCTCTTGCCTTTGAAATTCTTTCACTGTCGCTGTATTTCTCCCGTCATCTGTCCTCTTTTTACGCTGTGGCTCAGATGCTTTTCCTATAAGACTGGCATTATAAGTTCCTTTTCCAACCCCATTTTTTTTCTTTGCCAGGCTGAGACAAAGGTAAACTTTGACATACGTATTGTAAAACGTTCCTCTATATACACAAACTCCAGTCATCCGCTGTAATACTCACCAGCTGAATCCTCACCAGCTGAATCCTCAATGCATGGTTGCCAATAAGATCTTCCCTTCAGTTACTAAATAATTTACCAACCAATTCTTCCAAACTCCCACTATCAGCCACAGAGGCACAGGGGTGATTTTCAAAGGTCTTCTTTAAATGTTTGTATTCAAAAAAGACATCAAATGTCTCTTTACAATTTAAAATTTAATGAAGTGATTTAGGTATAGTAAGCCTTCCTTTCTTTGGGGGTATAAAGCACTTCCTGCCTCAAGCATTAATCCAATTAAAGTTACATACAGAATTGCTTAAGTTTCCAACCACTATTTCTGAAAAGAAAGAAAGAAAAAAAGAAAGAAAGAAAGAAAAAAAGAAAGATTAAGGGATAATCTTTATCTAAATCAAGATTCAATTAAAGCTAATTGTGACAGCACTGAAATATATTCTAAAAAGTCATGTAGATTGCTGCACAAAGATATGTGGGCCTATGTGGATGATAAAATAAATACTCTGGAAAAAAAGGGTAAATTTTTTGTAATATGAATTGCTGTGGCCACTGAAATTGATTATAAACACTGTGAATCCTTAATGATTGAAGGTTTTGTTTACAAAGAGGTATTTTAAGCCTTGAAGGATTGAAGGGTATGCCTTTTCCTTTCAAACAATAACTTCTTGTGGAGAATTCCTTGAAGAAATCACAATGGGAATACGACTTTGTAATACTGCCATATGCAGTGCCATCATTAAAATCAAATCTTGTTCAAAAGATAGACTGAAGTTTTTGGCAGAAAAGAGTTGTAATGGTAGATGTGGATGATGCACCTACAGAGAACATTTAACTAGGTCAAAACTTAGTTTCTGAACATGAGAACGGCAGCATGCAGGAGAAATAAGCATTAACAACCAAGGAGAATCAAAATGTTTTTGTGCGCATCATCATGCCTGTAAAGATTAATTCTCGAGAGGGCATAGAATAGTTACATTTTTTAATGAAAAAAAGTATCGTTCATTGTTAAATTCTACTGCTGAAACAAAACTAATACTTAAGTGAGCTTCTTACTGACTCATGCACAATGGTAGTGAAGCCTCTCGGATTACGTGTACACTGGAACAGAGATGGATTAAGCTACTTGCTATGAACCTGTATTGCAGAGTACTCCAACATAAAAGGCTTTTTATAACATAACAAGGGATATTTGTTTAATGCATCGCCTGTCATCTTTGAAAAGAAACAGTTCTAATGATTAATTTAACTGGACATGAGTGAAGCTGGTGGGTGTGGAGATGAACACAAGGTTTGGTTTAGACTGTTCATGTAATTAAGTTTGCATGCAAATATAAAATACAAGAATCTCTAGGAAGTCAAAGCTGAGCAATTAAATTTGATAGAATCGCTCATTTCAGCAAATATCTTACAAGCAAAAAGAAATGTGTTTTGGACACAAAACGAGTCTGGTAGGATCAAAGAGTTAATAAAAAAAAGCACTGATTGATGATTAGCTTCTTTCTGTGTTATTTAGAAGGAGTGATTTTAGGCCGACACTGTTTAATTGGATGATGAACTAAAGCAAGGATGCCTTTGGATTTTTATACTAATAATGGTAGGAGGTGGGAGTGCGAGGATGGCAGCCAAAAGGCGTGGCTACGAAGGAGTAATGAAAGCAAGAGTAGCCTAGAGGTGAAAGAATTAAAAATGAAGTAGTCCCCTTTATTAAACTTTCGCTAAGCTCAATTACAGTGATAAAAGACTTCTGTGATGAACCATTTGAAGAAAAGAACATTGAAGCAGAGCAGTGAAGAAACAGCATATTTTTGTTGAATCTTGTCTGAGCTCAGTAATGCAGTGATAAAGCAGCAGAATATGATCTGAGGTACTTATCTATTTTTCACTATGTATTTAAATGCAATGTTCCGATAACATGTTGGAATCTTTGAGTGTTCGTAAGCCGACAGCTACAACTGCTGCACTTTTTTCTTTTTCTTTCTTTCTGTTTTGCTCATCGCTTTGAATGTGCCTCGTTGCTTCTTCTCTGCCCTACATCGGTTGGTTTGCTGAGTGCACAAAAGCACAGAGGGAGGATTCTGCTCAGGCCAGCCTCACCTGCACTGGCCTCTCCATCATTACAACCGGCTCCATCAGCAAGGCAACATGAAGGTCTTTTGGGATACTGCATGAGAGTGTGCTTATTTATTGTGTGTGAACATAAAAATGTGAGGTGGTATTTGTCCTCAAAGATTCAATCAATGCTTTTCTGTTTGCCAAACATGGCCCACAGTCTGCACATGTACTTCTATGGATGAATGAACAGGCATTCTGAAAACAAACATGATTTATGAAAGTACACATTGGTCATGAGAAAAATTTTGTTTAACAAAGATTGTATTATTCACGTGTGTCAATGATTTAGCCCCAGTATGGAAATTTGAACAAGTCTAATGAATCTACAGTCCCTAATTGTACATTCGTAATAGCACAGTTATGATCCTTTAAGTAAATTAGGTAAACCATTGAGAATATGTTGAGCTGATTTCCAATTTTAATGATATTTGTTTCAGAGTGCATTGTCAAGAAAGACAATGGTGCTCATTCAATCACGCTAGTGCCTTCTTCTGTGACGCATCATCTCCCCATAACATGACCAGTTACCATGCAGCATATTAAACCATGTGATATGAATAATATAACTTTACTCTCTCAGAATTGCAGATTTCCCACGACAGTATGGCAATAAATCCTTCATTCATCTGGCATTAATTAGCTTGTGGTGGAAAATGTTCACAATATCCCATTATTTACAGTGGTTGATTGAATCATGTATGAGATACCATTGTATCTACCGTACACGCCATGTCTCTTCTCCCAGTCAGCACACTGTCAGCAGTTTTATTCAAACACGAATCATTTCTATGTCTGACTCAGGCATGCTTGTCGGATTTTGTCGAGGTTTTGTGCTAAAATTGTGTCTAAGCGTAACAAATAGGTCCAGTGTGCGCTAATCTGTGATTCTGTGATTATGCATAGTTCATACACTTATGCTATTATACAGTATGTCTGACTACGTCGTTTTTAGTCTAAAGAAAACCATTTAAAGCTGATCAAAATAATCTTGGCACTTGGCGATTTCATATTACTCCAAAATGAGGAGAGGAGTGTTAATGGAGTGAGGTGCCAAATTGGCACAGCACTGGCAGCACTGCACTCAATTGAGAAAACAAATTATTCATGTTAAGAGACTCAGTCAATGTGTATTTCTTTTGCTTCTGCATTTTGATAGAATGCTAAAAGTGTATCATTCCATTAGAGTGTTTCAGAAAATTTCACATTGTGAACAGTTTCATTTACCTTATCTGAAAACATTTTTGAAAAAAAATACTGAATATAATTTCCTTGGGTTGGTAAATGCCAACCATTCTTTAATTTATCAGGATGTTCAATTTGTGTTTGGAGTTAAAATCAAAGGGGGCGTTAAGATGCAACATTTGGTTTTGCTTGCATTTCCATCACCTTACTTTTGTTTTAATCTGATACACAATCATCCCAAAGC
Source organism: Pseudomugil gertrudae (assembly GCA_037177535.1). Taxonomy (NCBI): domain Eukaryota; kingdom Metazoa; phylum Chordata; class Actinopteri; order Atheriniformes; family Pseudomugilidae; genus Pseudomugil; species Pseudomugil gertrudae. The sequence continues at coordinate 9,298,728 of JBAMHV010000020.1, read as the reverse complement.
AAAGGATAATTACCCTCTACTTTGTTCTGATTGTGTTTGACTCAGTGCAGCAAAAGCCTAGAGGGAACAGCATAAAGACCTGCTTTACAAGTGAATTTCACATCATTACACTTGTTTTAGTTCATCTCAAAAATCAAATTATTCAAATGTCCTTTGGCGAGACATTCTTTCTTCATATTCGAGAAAAAAATGTCTGAGTTCTCCCCTTAACCCCACTTCTGTGGAAAGCCTCTAAAGTTTCAAAAACCAGCTCTGTAATTGTCATCACTCCCTCAGTCCCCATCTCATGTCAACCCTTCACTCGTGTATCCCCATACTCCATCTTTCTGTCACCCCAGCTCCTCTAAAAGAGGATCAAGAGAGAGGCCCCTTCCAATTTCTCTCCACCTCTAATAGGCACTTCCCTGCGTTACATGATCACTGGGTGTCAAGATTAAAGAATGGCTACTGCTACCCAGGGCAGACATGGATGGGAGACAGAGAAAATAGCACTCCATAATTACTGATAAATCGAGCACACTGCCTCCTCTCTTTCCACTTTCTCCCTATCCACCTGGCCCTGGTGTCAATGTGAGGGGCTGAGCAAGTTAAAGCGAGGAAAAAGTTGACCACGCCAGCCACTTTTTTGCACTGCTGATATTGCAGTTAAGTTCGGGCAATTCAGGGCCAATCGAGTGACTTGGAGCTTTTATTCACCCTCCATTCGTCTCTCCTTTGAAGTGGGACGCACGAGACTCACATAAGGCACCTGCACTCACAGCACAATGGCACCAGCTCAAAGTATACCAAACTATACCATATAAAATCCCAAGCAAACACAGGTAAGCTGCCATACAGCAAGCACAATTTCTCCTTTAATCTCTGACAGGGCTATAACCTGTCTGAGCCAGCAGGGCGAACATCCTTCACTTCTGGACACTGGAGAAGTGCTATGTAAGCAACAGTAGTGAAAAAGTAAGCAGCTGTTGGGGTATTTTCTAACACCATGCAATTTTGTGACAGGTTGCCAAGTAGCAGACTACGATCATTGTTTATTAATAACCCCAATAGCCTTTGTGAAAACCACCGTGATATGCATTGAGTCCAACAGTGCATGAAAGGCTCTTCAGTTAGACTGATTTGTTCTATATTTTCCCAGGGGAGAATAAAGGAGTCAGTAGGTGGTGATGAAACCCTGGACTAAATAGTCTCTCCCATACTATCCACAGAGTGTTAGGCCAAATAAATAGGCTGTGTTAACTGTTACTAACCCATTGCTGACATAGCATTTAGAATTCTGTTTGCCGTTTTGTGTTCAGCACATTTTCAATATGCTATATGTGACTGAAAAATGAAAGATGTAAGGTGAGACTGGATAAAGACCTTATCTGTAAGAGTGTAATCTACAATCACTGGGATGAACTGGAAATGAGCCATGCTCTTATGTCACGTGTGAAACTGGATCTTACTCTTACTCTATTCTGAGGAATGAACCTTCACTGCAAATAGTAGTCAGTCCCAGATGGGACAAAATGTTTCCTGATTGTGCATTTCAGATTTTGATATGTATGGAAATTTGCATTTAGGGAAATGCATTTTGGGGTTTCACAGTATGATTTGTGCAAAATTACCCACATTGCAAAAGGTGCTTCAATAGTCTAACATAAAAAATAGTCCAAATGTACACTGGCATTTCAAATGATGTCCATCTTTCTTCTGCTGACCCTCTTCATGGCTATTGATTTTGTGCCAGGTGAAAAAAATGTGCAGTGAATCTGGGAAATGTATGACAATAAAAAGAGCCATGGTCTTTGTCATGCTCTGAAATGCTTTAGAACATAAACCTTTGACTTTAGTGTTAAGGACTTTTGTGACGATTTCTCTGTACAGCTACCAAATGTGTGAGCAATCTGCAACTTGCATATTCTTTATTAGTTTTTTTCTTTTTCTACCCTAAAGTTCTCTTTTAGTTTACAAAAGATATGGCATGTTATGTAGAGACCACACTTACAGTTGCAAGTTTGGGATGGATGCATGGATGACATTCATTTCATTTTAGCATTAGGTTGTAGATTAACCCATTTTTACATGTTACAAATTACTTTCTTAGTTATTATAGAATGTTAGATACAATCAGAATTGCTATATTTGGTTGCGTGAGGGATATTCAGATAACATTTTTAAAGGGAACCCCAAGCACGTAACGGCTGTATCCAACTGCCTGCAGCTACTAACCTGTTTATCTATACAAAAATATGCATTAAAATGTAGGCTTTGGTTTGTTGCTTTCAAATTTGTGCCTTTAGATGATACTTTAACATTTTATAAGTGCACACAATAAGTTTTGGTCTTACCAAAATAATAAACACAAGATAAAAAAAACTAATTTAACCAAATAATAAGGATCATATGAGCACATATTATAACCACAACATGTAAAAGGTTTTGGAAATTATCATATACATTTTATTTATTAGCACATTCTCTACTTTTGTCCTGAGGCTAATGTAATTTATATTCAGCAAACCCCTGAACAATATTATAGCCTTCAAGTTAAAATTTGCCCTTAAAATGCAAGTAGTTATGGAAATCCAAGCACTAGATCCTCAGCAGCTAAAAGAGCTGCTCATTATAGAAATAATTTTTCCTCCTTCATCCATAAATTGAAAGTAATGATGAACTGATAAGTGAACATTAAGCTGGACAAATACAAAGAAAACCAGTTGAAAATATTAAGCTATGCAGCTAAAACCCTGCAGGCAATGCCAAATGATCACAAATATGCATAAATCTCCAGTCAATCAATGCTTCTCTGACTACATGTGACAGAATGTGATGCTTAAGCATCCAAACACACATACTTAGAATGCAAATTCACTACTAGTTCACCCATTGGGACATATAGGATTGACATTAGTGAACATGAGGGATCTATGTTTAGAATTCTAATTAATATACATGTCTGCTGTTGTGGCAGATTTTCAGCCTGGTACATTTAAAAGATGCTCAATGTGCTAGAGACACACACAACTATAAGCACATGCAAGGTCAGGCACATAAAAAAAAAGTCTGTACGTGGGTACTTCTGTGTAAGTGCTGTGTCAGGTCATTTTATGTGCTACTTTTGGAGTCAGAAGCATAACACCTTTCACAGCACCAAAGTTGTTGAGGTAAAAAAAATGCAGTGATAATCAGCTGCATTTCCTGCGAATTATGCTTTTTTTGCTTTAGCAAAATGCTGGTGCATTAATTAAGAATTCCTTATACAGATCAGACAAAAAGTTTGTGCGTGTGCTGCACTGTATGCACAAAAACAATCAGTGCTGTTTCATTGTTTTTACATAAGAAATGACATTTGCTCAAATATATAAAGATGCATGTCTATAAAAGGTTTTGTTGTAATAATCATAGATTGTCCACATTGGAATGTAAAGAACTAAATTTACTTCATCATGAGGTGCTTGTAATCAACTGCTACATGGTTTCATTTACAGAAGAAGACAGATGTTTCCAAAAGTCATGACAAATAGACAAAAGAGAATAGTATTGAACCAAACTTATCTGGAAAAACACACAGTAAAAAAGGCAAACATATTGGATCAATAGGTCTTGTCAACTTTGACACATGATTTTTTTTTCAATCTGAAATAATTTTCTACTTCCATTTTTTATCTGATCAGTCATTTGCTTCATTGACGATTGCTGCTGCCCTGAGCTGTAATATAGGTCATTTATGCTGGGAGCTACTGGAATCTGTGAAGAGCTCACTGATTCACCAGCATCACATCAGTCTTGGGTCAGTCCCCGACTCCACTCCAGCTCCAAAATGACTGCTCCACTGTTTAATTTTTCAGAATTAGGACATTTCTGCATGTACTGAAAATAGCAGCTTCTCATCTCCATCCAGCCTCCATGTGATAAATCCCAGACTATTTGAAATGCTTTCGGAAATGTTTCTCTCTTTTTTAGGAATAATTAGGGGTAGCTAAAATGTTTCGGTAGGGGGGTACGTCACACTTGTTAGGCAGTGCAATGAAGGCTGGAAAAGATTAAAACCTTCTCTGCAAGAAACCTAATTAAAATTTTTCAAACAGATTATCTTCCAATGATTGTTCACATTTTAGAATACCGCTTTTTACACAGACAGTTAACAGACTCGTAAAAACATTTTTTTCTTTTTCATACAGTTGAACAAGATGTGGTTGAGACAATATTCTAATTTAGGCTTATTATGACAATATATATTGTTTTAGGCATGAAGCAAGTTCGAGGAAACATTGCAATGTTTGTGCTGGTGGAGGGGGCTCCCTCATATCTCATTTTTATTCAGAATTGATCTGCTATTGTAAGTTTTGACAGAGGGCTCCCTTCATGAACACTTTGTCATACACAGCTTTTGCTAAACTTACCAATTATGTAACAAAACCACTGGGAAGGATGAACTAACAGAAAATATAATTAAAGCATTCAGATTATTTTATCCCAAAACTTGAGACAGAAGGTGAATCCTTAGCACACAGAAAAGCCAAAAGTCTGGATGAACTGTAATATTGTTCTAACACAGCGGTTCCCAAAATGTAATAAACCACAATGCTCAACTTATGGAATTTAATGTAGCACGAGCAATCACTTTGCTGTTTATGCACTAATTAAAGAGTCATAACAATACTTTTAGGGGACCACCATTTAGGAAATTGCTGGTCATAAGGTTAAACATTTACTTGTCAATAATTGCTTTTAATAGTCTACTCTTTTTTTGTTTGTTTATAATTTCTTTCAGTCACTGCCTGATTCGTCTCCTCCATATTTTTCTTATATAAGTATCATTTAGCTACCAGGCACTGAAAATTAGTCAGAAATGTTATCTGCTGTTCAAGGTTGGCAGTTAGAATAGTTACACTTTTTCTCCCGCTGGCTGTAACTTTGTGACTTTCACAAAGTGAAGGGGTGTTTGGTAACTCTCTGTGGCTCATTACCATAGTAACATCTCTTTCACATTTAAAGTACAAAGTAATTTGATGATGTAGCAATGTTTACTGATGCGACTTTAATAATAACGCTGACATGCTTTGTTAGATTTGAAGGTTGTAAAGTACAGGACTGACGGAGGTTCACACAAATAACATGATAAATGTTGGTTAAATGCTGTAAATTTAACCTGTCTGTTGTCACATACAGTTCAGGTGTATAAAGCACCTGCATGCTAGTTGAGCACAGCTACACTGCATTTCATTTCCCTTTAAATGCACATAGAGTACTGTACAGTCGAGGAGACATCCATAAATTTTACCAAAGAGATACAAGTGAGAAGAAATTTGCACAAAAAAGGCAATTACCAGTCATGGCTGCACTTTATTGTAGAAGAGACTGGGGCCCAAACATATTTTAACTCAGAGAGGATTGCATTTTGTGTAACTCAAAAACAACCTCCAGACCTGTGTAGATCAAATTATATTTCTGGAAGGAGCAGAGGCAACGGTGAAACAAATTTAGTTAAAGGTTCTGGCTACCATGTGGACCTCTGCAAATCAAAATATTATGTTTCCTCTTTAACATTAGGCAAAAATTGCAAGTAAGGTTGCAGTTAGTGTTGTCACCAAGCCAGCAACGACTAAAACGGTGTCAAATTACAAAGCCAACCTCAGTTGTGTGAGAGTTTTTACATTTTAATGACTAATAACAGCTTTATAGCAGTGTATAATGGGTCAGAGTAATAAAGTCTCAGAGTAGCATCACCTTTCTATCTAGTGTGTCCCACCTGGCAACTATCAAATGTTTGATGAATATGTTTCATTTTAATGGGTGTCAGAGTACATTAAACTTATCTTAAAGTTCACAAGTGCACCAAAAGAGTGGCATCCTCAAAAGACATATTCAGAGTGAATATGTAAAAGAAGTTTCTTAAGCAATGACTTCTTTAAATGTTAGCTGATGCTGGAAAGTCTGTGTGAAAAAAACAACTCATTATTAAAATTCATTGTTGTTCAAACATGAACAATTATAACTCAGAAGAGACCAAATGTTTTTATAATATCACTTTCTGGATAGTCTGGATAGTTCATCTTTAGAATTATTAAAGATGTTGGTCAATAAATTAGCTATTTCTGTTTTATTCTTAATTTTTTAAATAAAATATATTGCTTCATGGTATCATAAAATGGTGTTGTTCCCTGACATATATTCAAGCTGTGATCCCAAGCTGTGAGTAAAGAAATAAGGAAACGGAAAGAGACCAGAGAACATAGTAGAAGCACTATGTATTCTGAATGCTGAAATAGCTGATAGAAATAAAATCATCAATGTTGGGATTCTTGAGTTTGCTTTGAACTAGTCTGAAGCTTTACACAGTCTTTGACCTCACACAGCACTCACATATAGGCCTGTTCTTTCACAAAATGATGACTGTCCTCACAGACAATGAGCGAGTGTTTTCTTTTTCTGCATTTCACCACATCTCACCCTTCAGTTGTTCACATTACTTAGATAATTTCATCAAAGTTCACAAGGAAATACAGTCAAATGTAATGTCCTTACAATGTTGTTTATTAACTTTAACATGAATACAGTTTTAGGTGAGCAACACTGTCTTTAAACACTTGTTATTGGCCATCTTTTAGTAATGAGTCTTGGGCTGACCATGTCTTTATTTATTTATTTTAGTTTGGTTTTTTCCACAGCTTTTTATGACTCGTGTTCTTTCATGATTTCTAGCAGCAGCAGAGACGTCAGACCCTCTAGCAGAGGTCAACCGATTCAGCTGCCATCTCAAAACACTGCAAAGTTGTCAGTATTTGAGAGATTTTGTCATATGTCATTATATGGCCCTGTTGTTTATTTTTAATTTTAAACACTAACCGCCCCCCCCCCCAAAAAAAAATCCCTTGGGAGGAAGCCTTCTGGACACTACAGCTGCATGGAGCACCCACATAAAAAACATATTCTGTGCCAAAACATGAATACAAAGAGATACAAAGAGGCAGACAGAGAGAACTAGTGAGTTCCACCAGCACAGAGCTGTTACTGTTCTCTTCCACTGCAAACTTTGGTGACACTATCCTTACCTGCTCACAAGGGTCACTGTGCATATATATAGGGGATTCTTTTTTTTTACCATCTTTTCACAAATATGTTTATTTCCTATATTCTTATAAATAACAGCTGCATAATATAAGAATAAATAATCCACAAGATTGAAAGGAGCTCTTTTAGTGCATGCTCTCTTTTCAGTTCTTGGAAGCATCATCAACACACTGGGTCATCTAAAACCATGACACAAATATAGCTTTAAGCTACTGCTGGCATTTTCATTTTGGAAATGTGATTTAGAATGATTCCCTTTTGGAAATGATTACATGTTGCCAGCGTTTCGCCACTGAAAAGGCCACCAGATTGAATGAAGCATTCTGGATAAGACAGCTTTCCCTCTGCAATTTCCGCTGTCAGTGCAATTTTTTACACTGCACATAAGGAGGGGGGCGGTCCAAGATTAAAATGAGTTGCTGTTGTTATTATTTTAATTTCAAAGCTTAGATATGGAAATGATCCTTTCAGTATTATTAATAACTCCATACAGAAAACTTGCTGCATTGTTAAATAGTAACCTATTCCGTATAAGTAAACTTAAACAGATGCTTTCTGGTTTAAAGTTGGAATTTTAGGATTATTTGTTCTTGCATTGACTCTTACATAGGGACTGGGTGTCAGAAAAAGAGTGACAAACAGAAATTGCCGCGGCAGTCATGGTGTGCAACGTCAAATTTCACCAATTTCAAACAGAAACGGCTTCTTTAATTTCAGGTATCAGTATCATACATAGTTATCTTGCCCGTAGCCACATAATGACACCTGGTGTAAAAGAGCATGAGCTCCCCTCGCAGTTAGACAGCGGAACAGCAATCACAGTAAGTTGAGGGAACGGCAACTTTGCTTCACTGGTGACACACGCACACAACAAAACATGCATGTACGGGCTTCTAGGTACGCGCAATCCCAGACGAGCAGAGCCTCACACAGGACAGGCCAGCACACACACACACACACTAAAACATAATCAGCTCATTGTGGCAATAAGTGATCTATTAGATGGATTCTGCAAATTAACAATTCTAACAGAATGACGGCGATTGATCATATCCATGCAGGGATGACACTCTTTTTTAAAGTTAATGCAGTTAAGGGATCATTGCGTACGGAAAAGCCACTAATGAGAACGGAATTAGGTTGAATAGAAATATTTATGGTGAATACACAGTGATCTGCAGGCCCACCAATATACCTTTATTTAGAATGTTGCATTTGTAATTCGGCTCAGTGAAGCCGCTGCGTAATATTCCAACCCCGAATTGTGAGATCATTGTTTGTCTCATTGTTTTATCCTCCGTTAATATCCACTCTTTTGCAGCATCACCTCCATAAGATGCTACCTAACAACACGCCGAGAGTGCAACCGAGTGCACATAATTGTGAGACTAACTAATTTGCATAATTTGTGGAGATGAAGGGTTTATAAGACTGTGAGACTCGTGCAAATTTTAATAGCCTGTGAGCTCTTCGTCGACATTCAGTCCGGGCGGAGCTTTACAGGACTTGCAGGGCGATTATTTAAAGGTATCACCATGAGAAACAAGAGAAAGAAAAAAAAAGCTTCCATCCTGGAAAGGACATCACCGGCCACCCCAGTAACATGCTGACCGCGCAAAATCTCCATAATTGTGCCACAATGTGGCTTTGCATTCCCAACAATAACCTCGTGAGCTGTGGGGAGCTGGAAATATCTGGATATAAACAATCCCATCTTAATATGTTAGAGGTCCAAGTCGGTATAACCTCACTTACCTAAAACTGACTCTCCCCTCTTAGCTGTATTTGTGGTCCAAGGTTTGTTAGTTCTCTAGCCAACAACTTCTGCTGGAGCATATGTATCCAGTGCTCATGTTGGTGGCTCAGTCGGTGATGTTGGATTGCGGATGATTTGGCAATCCTTCTCATGCTCAGGAGAAAAAAATCCTTCGTTTCTGCGTGGTCTCAGGCATTGGCGCGCAGAGGTTTAAAGTAATGAAGTCCGTCAGGAGGGCAAAGACAAAAAGGGTGTGCTAGAAGAGAGAGATTTATGTCGACGTGTTTGAAACAGTTCAATTCCCCTTTTTTTCTCACCGTAGGAGCCGTTTGCGGGTAGAGAAGTGTGGAATGGATATCGAGGAAGGGAGGCTGGGATGCACAGGCTGAGGGCGAGAAAGGGGAGGTACAAAGAATACAGTATCGTATTGTGGAGGACGGTCATGGCAGACAGTAAGGGGTGGGTCTGGACTGTATCAGGCAGAGGGCAGTGGTACTCAGGGTTGGTGAGAATAAAATAAAAAAGTCGTGACTTGTTTTAACTGATATGTAAACTGTTACAACATGGATAAATGTTCAGCACTGATAGGTAAGGGATTTCTAATTAAACTACCAACTTTGAACAAATCTAACCACTAAAGCTATATATATATAAACTATATATGTGTGTGTTTAGGGAAATTTTAAAATGCGTAGTTTGTTCTTACCGTGTTCTTAATGTTACTCTCATATGCAGCAAAGTTTTGGCTGTGTGGGTTTTCTTTAATCATGCTGTAGGCTACATAGTTTATTTTGTATTTAACTGAGACGTTAGTGATTGTTGTCCATCTTTATTGTGAAAATCTTAATGGGAGAATGTTGGTAGTAACACTCAGCTTACAGAAAGCTAAGGTTGCTGTCCATGGTGCTCAATGGGAAGTAATCCTTTTGGGTTCAGATCACAGCTCTCATGACACCCTGGTCACTGTCCAAGGTGCTGAAACCAATGTAGGAAGCTTTTAGCTCCAACACGGATCATGAGTCAGATAACAGTTGAAACTGACTTCTGGACCCACAAACACGTTAAATGTAAGGATTATTTTACACTATATTTAAGCTGATTAGATACCTAGATAATATATCCATATAAATCTGTTTCTGTTGAATTTTTAAGGCAGAATAACTTATTAAGTTAAAACTCATTAAAGACCCTTTTTTCTATGAAATCTAGATTTGAATGGCAGGTTTTGCACACTGGACCATGACATAAGTATATCTATATTGACCAAATGTGTTAACACAATTTTGTTTTAAGAATTTGGACATTTTTTAGGCATAATATAAACTCAGTCACAGGGACATATTCCTCAGACTTATAGCCAAATCATCTGTGGGTAAGTGTCAGCAACTTAAACATCAAGTTTGGATATTATTGCCATCTGGTATTTTTGGCATTTAACACTGCTGCTAAAAGGGATGGATAGACAATGCTTTTATTTAGAAATATTGTTTACATATATAAAATTCCACTTTAGTTGCAAGCATATTTTTGTGTGCTTAAAACTGAGCTGTTCAAAATGTTCTTCTAATGATAAAAACATGAGAACAAAAACATGTTTTGAAAAATCATCATTGGCTCAAAATGTTTTCCCATGGTTAAATAGTCTTCAGTATTTTTTAATGACCCATTCCTTTAGCTACAGAAAAAGAAAGAAGACAGCATATTCCCCAGATTTATCTGCCAAGACATGATACATAATTAAAATGTTGAATAGACACAAGATAATAAAGGCGAACAGAAGCAAAAATATGATTGATGAGATTATGGCATTTTTTTAAATACAATCCATAAATGTATTTAATGGTCACATTTTTTTATTTTTGCTTTTTGGAAAAGCAATGCTCAGAATATGGACTCATTAACTAACACATTAGATTAGATAAGAAGCCGATAATAGAAATAATATGTTACATATTCCAGAGGCCCATTTTAAATTGAATAATCCATCAACGGAAGAATGTTTTTGTATAAAAATATTATAAGGTTAAAATTGAATTTAAACTATTTGTGACAATTCAAAGCCCAGACATGAAAGAAATAAATAACTTCACTTGGTTTTGACATCTTTATATCCACTGCAGTCACAGATCATTTTGCAACCCACTAGCTCTTCAATGGTCCACTTGCAGTCAAGTGCTTGAAGCGTCTACCAATGGGCAAAGAACCTGGCAGGAGCAACTTTGCATGGAACTCAATGAGGCTAAATGGATAAATGGTGCCATTACACAGTCATTAGAATGAGAGTGGTGGTGACACGTGAACAATTTCTCTTGCAGTTGCAGCCATAAGATGCTAAAGGCATCACTGAAGTTCTTACATTTAAAAATTTGGCTGGTTATAGCTTTTGATTTTTAACCCCCCCTTTTTTATTACCCAAAGATTTACTGGTTTGCTGGCATGTTCAAGATGGCCCATACATTTGATATATATTGCTGTTTTGATGTACTTGAGTGAAAAAATAACCTAAAACAATACAGAGCACTTTGCACCTGTCATTCATGATTAGATATAAACTAAAACAAAACAAATGTCAGGCGGTTTGTGATATGTAAGTCAATATATTTTCCTTGAGGCTCCCTGAAAGTGTGTATTTGTACATTGCATCCCTAGAAACAGCTCCATCTTAAAGTATAAAACTAACAGTGCTCGATGGAGGGGTATAAAAACATACCATTCTGTGTTACTGAAGCTAGTGGAGACGCACTGGGAAATACGGGTTTCTTCATCCTGTTCAGATACTCCACATACACTCATCAAAACCACTGCTAAGCTAACCCGACGTCTATGGGGAAATGTGTTTGCATATTGCAGTTTCTTTATGTTTGAGATTTGATTATAAAACGTCACTTATTAATAAAAAAAAGTACATCCAAGTGCAATAGAAAAGGGCTTACTGAAATAAAAACACAGAAATCATGACTTGTAAACACACAGAGGTTTGTTCTTAAAACTGTTGAACACCTGTTCATTCCATAAAAAATAAAGGAGTTAATTTTAATATCTCATCTTCTTCAGTTCTGTAGATGTAGCCCCAGCGATGGCTTATCATGATCTTCCAATTCCTATCAAAATATTAAAGCAGACACAGATAAAATAATATGTGTGATCATATTTTTAGATTAGTAGATTTTGTGAAATTTCAAATAAGATTATTGATAATTGAAATGAAACCCACATACACCCATCATTAAATTAAAATGTCTTGTATTTTCAATTTGCCAGTTTAACATGTGCAAAGAGAAAATGTACTGTTTTGGTTTTCAGTTACATGTGATGAGAAGCTTCAAACAGGCTCTCAAGACTTAAAACAGCAAAGGGTTAAATTAGGTGTTCTCTCAGTCCAACTATGTCCTTGTCAGGCTAAAACATTTAAATGATATTTTAGTAAAATGAGACACTGGTATTGTAGATAAATGAGACTGTTGTGGCTTAATTGGGTTAAGTACTAAAACTGAATTAAAGTTCACAAAAAATAAGCAAGAAAAACACATGTATACTGGCGTAAAAAAGGAATATGAGAAAAACAATATGCTAACAGTTTCCATTCCATTTAGTATAGTAAATAACTTGTTTCATATGAAGTATACTTTTGCTTTGGAAACCATTATTTGGAACTTCAGATAATGCCATTCCTAAAAGAAAAATCACTTATTCTTCTGTTTATTTGATCACACTAAGCACTGAGATTACACAAGTCTTTGAAGTCATTCATTAAATGGAACTGGGATTGTTAAGATTCTAGATGTGCAAGTAACCTAAGAGAGGCTCTGTGAGACCTTTTTTTTTAACAAAAAGAATGAGGCATGCCTGGACCCGAGGGAATAAGTGATGATTCTTTATGTTTAATTAAGAGCAACCAAGAGGTCACTAGTTTTATATTCACATTGTAAGTATAATAATAACAATAATAATGAATTAGACAATTATCAAATGCTATAAACCTTAGAACAAGACAGAGTCTAATGAAAACTGAAATTTTAATTAAAACCCATCACAAAGCGTTGAGATCAGTGCTGCTTGTGAGAACAGATGTGAAGTCAAACTCAGGTCTTATCACATTATTTCTAAGCTTATTTTGAATAGGAAAAAAATATTTTCTTTTCCTAATAATTGATGGGTTTTTTGGGAGTTTGTATGTTCCACAAACATAAGTGTGCTTATGGTAAGAAATCTAAATATATTTAATAATAATAATAAAAAAGTACAATTTATAGTAAATTATTAGTAATTAATAGTAAAATGTAAATGTTATTACAAAACAATGTTACAAAATAGTAAAAAAAATATATTTTCACATACTGCTTAAAAAAAAAATATATATTTTCAATAAGGAAAAAAAGAAGAGTTAGATTGGTTGATGCATCTGTATTTTAACTAGTTTCTCACAGGTGACATAAGTCCTACAGCCATAAAACAACAATTGCAGACTGGCAACGCTGCAAAAGCTGCCACTCTGAGGGGAAATTAATGAGCAAGTTGCTGGCTATGTGGTAGAAAACACGCTAGCAAAATAAACTGCAGACTCACCATCTTTGCAAGATAATTAATTAACTTCATCACATACATGCATGGAGAGCCACACACTTGATTTTGTTTTATTTGTAAACACAATCATTAATAAAGTGCTGTAAAGAAAATTTTGCATCTGTCTATTTTTTTAATAGCTTTTCAGTTTATAGATCCTCCAACAGGTCGTTTGATCCTGACATGATATCCAGAGTTTACATAAATGGAAAGAGTTTTTTTTTTTTACATGGCAGTAATATAACAAACTGCTTTTCTCAGCCAGCATTTAATAATTATTTAATAATAATAATAATAATAATAATAATAATAATAATAATAATAATAATAATTCAACCACCCTCGTTTCTTTATGTAATTAAACCAAAACCCAAAAGCAATTATTCCTTGTTCAGATAGCCAACTGTTTTCCACTGTTATTGGGTGATTGACCATATTTTTACACTTCACCAGATATACAAAAATGCATCTGCATGCCAGTCAGTTATTTCATGGAACCACACTGAGCTCTCCACACCAATCTCCAAAGTTCAGGCTCCATCTGAGAAACTTCATTAAAATAATTCGTATGGGTACTGACCACTTACTACTGTATGATTATTGGTTTTTTTCCTTTTTTTTGGGGGGGGGGGTTACATTTTAAAGACTTGCAATACCCTTCAGTCATTCAATAGCTCTTCTGTCATTGAAATGAAAAATGTTCCATGTATTTTAATGAGTATCCTGAAATGGGTTAAACATAGGATAAATATAACGTGTGTACAATTTCTCTGAATAACGTCTTAGGGAGAAATAAGCTATTTACAAACAATCTTTAATAAATCAGTGCAAGTGCTGCCTTAACGTCAACTATCACCATACATCCTTCTGGGTGTGTAGAACATTAATGTCAAGTAAAAATATCTAGTGCAGATTTGATCCATATTGTGTTACGGCAGTAATTGGACCATACTCAACACCAGCCAAGACACAATACCTTAACAGGTGCTAAATTTATCTGGCTTATAATGATTTCATATCTACCTCCTTGTTATAAGCCAATAGTTTGAATTTTCCTCCTAGCTGCCCAGAATACCATTACTGCCTGCTAGATTGACAACTTACTAATGGCTGATCTCTGAGGCTTATAGGCCACAGAGATGTGCCTACCCAATGTTAGTACACACTGTTGCAGAGGCCTGTCATATTGTACTCAGACCTCTTCATGACAGGGCTATGAAGGAAGAGACAGATGTCCAAATAGCCAGGAGGTCCATCAGTCATGGGGAGTTTTCTTTCACAGAGCCTGGGACAGGGGTCAAGTGGAAGACACACAGATGAATGAAGATGTGGTCTTTTAACTCTCTCTGTTACTGGATGAAATACAAACTTTTTGAGTGGAAGTTAACTGAGTTTTTTCCACAGGACGGCAGTTAGACATAAACACAGCAGAAACAAAGTTCACTATTTAGAGGCTAACTGGTATTTTTTTTACATATGAAATCATGTATTTTTATGTATGTGTTAGGACAAATTCATGCCAGAAAAATATGGCACTTATACAATCTCATATAATTCAATAAAAAAGTTGTAAATAAAAATAGGAGGTAAGAAAGAAGAGGGAGTATTAGTGAATGAAAGAACAAAGTGAATGAATGTACTGCTGAAAATACTTGAGTATTTCAGCAGATGTGCATTCAGTAATTCATGCTTTGACTCATATGTTAGTTTACAGTGAAACATTTTGTAATGTGTCATATTCTGTGATACACAACCTTGTGTGACTGCATAAGCCAAGGCCATGATAATAACATTACAGTGTCTAAGGTAGACTTAATCTTGTAATGGTGATTCTGGAAATACATGTATTAGCTTAGAAAAAGCCCATGAGGCAGAGTTTATCAAAGCAAACTTATAAAAGAGCGTTTCTAACTGCCTCCAAAGCAAAGATATGACAAAAGAAAAGATAAGAATGAAAAGCAAGTGAAATAAAATACAAATGAAAAGCAAGAAATATAGTCACTTTTCCTATTAAGGTGTTTTTAAGGTGTTTATTCCGAACACTAATTAAAATTTACTTTAATCAATCTAAGACCATTCAAAGAATCAGAGTTCTTATAAACCTGCTGAGACATTACACAGAAAGTTTCATATAAGAGACAAGGACCTTGAATGAGTCACATACAGTAATCCAGTATGAAAGTTGTCACAGGTAATCTCACCACATGTGGCAATGTTACCACTGGTGTGTGGGTGGCTGCTCAGCATGCACTTACCATATTTCTAATTGCCCATCTGTTACCAAAGTAAGGGACTTAGCACACTAAGGTTCAAAACCATTGCATGGTATAGTAAGCAAAAAAATAAGCGCTATTGAAAAATACTGTTAAGCACTGAAAGAAAATCAGCAATGTGCTGTGTCCTTGAAGCATTGATTTCTTAGCATAAAGGAGTATTTGTCTGCTCATTTTGCCATATCATAACATCTTCCATTGGTATAATACTTTCAAGTTCCTCACTGGAGCTTTTTTCTTACATTACATTATATATATATATATATATATATATATATATATATGTGTGTGTGTGTGTGTGT
>JBAMHV010000020.1:9268858-9282479 GCA_037177535.1 Pseudomugil gertrudae | reverse complement strand
TATATATATATATATATATATATATATATATATATATATGTGTGTGTGTGTGTGTGTGTGTGTGTGTGTGTGTGTGTATAAATCTATTCAATGGGAATGCACCAAGTAGCTGATTAACTACTGACAAAAAGGAGTATTCTCTGTACTCATTGCTCCTGGCAATCCATGCAATTTAAACAAAAAACAGGCTTTGTTTATTTTTCAGTCCAGGCAGAAGAATAGAATAAACATATGCAACAGGATTAAATTGAAAATAAGAGAAAGCTGCATTGAGAGCAGTTGTTGAGCCTAAATAATTAAGCAGTGATAAGGACATGGCCAAAGGCTGTCTGATGGGCTCAGTAGCATGCTGTGGACTGGTCTGAAGCTCTCTGCTTGGAAAATATGTATTGTTCTATCTTGCAGTGAAGAATTCTCCTGCCTCCCACTTTTCCATTTTCCACTTGACAGAAACTCTTACAGTCCTTAGCATTCTCTTTCTTTCTCTAATTCTATTTCTGCAGTATATATCTATATTCCCATTCCTTTTTTTAGATTAGATTTTGCTCCCCTGCCTTTTTCATGTGTGAAAAAGGCACTCATCATTTATACATTCTCCACTATGCACTATGAAGACTTGCTTTTTTCAGCTTTGGACTCTTTTGAAATATGATCATATATGATGATAGATGATTAGGTAGATTAAAAATAATGTGTTTAAGGCCATTGCATTTATCTTTACATACACTCCTTCCAGGTCTATTGTGAAGTGACTGGTTTTCTTAATGAAGTGCTAATTTAAGCTGTGATGATATTTTAATCTCCCAGAGCATAAGTAGGGCTTGCAGATGACTGAGCCTTGTGGAGTTTAGTGCATTATTAAGACTCTGGTGTCAGTTTTTATAACAGTTCTGGTTGTTGTGCAAAAAAAAAAAAAAAAACAAGAGAAATGAAACATTTTGTGCATATGTTCATGTCAATTTACAAAGCACTGGGTATACCTGCGTGTCATTACAAATCACAGCTTGAAGGCAATCAGCAGAGATGCATGTGAGATTAAAAAAAAGTGGAAGTGTGGTCAGTGAAGAAAAGCTGCAACATTTCTGTAAAACTGAAACTTCAATATATGAATAGAAGAGAAAATTATATTATTTCAAAGAGTGAGCTTTTGGAGCTCAGATAAAACAAACTGCAGCATGACAGAAGGTCAGCGAGACTGCTGTTAACAGCATCAAGAAAAATAGCAACAAGAAATGCATCAGCATGTATAGACCCAGTCTTAAAGGGATCGTGGAAGGTGAGAGAACTCTTTTCATTTGACTCTTTCATAGAGTATAAGGTCAACTGGCTGTCACTTGCAATGTGCCTGAAAGATAAGGTTTTATGTGAGAATGCAGTTTGGATTTATCCCAGCTAATTGGATTCACAAATAAGAACAATATTACAACAAAGCCATTTTTTTAGAAAGTCTGCAGGTAGCTCCCTAAGTTTGAAATAAGATCATTATTTCACAAGGATCTTAAAAACGTCCATAAAAATCCATCAAAAGAATGGATCATTTCTAACAGTTAACACGGTTTTACTGGCTTTGTACCTTTTTACACCAATTGAGAATGCTGTGTGAGTGTAAAGCTATCTGAAGCAGATGTCTGCAGTAGAATGATTTCACACCAGATAGCAAACACTATGTCATAAATATTGACGTCTCCCTGTGACAGCGGAAAACTACAAAGTTCCTGTCTGCAACCTCTCACCAAATGTAGACAAAGACAGACTAAAATACACACTCACAATCACCCTTTTGTGTCAACAGAGGATTCTGAGCTATGTTGAAAGCTTGTACAGTAGTGAAAGCAACACTGTCTTCGAGGGAAAGTACTGCCACAAAGTGGTGCTGGATTTGCTTTTTGGGACCTGTTTGAGCAGCCTGGTACTCCTGCAGCTCAGTGTGCCAAGCTTCTGGAGCAAAAAATGGTGCAGAATATAAACAGAATGGGTTTTGCATGATGATGAGAATGCTGTGAAGATATTAGAAGAGCATGGGGGAAAGTCAATTTTGCAGCGTGTAATGGCAAAAACTATTTCCCACTTGTGTTTTTTGTTGTGTGAAAATGAGTAAAATCGATAGATTTCAATTTAATTCACTGACATGTATTACCTTAATGATGCCTTCAGTATCTTTGCTCCCAATCCTTGCCTAATCTGATTAACTGCCACAAACACCTCCCGCTCCCACATCACACCATATGTGTTGTTGAGGGCCTCTAAGATAGGAACTAAGGCAGCATCTTAAATTAGAGTGGTGTTTGGATGAAAGCTCAATCTCATAAACAGCTGGGATGGGCTAGAGTTATCAAGCATGGTAGCAGGGCTGCAAGCGGCCAAATCACTTCATCACATGTGCCAATCTTCCTCCAGCTCTAATGTAATTAGTGTGGCTCTCCTCTGCCTCTTCTGGCCTTTTGTTGTTTGATAAATGTAATTAGATAAAATGCTAAGGCCTCACTAGTTTGAAAAATGTGACAAGAAAGTCATTGTCATTAACAAAACAGCTGAAAATATGTTCAGCTCCCTTCTCCTTGAGATGAGGTTACAACAGCACCTCCCACATACAAACAAACGTGCATATCAATGTGGCAACGTGGCTTAGTATGTATTAAAAGGTACTATTTTTAAACTCAAACTGAAGCTTTTTTTAATGATTTGTGAAATGTTTATGATTATTTTCTTATGTCATATATGTTCAGTGTTACATGTCAAGATTCTGCATAACTAAGGCGTACTATAGTCTAGATGTTTCCTACTAATTTTGTGGATGCTGTGAAATTCTAGAACTGGAACAGCTTCATATTTCTGTGATAATAATCATAGCTGAATGATGATATATGTTGTATTACACATCAAGTTTTAGTCTATCTGCCGCAACTTCATGTTTTGCTTGCATTGTACAACAACAGGGAAGTTTGAATCTCTTCAGATGCACAGAGGAGATCCTGCAGAAGCTGCTGCAGATGAGACTTTACAAATACCTTCATCAAATCACTGCTAATTTTTACTACCATTATAAAGTCATTCACTTATATTATTCTGTAATGTCACAGTAAGGCATACTAATGTCAATGAATTTAGGTCAGAGTCCAAATAAAGAATTTCAAATACATTTTTATTTGAAGTAGAATGTGACAGAGGGCTGAATGGAGTGATATAACAGTGTGGATTGTCTGTATGTTTGAATTCAGCTTCACGTCAGCCAACAAGCAGAAGCAGCAGGTGAGACAGCAGGAAACAGGTAAGTTCTGTAGCTGTTAGAGCAGCAGTCATGTTTCAAAATGATCAAATCCAGACACATTTATGGTTTAATCCTATCAAATGTTCGGAACAGCTCTGTCAGAATGTTAAAATCACAGATGTCTCTGAATGAAAACATAATGAAAATCTTTTTTTGCTTGTTCTTTTTTTTACTATGGCAATAAATACACCAAACCTTTTAACATTTCTGTGATAGCAGCAAGAAATAATATGAATTGTAGTTTTTACATAGAACATAGTTTTTTTTAAAGCTATATAGTAATTTATTTGACTATTTTCTTTATTTTAAGGACTCCAGATCAAAACTACTGACAGTTTAATAATGGTTTAATTATGAATTTTTATTGGTATTGATATCATTTAATGTTTGTGCGTGTGTGTGTGTGTGAGTGAGTGAGAGAGAGAGAGAGAGAGAGAGAGAGAGAGTGTCTGTGTGTCAGTGTGTTCAATAATTAAACTTAAAGGTCTTTTACATAGCTGATCATTAGTGTTTGGGATGGTATATGCAAGGAGAAACCATAGTGTACCATAATCTCTCCAAGGGCACCAAAACAGCTAGGGTCAACTGTAACATTATTTATTGTTAAAGCAACGTTAAATAACTTTCCAATCTCAAATACATACATCCATCTAACCATTCATCCATCCATCCATCCATCCAACCAGCAATCCACCCAACCATTATCAAATGCTTATTCATTCAGGGTCACAGGGGCGCCTGGAGCCAATACCAGGTGACATCGGGCAAAAGGTGGGGTACACCCTGGACAGGTAACCACTCCATTACAGGGCACCTCAAAACCATGTGTTTTTTAATCGGTTTGATGGCGGACTCAAATTTATTAGGCACATTACTGGAGCTGCCATTGACTTGCAACACCCCAAATGGGTGAGAGACTGCACTTTTGAACTTTTCTTTGTTTTTTTTCATCTAGGACCATGCTGTATTTTGCTTTATGGCACCGTATAACACATAAGTAACTGGCTTTTCTGTTTTGAACACACATCATGGCTGATTTAGGATGGACACATTATCAGAGGGTAGAGTAAAAGGTAGAGCAACATGACCGACACCCCCTGCATCGTCCATTAATTTCTTATAATGGACACCTCAAAGGACATTATCCCGCTTATACCATGGTCACTTACAAAAAAAAAAAAATTAAACCATTATTAAAACATTAATATTGTTTTTTACTGTTAAAATCATACGTTTTTCAAAAGAAGCTAAGCAAAGTATTTATTATATGCCATGGTGACGCTGTGACATGTTGCAAAGGTAACTTGCTCTGCCTACAGAATCTCCAGCTCGGTCGACCGCAGCTGTTATATTATGCCTAATCAGCAAAGGGAAGTGAGATGATTGCTTAACGTTATGTTAAATACAAAGTATTATTTCAGAGGACAAGTGCATCTCATACCGCTTGTGTGTGTCCAGAGGGTGATGCAAAATAACGTTTCAAAGAAACAAAGTCCAAAGATAGTTTCCTAAATTGTTTTTATTGCAAGAATGCAGAATTCACTCTGATCAGTATATCAAGCAAGTAAGTCTACACTAAATTGTTTTTAGCGTTTCAAGCAATTAAGTCAGCTATAGGTAAGCAAGACAGAAAGAGAGACCGTGAAATTTGATAGAGATAAGCTTACTGGCATGTCCATCATATTGGCATTTGAAGGATGTTGGGATGTTGCGAGGCAACAAAATGATGCTCCATTCTCATCTTTCTTGGATAGATGGAGCCCAATAGGCCTGCAGACATGCTCTGGCGTGTTTCCAGCCTGTTTAACACCCTATTAGACCGGTTTTTTCTTGGTTTATACATTATACTTCAGTTTTATTTCTGTTCTTTAGTCTCATGTTTTCATTTCTTGACATATTTTATAGTTATACTCTGTTCTCTTTTTGTCCTATTAAGTACACGCCTTGTCATACTTTGCTGATTGCTCCACCTGCTCTTTGATGGTTCAGTCTTCCTCCTCAGTGTAGAAATTTCCCTGGTTTTCTTTTGCTCTCTGCCAGCTCAACATCAATGCTTAGTCTTTTCCTCCCTGATTCTCCCACTCAGTCCGACGTGTTTCTCTATTTATTCTTTTGGTTGCTGATTCTCCTATAACCTGCTGTATTGGTCTATTCCATACTCCTGCCTGGTACAACATTTGAGTCCTGCCTGCACACCTACACTACACTGAAAGGGAATTTGCTGGCTAGATAGGGAACAGAAAAGAGACCGGATACAAGACAGAGACCAACTGAGAGATGTTTGAATGAAAATCTGGCTGAGTTTAATAGTGTTGCTTTAAATCCAGGAACATTAGCACCATCCAGTAGAATGGGAACCAAGGCAACAGTTATAATGTCACAGGAGAGATTCAGCTGAAATTAAACAAGTGCACTCCAATAAATATTGTTGCACTAGTAACCCTGCTTAGTGTAAACTGTATTTACACAAAGCAAATGTTATTTAATGGCTCTATTGTAATGAAGCCATTGCTTGAAAAGTTTTTGATTCTCATGACTGTATTACAATTTTACCTTTAAAATATTTTTTAATTTCTTTTTGAAAATACTGTAAGAAGCTCATACTGGACATGTTTTTTTTGTGCTCATACCTACCACCCTATTTTATGCAAGGGTTAAATGTAGATCATCTCATGGAAAGTAGGCCCATTAACAAGTTTGTGACTCAAATAAGAAAAGAAGACTGACAGAAGTGAAAGAAAATGGTTGTCACATTGAGAATACTTCCACAATCATGGTCCACTCTACATGTGTTTATTGACAACAATGGCAAGCAGTAAGAAAAAAAAAGTATTATGCAACATCTCTATAAATTGAATGGTTGTGTTGCTTTGAAAGATGACAACATTGCTTTTCCTTCTTAAAATATGGCCCAGTTTATCCTGCATTTAAGGACAATGACATGGTTCTGAATCAGCTTTCTTTAGCTATAACAGAATTCAAGCAACCCTAATCATTAATGTGATGTGGCTAGTTTAACTCACCAACTTAGGAGTCTTTGGAGGAGGAAAATACACAACAATAAATAATAAAACAAACTGATACTGGCTGCTTCCCCCTCAAACAGTACATAACAGTAATACCAGTACTTATTGATACTGGTGTGACACAAAAGTAAAGTAAGAGACAGCATTATTGAAAAGAAACATAGGAGACAATTTGGACAAATCAAATCCAACCACACATCAGCGACCACTGGGTAGCACTATGCCCAAGATCAATCAATAAAACATGCAAGTGCTAGAGGTTCAACTGAAACATGTGACTGAAAGTATAAAGAAGACCCTGTTGAAAAGTAGTGTAATTAGCACTCTGACTGAATCATATCTGCATATGTTGTGGGGAGAGCAGTTATCTCAAAGAAATGTTACTAAGACCAGTTTGAGGCAGCAAAGAAGGAAAACTTTCAGAGAAGCCTTCCTCTCTGTCTCACTAAAAAAAGGAGCACACCTCTTTTTGTTTAAACAGTGTCAGCCTGCACAGAGCTGATGGGCCAAGCAAGAAATGGCAGAGAGAATTAATTCACTCTTCTAAATAAAATAAAAAAGCCTGTGCAGACTTACAATCATCACATCAAGATAAACCATGGCACTAGGTTGAAACATGGAGGATTTTCACTGTAGATGTTCACCGTCTTAAAATATAGGGTCTTATTTCAGTTGACATATGACTTTCATGAAAACAACCAAAAGAAAAAAAAAAGAGTATGGAATTTGACTTTAGGAAATTTAACAGTACAAATCAGTAACCAGACAATTTGTTCTTCTGGAAAAACTGACACACACACACACATACACATTATATATTATATATATATATATATATATATATATATATATAAATAAATTAAACATGTTCGAGAACTAATACCGTACATCTTCTACCTATAGGTAACAGGGCTGTGTTATTTCCATCTGAATGACACTTTTACTATTTATGTGAGCCAAATCCACCAGTGATACTGTACGTTCAAAGGTGTTTTTAAGGATTAATTTTACTGGCAAGATAAACCCAGTGCAGTTGCAGTGATGTTGGAAGGTAAATGGTGTGTGTGGGATGAAGTTGAAATGATTCAAAAGAAAGATGGTAAGATATTTTAACTACAGAGATTTTGCTATACAGGAATTAAGCATTTATAAAGGTCTATATTTAAGCCTAATCAAAGCAAACTTGCATGTGTTATCACTGTCATACTGTATTTAAAATTTACAGAAAATATTCATATTTGGTATCTGAATTTATTTGTCCTCATACTGAGACTTCACATCGAGGTTATTTTATAGTACAACCCCAGTTTAACAATGCTCTGTACTGAAAGCTGAAATCTATTCACATCAAGTAGTTGTGCCATACAATATCTAAGTTCAAAATAGGGCTGCACATTGGTGTTGTGGGTAGCACCATGGCCTCACAGCAGGAAGGTTGCTGGTTCAAGTCTCGGTTGGCAGGAGGTCTAGATAATGAGTATTCTGCGGTGAGTTTGCACGCGTCTTCTCTCTGCGTACGCTGGCTTCCTTCCACTGTCCAAAGACATACGTGTTAGGTTAATTGATCACTCTTAATTGTCCCTTGGAGTGAGTGTGAACATACAGTAAATTGTTGTCTCTTTGTGTTGGCCCTGCGATGGACTGACGACATGTCCACCGTGTACCCTGGCTCTCATCTGCTAAAAGCTAAAGTAGACTCTCACTTCCTGGCAACCCTGGATTGGATTAAGGGGTTCAGAAAATTAACCAATTAACATACATGAACATGCAGTGTTCCTTAAAGCAATGATAATTACAGTAAAAATGTGTGTCAATTTTTAATATGAAAATATTATTAGTTGTATAATATTGTTTCTCCCTTATTACTTTTTTTTGCTTTTTTCCCCTTTTTCTTTTTCTTATGGCACTGGACACAATTTATATGACAGACAACAGAAAAAAGAAG
This sequence comes from Pseudomugil gertrudae, assembly GCA_037177535.1. Lineage (NCBI taxonomy): Eukaryota > Metazoa > Chordata > Actinopteri > Atheriniformes > Pseudomugilidae > Pseudomugil > Pseudomugil gertrudae. The sequence continues at coordinate 9,274,240 of JBAMHV010000020.1, read as the reverse complement.
CAGAGACAAGAGACCATTTGACTTTGCATGAATTCTGCCTTTTCTATAGTGGTTGGATTACAGAAGATTTCCTTTTCCATGTTGTTTTTTTTTTTAAATGATTTTCTGGCTCGCTGACACAAGCGTAAAAAGACTGACACTGTCTGATGTTGAAATTGAATCATCTCATACAAGATATATCATTTCATTTGTACACAATAAGCAGCATAAATAGCAGAGTGACAGCTTCTTTGAATCTTTCATGGGTTGCCGTTTGGTATTTAAAATGTCCAGTGGCAGGAAAATGAAAGAGGAAAAGTCTTTAGTCATAACAACTGAGTTAAAAGGTTGTGGATCCAAAATAATGTGATTGTCAAAACATCCCCCATGATGAGTTTAATGATTTCCCGCAATCAATGCTATAATAGTTTTATAATTATTAATCTATTATCCATGGTTTTTGGAAATGCATTTACATGTATCCTACAGACAATAGATTAAAGTTTAAAATGAATATCTAATTTGCATGCCATCCTCTTTTAATCTAGTGTTCAAATCACTCCCCTGTTTAATCTTTCCCCCCTCCTTTTCTCTGTGGTATATCTAAATCCCCCAAAGCTTTTGTGGTACCTGCTTGGTAGGAAGGTAAACACCCCATCCTTTGCATACTGTCTCACAAACTTTACAAATGCTGTCTTTGTCGTCTGCCTTTACGTGTGCAGAATTCATATTACGAAATGAGACATGGGACATTAAAAATACAAAATACAAATCCAGACTGAGCAAATATGCTTACTGTATGTGTGTGTGTGTGTGAGGGTGTGTGTGAGTGTGTGTGTGTGTGTGTGTGTGTGTGTGTGTGTGTGGAGCAGGAAGTGGCTAGACTCTGGTGTCCAGAGAAGATTTATGTTCTATTCTCAGTGACGTGGCAACATTTAGCTTCTCTGGGAGGAAAAATAAAGTGAATTAAAAACAAAATAAAATGACAAAGTAAGTCTAAACTAAAAGAAGATCAAACTATTAAAAGTAATATCCAACATGATTGTTTAAATAAATAAAGTAGAAGTGTGAAACTAAACCAGGATGAGGTGCGTTCATGGACACGTTTGTGCTTGTTGTGAATATTTTTGGGGACCCTGAACGCATCTCAGGGAATTCCAGGAGCCTCACGTGACATAAACCCTGCAAGTCTATTGGTCCCAGGCACGTGTCACAGCTACGTCATCACAAAGTCTCTCAGCCAATCAGGAATGAGATCCAAAAAATGTGTAGTGTAAGTGTTTGAGCGGCGTCTCCATCAGGACTGATTATTACTGATGGCCGATCAATCAGTTTGAGCTGAATAAGAAAAAAAGCCTGATTGAGTGTTTTTATTTTTATTTCCCAGCTGGTTCCGGCAGGTTGGGAATAACAGAAATGATTCCAGGAGGGAGAAAGATGCTTCTCCAACAAAGTGAAGAATGATTTTTCTTTGTCACACCGGGAGCTTTTTTTACACATAAACATCAGCAGCTCTGTCACAAACCTGGATTTAAGCTCTCACACTGATTATCAGAACATTTTCATAGATCTCAGAGGAGAGCAGGAGCTCAGGTTCATCAGGATGGAGGAAGAAGAGCCGCAGCGGCCACAGAGCTCTGGAGAGGAGTGGAACCAGGCCATCCAGCCTCCTGCCAACCAGCCGCACACCAACTTCTACATAGACAACATTTTAAGGCCGGACTTTGGCCGAAATAAGGAGAAGAGTTCCGTTCAGGACGATGCGAGGATAAGCACCAAAGCTGGAGACCCACAGCTCGAGGCCTCCGAAGACCCGCATCCAGATCCGAGGAGGCCCAACCAGAGCCATGATCCAGCGCGGAGAGTCCAGGAGGAAGAGCGCGAGTCCAGCGCGACTCCCGCGGCCAAAGCGATGCTGTGGCCCGCCTGGATCTATTGTACCAGGTACTCCGACCGGCCGTCATCAGGTTGGTGGAAAAACAACGAAATATTTACAATAATAATAATAATAATATATATGAAAATATGTCAAAGTAAGTTTCAGTTTACTGAGCGTAAAAAAACGACAAATTGTTACAGAAAAATAAAAAAATTTAATATTGAAACTTTTCTAAACTTCATAGATTTTATTTCGACACAGCAGTCTTCTTAATGTCAAAACATTAATTATTAAAATATATAAATATAATTAACTAGAATAAATCCCACAGCAAACAAATGATTTTAAATAAGCTACGTCTGAGTTTTCACAGCAATAAATAATGTTTCAGTCCCCAAAAAGTTTTTATTCTAAGAGATAAGAGTCAGAAAAAAGTCTCCAAGCCAAGAGAAACAAGTTTGAAGAGAAATAATAATAAATAAAACAAGATTAGTGGCATTGTGCATCTGGCTTCTTTGTTAATAAACCATTAGCATATTTTTGTGACAAAGGAGGTGGGAGGCCAAAAAGTGAGGAGCCAAAAACCAGCCGGCTTTCTGTGAGGACGCTTTCATTTTCTTTCTTTATTTACCGCCAAACTTCACCTTAAAAAACTATTAAAAATACTAAATTCACACATTTTTTATTTGTTTATGTTTGTTTTTAACCTCAGTTTAAATGAGTCCGTTTTTCAACAGCTTAAGGAGGTCAATTAAATGCTTATTATTATTATTATTATTATTATTATCATTATTATTATTATTATTATTGTTATTATTATTAATATTATCATTATTATTATATTAGCCTAGTATTATTACCATTATTATGTTTACAGTCGCTCTGCTGAGGCAAACAGATATTAAATGTTTTAATGCACTTTTTCCTGACCCTCAGCCCTCAGCGGGGCCGCGCGCGCTGCCTCGTGCAGGTGGAACCTGCTTCCTTTAGTCACAAAGCTGAACAGCTTCGTGCTGTTTTATTAGAAATGATTTTTTAAAATGTTCCCATAGGAGGGAGGGCACGAGGCGTTTTACTCCCATCCTCCACAACGTGCCCACCCCACCCCCACCAGCACGCGCTTTCAGAGGTTCTGTTGGTCAGAACCAGGCCAAGAAGTGGACACATTATAATATTTATAATCACAATGACGTCATGTCTGTTAAAGTTGCAAACTATAAAGTTTCTGATTAAATAATAAAAATGTCTGAAAAAAGATGGTTTTGCTGCACGTGAACCAGTTAGTTTGCTAAATATTATATAAATAAATCCTGGAAAACATTAAAAATCCGTGTGAAGCGCAAAGTTTGGACTTTTTTCCATTAAACTATGAGGATAAAATGTGCGCGTGACCATCTGACCCGGTTCCATCTTGTCCTCCACACAAAGGGCCCAGATCCCGCAAACCAAAGAAAGGCCCGACCCCCAGTAAGGAGGACAAGCGGCCGCGGACCGCCTTCAGCCCGGAGCAGCTCCACCGCCTGAAGAGCGAGTTCCAGAACAACCGCTACCTCACCGAGCAGCGGAGGCAGGATCTGGCCCAAGACCTGGGTCTTAACGAGTCCCAGATCAAGATCTGGTTCCAGAACAAAAGGGCCAAAATGAAAAAGGCCACTGGGAATAAAAACGCCCTCGCGCTGCACCTGATGGCGCAGGGCTTGTACAACCACTCCGCGTCCAGGGACAGTGAGTAGGCTGCCCTGACCCTGCCGAGCCATGCACCAGAGCCAACACACACGTGTGTGTGTGTGTGTGTGTGTGTGTGTGTGTGTGTGTGTGTGTGTGTGTGCATTTAAGTCCACTGCAGGTCAGTAATGGCGCTGCGTTCAGCACCATACAGTTTGTATTATTTACTAACCTCTGGCTCTGAGTATTTATCTGCATCGTTCATCATCTTCAGACAGGTAGGACTACCTGGCCGAGCTCAGGTGAGGATGTGACGTCATTGTTAAACTGCGATGAGTTGGGATAAAGCTTAACCTCTGCTTTCCTTTCATGGAAAATATTTGTAGAAGCCTCATTAAATATGAACACAAGAACCATCTTCTGATAACAAGGACAGAAAACACCCGAGTGGTGCGCGCGCTGCGACCTGCCGCAGTCTGAGCGCGCGCGCGTGTGTGTGTGTGTGTGTGTGTGTGTGTGTGTGTGTGAGAGAGAGAGAAAGGCTAAATCCAAAGATCAGTTCCTGCTACATAATGAATCTGGACTCTCTGACTTTACTGGCTGTTTTCTGACTGTTTTCCTTTCGCTGTTTCTGAGGGCGCGCGCGCGTCAGGCCCCGCCGCGCGCTGCGCGCCCTGAAACATCACCGCTGGATGAAGGTTCTGGAAGATGAAATGCTTTATGGAAAAGGAGAAACAGAAAGTGTGTTTTTATTATTTAAACTAGTGTTTTTTAAGAAACGGGCTGAAAGTGTTTTTGACTGAAAGCCGCGCGCGCTGCCTTAGTCCATCCAATCAGACCAGCTGTTCCCGGGATCTTTATCACCTTATTTATAAGATTCATCAAACATTTGGAGGCTCTGTGACTGTTTACATAACTTATTTTTCCTACAGTAACCTGAATGCTCTTATAATGCAGTCAATGTTTTTCTTTGTTATTTTGGGATTTGTTTGTTTGTTTGTTTATTCTTTTTTTGGGTCTCAAATTGGACCAGCTTCGCCTTAAAGTTCCAACCAGGTTTTTTGATGCATGAAACTTTACTTTGTGTCCAAATCAGATTTATTCCTCTTAGCTGGACTTCTCTTTTATAAACATGTACAAAGTTCCTGATGATGTAAATAAACAAGCCATCTGATTTCTGGGCTGAATTTATTTATACAAATAAATAATAATTAAAGTTTTAAAACAACAATGCGCGCGAGGAGGTGCAACGTCAGCTCAGACCCATCAAGGAGCTTTAAACTGGGCTGAACCTGGAACCAGTTTACATGATGGTTTGTGTGCCAGGACCACGTCCTCATCAGCTGCTCAGTCCAGAAAAACCAAACCCGCAAACTCCTGCAGGGTTGTCTCCAATGTTACGATTATATTCTGCATCTTAATCCAGAATATATAATAAAAGAAAGATTCTACAGCAGGTTGAAAATCCCAAACAGCTGAGGGTACCTGCATAGCCACAAAAACCCACTGAGTCCTGAACAGGTTGTGCAATATGTGACCTTCCGGTCCAGATAAACCAAGTCCACCATTAGGGCCACAAATAAAGAGAAGAGGAATGAAGAGCATGAGGAGGACTGTCTGAGGAGCAGCAGAGGCCCTGCTGCTGAGGCCCTCATCTGCATTTCCTTTCTTAGCTGCTTGTATGTGGAAGTAACGGCCAATGGCTGCTGACTCTGTGAGCAGAGAGAGCCATGAGCTGGTTCAGCCTACATTCAGCTGGGCTGGGGGGGGGGGGGGGGGGGACATGATGAAGGTCAAACTTCTTTTTGTGGGTTTACTAAAGAAACAGATGATCAAAACAATGTATTTTCTTTCTTTTC
>JBAMHV010000020.1:9249144-9259339 GCA_037177535.1 Pseudomugil gertrudae | reverse complement strand
ACAAGATCATTATCCCGTTATCACGAGAAAACAGTGGTAAAAAAATCATGCGAGTATGACCGCTGTCGGCTTCCGTAATGCACAACTCAGCTGCTTCCTGAATTTAGGACAGCTCATTTGTTTCCGGTCTTTTATTATTGGACAAACTGATTAATCCAGGTGTGTCTGGCCACTGTTTTCATGATTACTGAGGTCAGGCACACCTGGATTAATCAGTTCTGTCAGTAATGAAAAAAAGGAAACGAAGGAGCTGGCTTAATTCAGGAAGTAGCAACATTGTGCATAAAGCCCATTGTCAAAGGCAAACATTATCTCAGAGGGCTTGAAGTTACCATGAAAGTTAACGCTCAGGCACCGAAAGGCTGGCAGCAGATTCCCCTTATCCCTCCCTGATGATCTGAATGAGGTGTAGGTGTGCAGCTGCACACCTGCTGTAGATTCCACACTCCTTTAGCTATGCTCCGCAGTACGACCTCTGGTGGACCACCACTGAAGGACACCACGGATCCCAGCAGGCCCATCCATCCATCCATTTTCTACCGCTTGATCCCAGAGCGGGGTCGCGGGGGTGCTGGAGCCAATCCCAGCTGTCCCCAGGAGGCCCATTAAAAGAAATATTTGAATTGTTCAAGAGATACCCTGTAAAACCATATATCAAACACCACAAATATAAATATATATATATATATATATATATACCACAAACTATAAATTTACATTTATAGGATCATCATTAATGCTAATTTCTTTGTTTGAAAACAAAAGTGAAAGGAATTAAGTTGAATATTTTTTTTTCCATTTCTCTTATATTAAAATGTATTTTTGTGATATTTCATGGAAACATATGGTAAAAGAGAGCAATATCTTTCAGACTTGTATGGCACTCATTTGAAGCTCAGCTTGTCAAATCACAGCACACACCGAATGCAACGGATTTTCTGAGTACAAGTTAAGTGCATTTGCATAAAGGAACCTTTCAAAGAACAGAATCTCAATTCTAAAAACAACCATAAAAACATGAACATCTTTTCCTCAAAAGACAGAAAAACAGACAACCGGCGTTGACGCAATATCAGGGTAACAGGATGACAGGTGGATGACAGCTCTCAACTGTCAAATAACAGTTTTCATACATCCTTGAGATTGAATCCAAAGCAAAGGGACACAAACTTGATGTATTTCAGGGATGTCTGACAGATGTACAATACGCAGGGTTAGCTCCTAGCAGTTATAATTAAATTGTGTAATTGCACAATGATTAAGTCTGCCTTCAAGTCAAAACACTTCATGAAACACAACAGAAAAGATTTTGTCATCTTCGAGGCATCTTCCAAATGTCATTCTGAAATAAAAGAAAAAAAGAAAAAATTTCAAATATGTTATGCTACAAATAAATCAAGACAGTAAAAAAGTGGTGGCAGATATTATTGTCAGATTCATGGCTGATATGATCCAAGTGGGTACTGTTGTGACTTCTTTATAAAAAAAATGCATGTGCAACTCTGAAAGTTTATAACCCCATATTACACAGAAGATGTGTTAAACAACAACAAATTTAACAAAAAAGAGTCCCCTATATTTTGGAGACAAGAGACACAAAAGACTTTTAAAGAAACTTGACTCACAATAAAATAGGGCAAATAATATTGTTTAAGGCATCCAACGTCCAAAGAATTAAGACACAAATATACACAGACATGCATCAGGAGCAAAGGTCAAGAAACAAACCAAAGCCAGGAAAATATATGTATTAGCTGCAGATTCAGAAGAGTCCACAGCTGTTACACGGACAAGTTGTCAAGGGAAGAGATGCACACACAGCAAATCTTTGACTGAATTTGGAGTTAATTAAACAGACAAGATGACACTGCTGAAAAATCTCACCTCATGACATTATTATTGATGATGTCCATGAAGAGATGAGTGGTGGAAAGTAATGTGGTAGGTCATTAGCACACTGCTTGCATCAAACCTAAAGGCTGCAGAATAACTGATCCATCAAAGTCAATACATCTGCCAAGATAATCTGGCAATAAGTACCTCAAGTTTCAATATGACTGTGGTGAAAACAGCGATGGAGTTGGTGCATTTCACTGAAGATGGACAACTAACAGAAGCCAGCATTTATACCAGCATGTTCTCCGGGCCAAACCAATTGCATTTATAACCATAGCCCTCCTGTCTGCAACGAGGCATCCACTGATGCAAGCAAAAGCTCATTTTCAACTCTGAAGTCATATGGCTGAAAAAGACACATCACAGTTCAGTTTTATTCTGGTTGTGCTTAAAACATTCAAACACAAGCTAAAAGATGAATGGACATATTAAATCAAATACATTTTTGTGAGTCAGTTTACTTTTGATGGGTAAGAGTTCATGTTTTGGTACCTGTGTTGCCCTCTTAAAAAAATTCATTAAATATACAATGCACATTCTTTCTTTAGATCATATAATACATTGTTTATGATTACTAGCAATTACTGCTTTATACCATCTCAATTACAATAGAACAAGTTTGTCTTTGTAACAATCTTTTAATATTTTTAAAATTATTCAATGAACCTGAAGAGATTTTGGAAAGATTTTTTAGTTTCTCATTTCCATATATTTCTTCATATATATTCACAACTAATGTTTGAACTGAAGGCTTGTTTTAATTAAAAAACTAATTTTACAACCGGCTGAAATTTACAATTATTAATAATATTAATTATGACTTTTCATAATAAATTTATATTATTATTATTATTATTATTATTATTATTATTATTATTATTATTATTACATGGAGAACACACACTACTCCACAGTGTCCTTATTCTGTTATCATAATGTAATTTGTTCAGTCTTTGATTTAAAATGCATGCAGCGGTAGTCTTTCATAACTATATTCTAACAAGCATTGAGTGTGACATCAGTGACAGTGGCCATGTATTCTCTGTCTTTGTGAAGACACAGAAAGAAGCCAGAGGGTCCCCAGAGGACACATTTGTTGACTCTGCTTCAGACTATGCATGTATCAGAATAAAATATGCTCTTGCCTTGCAAGATTTGCGTGCATGTTTGCCATATGCTGGCTGTTGACACCCAACAAAATGCATGAGCCTTGAGTGGGTCTGTAACTTGCTTATTGCTTATCTTGTCAAAAAATACATTTCTGAAGATTAATTTAATTTTGTTTCAATTGATGTGCCAGGTTCCCCCTGTCAGAAATCTCATAACATCAGCAACAACTGAGAAAGGAGTCTGAGTGTTGCCATCATTAAAAATGATGCAATCTCCTATGAAGATCAGTCATAACTTTTTTCAACATTAGAACACATGTAATTGGAGTAAACAGTAACAACTGCAGAAAAAATCAATACTAAATTAATTAAATTAAACAAGAATAAGTCACTGAGTTTGCACACACACACTTCTTGCCAAACACTTCATGAGCAAAAACAGCAGGTACTGGACTACATTGTGAGTGAATGCTGACATGGGGTTAAACTAATGATGCAAAGCCTGAGGCATACTGACAGGTCTGCTGTAAGAGTCCAGGCATCAACTCCAGGTTGCTGATGTTTCCAACTGACAGACACTGACTTCTTGTGAAGCAAGGCCTTGTGAGCTTGTTGATTATTACTGCATTCTGCTTGTTCTGCTGACATTTTAGGCCCCACACCACACTATTCTGAAGTAGTCTGTTGGGATAAATAGGCTTGTGTCAGTAATTGGTTCTTTTCATCATTTTTATACCCACTGGCCCCCTATATGTGCAATATCTGAATGCCACGTATCTGGATGTTTTAATTTTCTTCAGACCCAATGGTGTCTGGTCTCTAATTTATGCTCCCTGCATTTTTTTATTCTAAATTTAAAGACTAGATTAAAAGACAATGAGATCTAAAATCTTCATTTGATTGTAATCTTTATTTAAAGTAATCTCTGTGCTGTAGTGTGGTTAAATGACTGTTGCTGGTTCAGTGAGAATAGTTGTATGGAATGTAAAAGGCTTTCTTTGTTGAGATTGTTTTACTATATCTATAGCAATGTCTTTTTCTCTGGCTTGTTAGGACTGGTTGTACTTGCTGGCCTGGCCATCTAATAAGACAACAGCCTGACTGCTCATGGATCGGAATTGCCAGTTTGTCAGACCATAGCCTGAATGGCAGATGAAGACTAATCTGACAAATATGACAAATACAGTAAGTACGGTTAATATCAGAGTCAAATCCCCAAAGGGACACATAAACTTAGACTTGTTGCATTTTTAGTTTTTATATAATAATGCTAAAATAAAAAGGGAAATCATATTAGTAAGCCTTTTTTCTCATTATAGAACTCTCATCATGTCAATTATGTGTTATTAAATCTATGCATCTGTGACTATTACATGGAAATGGCCAAATGATGACAGAATTTGATTAAAATAAGTTGATCTCACATTGTGTGTGACTTTGCTCACAGCTAAGTCCCTGCTTCCATTTCCAGAGGTATAATATTAATGATCAGGCTTTGATTTTAAATCTAAATTCTATATTATTTGTGTTCCAGTATACACTGCTTGGCCATCTATCCATCCATCCATCCATCCATTTTCTACCGCTTTTCCTTGAACGGGGTCGCAGGGTGGGGTGGGGTGCTGGAGCCAATCCCAACAGGCAAGAGGCGGGGTACACCCTGGACAGGTCGCCAGTCCATCGTAGGGCCAACACACACAGACAAACAACCATACACACTCACACTCACTCCAACACTCCACCCACTCACAACAATTAAATTTGTTTGGCCAAAAAAAACAACCTGCTAAGCAAATGGGCATGATATTGGATATTTTCTGTATCTGTCACCATCTTTCAGCAGACAGCAAGTTACATAAACCCGACTGATACAATGAGTAGGGTGTAATTTCCTAAACAACCATCTCAAAAAACTGATGGAAAAAAACATCTAAGGAGATAGCAGAAAATTTAAAATGGTCAATCGCATAATTAAAAGTGGAAGTGAATTGACAAACTTTAAACTTTGAGAAAAAAAATTGTGAATGATGGGGATAGGCTATGATGTAAATATCTAGTGAAATGGAAAAAAAGAGAAACAACAATAGATCAGGACTACGTTCAACAATGAAAGTAAAATAATAGTCACATGAATTATGTGAAGAGGACTCAAAGGGGCCTGAATAGCTTTGTAGCAATAAGAATATAAAGAGGGAACATAAAGATTGGACTCTAAAGCAATGGCAAATGTTCATGCTCCAGATTTACCCTGTTGCAGAGGAACAGAAGCATGAGCGTAAGAAGAGATGCAGATGAAGTGATGCAGCCATCATGTCTAGTGCCTACTATGCAAGCCTGTGAGGCAGTCTTTGATCTGGGTTTGCTGCTGTTGGGCAGGTCTAGGTCAGCAATGTCATGTGCCTGAAGAATGAGGTCAGCTGACTATCTGAATGAGCATGTTATTCCATTAATAGATTTTTTTTCCTCTCTGATAGCATGGGCATTTTCCAGGATAACAGATAGGATTCTTCAAGTTAAAATTGGGAAAGAGGGGTTCAGGGAGCATGCAGCATCCTTTTCACACATTGATAGACCACCACAGAGTCCAGAACTGAATCCCACTGAGGAACTTTTGGATGTGCCAGGGGAAGCTTTAGTGCCGTGGTCTTACTCTCCCATCATTAATACCAGATCTGGGGGAAAAATGGATGCAATACTGGATGGAAATAAATTGTGTGACATTGCTGAAGTTTATGTGTGCTGTCATTAAAGAAAGAAATTCAGCTAAATGTTGTAGTGTATGATTAGTTTTTATGTTGACTTTCTTACTGACTAAGCAGTGTATACGGAACATTTTTCCATCTCTATTTAATACAATTATACCACACATAATGTGGCTTTAATAACTACTCCATCTCATTTTGAAAAGTAATACTTTAAACTCTTTGCTTTGACATTGCAGTAGTACTTTCAACAAAGAAATTGGACACAGATTGTACACATATCAAATATTTTCTGTTGTAATCAACGTCTTAGGCCTATCTGGTGATGAGGTAATACAATAGCAAACATTTTCTGTTGTCAACAACTGTGTTGTGAATTTATTTGCAATTAAGGCCTAATTCTACAAATTGGTTTAACTTTAGTAGTGCCTGCTCTGTCATTGCTGGTTCGAGCCTCGGTTGGGGGCAGGAATCTTTCTGTGTGAAGTTTGCATGTTCTCCGCGTGTTAGCGTGGGTTCTCTCCGGGTACTCCGGCTACCTCCCACAGTCCAAAGACATGCACCTTGGGGATAGGCTGATTGGAGACTCTAAATTGCTCTAAATTGGAGACTCTAAATTGCCCGTAGGAGTGAGTGTGTGTGTGTGCATGGTTGTTTGTCTGTGTGTGTTGGCCCTGTGATGGACTGGCAACCTGTCCAGCGTGTACCCCGCATCTCGCCAGTTGTGAGCTGGGATTGGCTCCAGCCACCCCCGCGACCCCGTTCAGGGAAAAGCGGTAAAAAATGGCTGGATGGATGGAGGTTTTTCAGGGACTAAACAAATCAATTTTGTAGGACTGAACTTGTTTGAGATATCTCTACTTATATCATTAGGCATGTTTGTTAAACTGATTCAATACTATTTGACCACTTCATTCTTGCAACTATATTGCAGAGTTCTCTGTTAAATAAACATTAAGTGCTTTTTACAAAAGCTGTTTTGGACTTGAACACGCACTTTAAAAACCTCTGACATGCATATTCTTATTATGAGCTACTCCCTTACCACTATCTATTCATTGTGTGCTTTTAATGTTTTTCATTGTTTTGTTTCTTCTAACTTTTTTCATATCATGTTTCTTTTTATTGCTTTTCATTGTGTTTTTATTGTTTTCTTCTGTTTTTTAATTGTTTTTCATTGTGTTTTTATTGCTTCCCATCATGTTTGTATAGTTTGTTACAATAAAACATTTTAGGATATGTCCATGTTTGTCTATATATGTCATAGCTTTTGCAACAATTTTTCTAATGTGTTTCATAAATATACTGCAAATGGCAACTAAACTGAAGTGAATTGAACAACTGTTTATTGAATATATTACATGTATTAAACACACCTTTGAATATAGTTATGCTACCGGTAATTATGTATTAAAACTGCAGTGAATCTCATGCTCTAAATCATGTCTTGTGGTAACAGGAAAGAGAAATTAATGAGACCTTTGCAACACAGAGATGGTAGTTATCATTTTCAAAGACATGCACAAAAATATTAAATAATAAGAGGTAGGCTACTGACACCAAATTTCCAGAAAAAGTTTCTGAAAAGTGAGCAATGATCTGAGCTTCATTCTCTGATGCTGCTAAATGACTCTTGAAAAGCAATACTGGGGAAGTGAACCATGACTGAAAGGTGCTCTCTGCAACGTCCCCAAGAAAACTATGTTTTCTTCTAAAAGGAGGGCATACGATGATTTTATATTGCAGGCCATACTGTATATTGCAAAAAGTCAGACAACAAAAGGTTACAGATATGCAGCTCAATATAGCTGAAATATAGAGAAAAAAGACATTCTACCATAATAAAAATATGTTTTCTTTGACTGCAAAAACATAATTGATAATTCCATTATAAACTAGGTCAGTTCTAAGTGTTTAACTGGACTGCATGTACATGAGTTCAGGCATTAAATCTTTGAGGTGAACACATTTTTATCTCAGTTTTCTTGAGTATTAGGTGTATTGAGAATTTGTGTTTAATGGACATTTTTTAACTTTTTTGGACACTGATGATGGACTGGCGACCTGTCCAGGGTGTACCCTGCCTCTCGCCCATTGTGAGCAGGGATTGGCTCCAGCCCCCCCGCGACCCCGTTCAGGGATATAGCAGTGGAAAATGGATGGCTGGATGGACACTGACCTCATCTAGAATAGCAGTATTGGTTTAGTTTTGTTTGGGGTTTTTTTGTTGTTGTTTTATAACTTTTGTATTCTAGGATTTTTTCCCCCTTTGTTGGATGTTGTAGTCTTTTTGACTGAGTTGACTTTACAGCTAGGCTGTAGTAGCCACAGGTTTTAAGTAGCATCTTAGTAGAATGAAATGCTTCCAACAGAGAGGAAAAGCATAACAGAGATAGCAATCTTGTTATTCCGCATGTGGCTACAGTGTCTGATACAGTTAGAAGGTTTTTTTTCTAATATAACAACTTGACTACACAATAAATTCAGTATCAGTCTAAGACAAAACTGGAAGCCCCTAATGATATTATACCCAAACCCAGCTGAGCTTTGTTGTGTTTTCAGATCAGTGGCAGAAGAAGTATTCTGGCTTATTTTGCACACAAAAAAATCAAATGAACTTGTATCTCATGGATAAGAGACAGTCCATTAAAGACAATAAAGGAAACATTTTGAGCTGACAGATGGTCACAATGTCACAAAATAATACAAAAAGAAAGCTTTATGTTTCTAAATAGAATGGCCAATATGAAAGATGGACAATACTACAACTTAACACAATACTCCTGACATCCTGCCTGTGTGTGGTCCAGCATTATTTGCACATAGATTATTGTAACTTATTATATCCTAACAGTTGGTAAGCAGAACACATCTAATCTCACTTTATTTTGTCCCAACTGGATGAACAATTGGGACCAAATGACATACATCAAAATCCATTAATTCATTTTCTACACCGCCTAATCCAATTCAGGGTTGCAGGGAAGATTGAGATCCTATCCCAGTAATCATACAAAATATCTAATGACCTCATTAGAGGTAGATAGCCTACCTGGGGTTCCCCAAACAATCAAAAAAAGGTAATTAATTCTTTCTGCAACTATTTTTATACCAAGTCTAAGTGATAGAAATTCTGCTATCCTCACCACTTTGCAGCGGTCCACTATCCACTGTATGCAACTTAAATACCTGCAACTGCATAAACTGAGCACAGCAATAACACCAGGAAAAAAAATTAAAAGGTTTGTTTGTTTTTTTTTGGACAATATCCTGGACAAAAGAGGTTATTAGAACCAGAAAAACAACAGTGTAGCAAGTTTTAAAGACAGCCTTAATGGCACAACTACTTTTACACAAATTTTAACAATGTACCATAGACTGATTGAATTTGTATATGACAGAGGTAATGCTTCAGATCTGATATAATACATGAATAAGACTGATGGGTCAGTTTGTAGAACACAAGAAAAAAATTGTTCATCTTTATTTGTACAGTATAACACTTTTCAAATAAAAAGTATTACATGAAGTGCTTTACAAAAACAATAAAGATAAACAATTACCAAGACACTTGCAAAAGGTATTTTTAGTAGAAGTACGATATAGTAAATATACTAAAAATTATATGAAATACAAATAAAAGGGGTATGTCTTTAAAAGTTATGCTAAACTGCCTATGTTTTCAAAGTAGTATGTTTTAGGATTAGTCTAAAAACAAAAAACAAAGAGCATCACCATTTTGTACCCGGCCTGGGAGCATGGTTCCATGTGTGAGGAGAATGAAATATCTGCTTCAGTTATTAATTTCAGCTAAGTGTTGAAAAACCATCATTCCAAGGTATCTGTTTTTATTAACCAAGTCAGTCAAGTAAGTCAGTCTCCAATAGTGGTACCCACAAGGAGATTTTTGGATAAGGATTTTTTGTTTGTTTGTTTTCTTTTTCATATATATCCTTTTAAATGCTTACTCCCCCCAGCTACAATAAGAGACTTCCCATGCTGTTATTCTTGAACATAGCATCTGGCAGGTCAAGTGATTCAGGATTATCATGACCTGGATGAGTGAAGAGCTGCACAGGTACATACAGTCAGCGTTGATGGCAGATTAGCTGTGGAGTTCAACTACTCTGTATGAGGACCTGTAAAATGGAACAAATGCACAACACACTTTATGACTACACTACTCACTCTAGTGAAACACGATCTGACTTGAGTGGGTTCAAAAGTTCCAAATATATACAAAGACACTCAAAATACACAGACTCAGGGGTTTTTCTTTTTCTGTTCTCACATCAGAAAGAATATTGAGACATGCGTCTCAGCTCACCACAGGGATAACAATAGTGTGTCATCTACAATAAATAAAGAAGTGCACATAAGAACATACAGTAGACAGGAGAGGAGGGAAAAGGCATAGATAGATAGATAGATAGATAGATAGATAGATAGATAGATAGATAGATAGATAGATAGATAGATAGATAGATA
>JBAMHV010000020.1:9219181-9233481 GCA_037177535.1 Pseudomugil gertrudae | reverse complement strand
ATATACATATTAGTTTTAAGATACCAATTGAATTTATTCAGTATGTTAGAACACATTTCTAGTTTACTCCAAGAATGCAAGAATGTGTTTTACTTTCATTTGAAAAGGTAACAAAATGAAAGGGCTTCCTATTTATTAGGAAGCATGTGCAAAAAATGGATTAATTTTTGTTTTCAAGGTCCTTTGACCAAGAAATTGCCCCTTATGAAGCCTTTGGTGCTTTGTGCATCCAGCTATCAATTTTCGAACCAGCTTTTCAAGTAATAATACTTCAAACAACTCCGCCATATTAACCTAGACGTTTTTGTTTTACATTGCTCCTACTGTGGAAACTGGGTGTGCTCTAAGGTCACTTTGGCAAATGCTTTATCTGTACTGAAGCATTCTTCTGATTTCTTGGGTGCTCAAACAATCTCTTTCAACCGTTTTCATCACAGTAATGACTGTAAACCAAGTTCTCTCCTGACCATTCACATCCTTTCAATCTTATCCCATGGTGCTTTTTTTCATTAAATGCTTTTAGTAAAAGGTATCCCATTTTTCACTTCATTTTTTTATTTCTCAAAATGAACAAAAATGATTCAAATGACTGGTTTTGTGAATTTAGTCATGTTTTGGCAAAACAAAAACCACTTACAGGCACCATAACTTGTAACCTCAATTTACAAATAAATTAAATAAATAGAATTTAAGAACAATGTGTGTAACCAGTGTGTAGTATCTAAATAAGCAGTCTTGTGCCATTTCAGGTGAGTGATTATGCATTTTATTGTTTGTGTGTGTGTTTGTTAGTCTGTAAACAGGGGGGAAAAACACACACTTTGAAATTTTACTTTTGAGTGTATGCATAACCTCCACGTAAACTATAAGATAACGCATCTGTGTGGAAGTATGCAAGCGTTATTAATTTTAAATAGTTTTATGTGCCTGAGAGAAAATACAAACTTAACAGTATGTTTGCTCAGCTATATTCTGTGATTACATTACACAAAGATCAGGATGCAAATCTATAGTCAGTGGAAAGAATATTCAAGCCAGCAAGACTTTTTTCTGATGTGCACAGTCAAACATCACAACAAGAGATATCACGGATGAAGCAAAAGGTGCTGTGATTCTTGATTAACCTGTCGTAAAATGCATAAGTATGCAGGCCCAGGTTGTCCTGTAAACAGATGAAAGCTCTTACCCAAGGTGGGCACTCCTTCCAAAGCCATTTCTCAGCATTATCGATTCATTCCCTGCTCGGTGAACTGAATTACATTCGATCCAATTTGGTTTCCCACCTTTTCTCCTCTGCAGACAGGAGGCTTATTTGCATGTAGCTGCAGTTGAAGTACAACTACAAACCAAAAGCTCAATAATGGGCATATTCATGTCACTCAGTATTCTTGTTTTGACTTTCAGACAGAGAAAGACATTCTTCAAATTGAAACAGGTTTTTTTTCTGACTGAGGACACAAACAAAATATTGTACCATTACAGTGAATGTATGAGTTGTTGTGGCTCCTTACAGTTAGAGCTGCAACAGAGCATGATTTCAAACATTAATGTCCTTGGTGGTCATCTACTCAGTGAGACAATGTTGTCTTGGTAACCAAACATAGCACTTGAAATTATACATTGTGGCATAGAGAGGATGCTTAGAGGCATCCACTTTCCCATTCACACAGGTCACACAAGTAGCTAACATCAGTCAAAATGCCAGTTGGAAAATGCAGTGCAATTTCTTGTATCATAAATCACACTTAAGCATTGGTGATCTTCTGTTTCGAACTGCCTAACAACATTACTGGTTATATAAAGACGTGAGGACACTCCTGCCACATTGCCTTTTTTTGAGTAGAACACATCTGGCAAAGCCAGTGACTTCTGACAGGACAGCAGGCCTATTAATGATTACCTACAGCAGGTGCCTCACAATGTATCCTCTGACCTTTTCTCTGAAGAAAGCAGTCGATGGACTGCAACAGCGCCCAGTCAGATGTCCTTCCTCCTCCTCCTCCTTAAACCCCATCAACTATGTTAGAAGGCCAAACAGGCTCAAGGAAAGGAAGAAAGGGAATAAGTATTACTTTGACAACCGCTTTTATTTTTCTAGTTTGGAGTGTGTTCTCTTCTTTTCAGTCAGTTGTTGGTCCATTTGAGCTAACTCATAAGAAAAAAAAACAGTTTGGATGTGAATTTCTAGTTTTATTCCATTGTATATCTATTAGTCTCCCTGGCTTTTAGTTCTCCTACCCGCTGAGATACAATATGAATGACAAGTCTTTTTTAGTAATATGTGCACACATAAAAAAGGTCAACTTATCCCAGCAATAAAAACTGATTGTATGTCTTGGTGAGAACTCCAGCTATGCCAATATCAAATATTGCCCTAAATGCCCAAATTTGAGAGAGGTTGAATGAATTCAAGAATAAATTTTCAAAGCAGTAATGTGGCTGATCAGTTCCCACAACCCCTGTATTGAAAGCTACAATATAGGATAATCATACCTAAACAATTTTCTATGCATGTGAAATGAGAGGTGTTATCTAACATTCCATGCTCCCTGGTGACAAGCATTGCATGTTATTTTGTTTATCTTTTTTCATTTCTTGTGCTGTTTGTTTAGAAGAGATATCATGGGGTGTCACTAGCCCTACTGCTTCTGTCTTTGTTCCTGTTTGAAGATCACGACAGGCTACATAGCCTGAATCGCCTTCTGGCAAACCAGCAGGACATTCCTCAGATAGTGAACCTTAAAAGGGCTCTAGTAGACAAGGCTCTGGGTTAAAGCTGAAGCTCCCATATTTTCCTTCACAATCCATTTGTGCTTGGGGTAATTAGGAGGTTTTGCCAGTTCTGAATGATTTTTATACTGCTAATTGGGTAAACATCTCTGTCTTATTACGCTTTTCTTTTTTTATGCTCTAAAACACTACTCTTTTTTTAACTTAGCAAGTTAAAAACAAGTTCTTAACTGGGATTCTAGGAGTGCTGTGTTGCACAGCAGGCATCTTTTTTTTAATGAGTAACATTGTACATTCTGAGTACCTTTTTCTCCTAAAGTTTCACCACTAAAGCTTAGTATTGCTTGTTCATCTCTGGCACTTAGGGCATTTGCAAATTTTTGCCTCCCTGCAGGGCCCCCATGAGATATCCTTTATGTTTTCTATACTGGTGTGGTGGGTGGTATAGTCTTTGTGGTTGGATTGCAGTATCTTTTTTGTGGTGTCATTCTCTCCTCTGTGTTCTGTATGTTTTACCTTTTCTTCTCCAGTCGGGTCCAGCGACTAATGTAAAATATGTTGAACAAATATTTATTCAAAATAAACAATAAATAAAATAAATAAAAAACTCGGATTACCAAGAGGATTTCTGTATATACATAACTCAGTATTACTTGATTATTTTATTATTTGGGGGTATAAATGTCTTTCACATATTGTTAAATATTTCTGTGTGTATTTGCAATAACAAATAGAACAGAGGTAATGATTCTAGTAGCAATATGTCATTTGATGATTATACTTTCACAGAAACAAAATTTTTTGTCATAGCTTCGTATGATGACCCTTTAGCATACAATCTGGACCCTATGATGGCTCAGTCAAACTATGCTTAATGTTGCAAAAGAAGTGATTGTTTATGTACCCACAACATAGTTGATAATACACATATTTTATATTAAATAAAAATTTCTAGAAGACAATTTTTTAAAATAGTTCATTTAATTCCCCATGATGTGGTCACAAGTCACAAATATAATAGGAAACTAGTATTGAAACAGTGCCATAAACCATGTATCAGTAATAGATCCACACTTATTTTGTGTTTGTATATTGACACCATAAATTATGTTCTTGTAGCTTACAGATATTGAATAAACCTCAACACAACCTGATGTTGGTGTACTGCTTGACTTTGTACATTGTAATGTGCCCCTCTTATTTCTTTCAACACATGTATTTGCATCACTGTCCAGAGGGAGACCACACTGTGCCTGTCATCCAATTAAGATTAAATCTGATTTCACTAAAAGGTTCCCCATTTAGGAGGTCTTTTAGGGAGTGGGTACTAGGATGCATTACAATTGGAGACTTGTTCTCATTCATTTCAGAGTAGTTATCACCAAATGCCTCAGCTCTGAAGCAAGTATGTTTCTCCTTAATGTTTGATACTGGCTGCTTGTGGATATTGAAAGATTTAAAGTTAGAGCATCATATAGCATATGAAGGATAGACACCATACAAATATACATACAGGTATGTCATTGTTGTTCATATACAACAGGGATAAGAATTATATGATAGTCAGGAAGAGTCTAAAATAGCAATGGGATGAAAAGAGTGTTTTAAACTGACAGCATCGACATCAACATAAAGCTTTAAGACATGTACTGCATGGTCTTTGAACATGTGAATTATCTCCCAGTGCTTTTATGTAACACTTTACAAATAATTTTGTCTGATGAGTCCTTTGTTTAGGTATTTACATTTTTACAGACTAACTTCCAACTCCTTTCAACCTCAGTGATGACTAAGAGGATTGCTAATTTGAGGGGGTTTTTTAACCCAATCAACTCTCGTGTGCTAGAAAAGTAAAATAAATTGTGCATTAGCTATATTGAGAAGATTAGTTTATTTTTTATGTCACAATGTAGCAGTGTTTTTGACAGTGAAACATGACATTATGTTGTATCAGGAGCTGGTAGCAGAAACACAAACAAAATAGTGATTAACGTGTCAGTTTTACAAGTTACCTAAAAGGTTGATACCTCAGCAACAGTATTAACTATAACTATTTAACAGAACATATAAATAATGTTTGCTGTTTTTACAGACATGTATTTTTACATTCAAAATTCAGCTGTACAGTAATAACAAATAATACAGCTGAGACAGTATGCAGTACTGCCCTTCAGTATCTTGGGAGTATACGCAGAGATAATTGCAACTGCAGTACACTAAGGAACTCCAAACATTGCCTGTAGGCTAATATGAATCACAGCTTAATGACAGTGGAGAAAATTGTTGCAGTGTGACTGATTCAGGCACCAGCTTTGAGAGGAGATAATAGGTTTTAGCAAATTATATGTAAGCTACATGGGTAAAAATTATTCTCCAGGTGCCTGTCTTAAAGTTCAGTTTATGGTTATTTACTTAACGTTTTGTTTGTTTGTTTAGTTTTTATTTTACACAGAAAAAATGCAACAAGATAACAACATGGGTAACATGCATTGAGCCTTGAGATTCATTAGAAGAAAGAGATGAAGATGACTGTGTCAGCAAAGCCAGTGCCTCCCCCACCCCCACCCCATTAAAACATTGATAGTCTTACACAGAATTTCTGTCAGTTGTGCACAATCTTATTTTTTCAGGGACCATCTCATTAGCACTTTTCAAATGTTTTCACCCTTTTTTTGTCATTGCTGCATAGTTGTGTACATTTGATAGAATGGTTTTGCAAGAAATTTACATTTTGTAGTAGCCAGCTAAAACATAGAACAACTTTTATACTGTATACAGCACAATGACACTGATGTAAACATGTAGTCATGTTACTAAACTGACAGTAAACAAATGCTTATGAGGACTAGTTAAAAATAATACCTATATAAAACATAGTGCAAACTACTTTATATAAAATCAGATATAAGAAAATATAGACCTAAGAAATAAATAAGATTATATTAAATGTTTGCATATGTAAATTTACAGCATTACATACATTAACCAAAAACGCACTTGCTTTTGATCTGATTTGCTCTTTTTTAAATTAGCCATTTATTCAGAATATCAAGATAATGTAATGTCTTCAGACTAGACTTTATTTATCTATTTATTTGTTTGTTATGCTAACTATATCTTCCAAACTTACCATGAAATTTTCTCTCTGCCAGTTTCTAAATGAGGAGCATTGCATAACAACACTGCTATCTCTCCTAATGCATGTACAACAGATCTTGTAAACAGAATAGTATGGCCACTAAGACGTGATGTGGAAATTAAGTTTCTAAAAAGAGGAATTTACCAGAGACACAATAATTTTACTGAAACCAAAACAGTAAATATATTGAAAGTTTCCTTTGGAGAATCTTGTACAAATCTGAGATGTGGGCGTTATCACATGCACGTCAAGGAAAAGTGTTTCTCACTGCGAAACACAGGAGTGGGGTTTACAATTAAAAAAAATCAAACTGTTTTCATGGCCCATGCTACCTGTGCAAAATCAGGTATAGTCCCTTCACGTTTTCCTGGTTAGGTTAGTACTGATGCACAATTATCTCAATATTGGTGAAAATATAAGATCAACAAAACTACTGTTTTCAAGTAATGTGCCCACTTGAATGTGAACAGCAACAGTGCGAGTGAACATATTAAATACCTCCAAAAAGTGTCATTTATTAATGAAAATAAAGATCTACACTCCAGCACAGTTATGAATATCAATGTAGTGTTTTTTACTGTGTTTGAGGAGGAAAGAAAATAGAAAGAACAGATAAGATAAATGATGGATCAGATGAAAACTGTTCCCAAGGAAAGTGTAGAAACAGTTCCTCTGTGTCTGCTGTCTGCTCCTCTCTTCTGAGGATTTTATCTCAACCAATTTCAGCAAAAGATTGGATTGCATGATATTTTTGCTTGTTTGTTTGTTTAAACATACTGATTCAGTCAGGTAGGAAACTTTAGTTCTTAGGATGTCTTCCTGTCTTTATTGAACTCAAAATGTATAATTTGGACAAATAAATATGATTCTGTATTACACAAGAAATGATCAAAAGCTATTATATATATTATATCTTTTATATCTGTTTTTAAATCTTGGAATAAAAAAAAAGAGATTGATCACTTGGCTACCTTGCTTATACTTGAAGATCTGATCAAACCCTGATGCAGCCTTACTTATGACCTTATATATTATTATCTCCTGATGAGGAGAGGTGGAGTGCCATTAATTGAAGCCATCATGGTAAACACATCTTCACAAGTCAGAACTCAGGCTGAGCTTCATTTTCCTTCTCTTAGAAGCAGTTTCCTCAGCTCTGCATTTTTCTTTTAAAATCCTACAAAAAAATGCTAAATGCTTGCTGCATTAAATTAGTCTATAAAAGTCAGTCTATAACTATATCACCTACAGAGGCCAATCGTGGTCGCGAATTCTTTGGCAATTCGAGAACTCCTTTTTATTTTTATATTCCATGCTGTAATCCCATTCAGTAACTAAACGTAATGCATAATGCATTGCTCAGTTTCACTGTGCTGCCATAGAGTTGAAAAATATGAATATCTATTTTACAAAGGAAAAGAAGGGAATAACAGCATACGCAGAATTTATATTGTGTGAATGTATGCGTTGTCATTGCCTGCCCCAAACCAAGGAAGAAAGGTCAACCTTTGTAAGATGCATACTGTCTCCTGAACATTGGCTCTTTTATTTCCTATTCACCAGACTTTTCAAACGTATTTTATCATTATCATTATTATAGTTGAAAGTCTTTATTAGTCAGTTCATCATAATTTTCCAGTTAAAACTTGTATTTCTGTCCAAAACTCTCTTTTATGTCAAATTGCTTACTCATCTACAGCATCAAGCGATACTGCAGACTTCCAACATGCAGACTGTTTGTTTCTGACCCAAATATACTATACAATACTATACTCAGAATGTAACACGAAGGCTAAAAAATATTTTATATTGCATACATTTGTCACTACTTTGTCTAAAAAGACAAACCTCTTGTGATTGGATGTACAAACATTGTCTAATTAATTACTGCCTGGAGAAAACATATAGATATATTTTCACCAATCAGCTTTTACCAATCTGATGTTAAACACCAATCATTTAATCGCCCCAAGAAGAAACAATCATTAAAGGGAAACTTGATGTCATTGACAACACATTTGAAAGGAGAACTTCAATTAAGAAAAATCCTAAAAACCCAAATTTGTCCAAAACCTTTACTTGTTTTTATCAAATAATTGATCTACATATTGTTGTGTTTTAAAATGTGTTTTATTTATTTATTGTTTTTTTTAATTTAACTGACACATTTTGTGTAGGAGTTTAAATTAGCTACAGCACACACTGATCCATGAGTATATTCCATCAAAATTATCCACACTTGCACACATAAAATAACTGGGAAAGCCTGGTCAGTGGTCCTTCTGAGTGGAAGCTGTTGCAGCAAGTGTTGTACAACCATATGATTTTATAAAACAAAGGTGATTGTGTCAAATGAAGTGCCACATCTTCTGCAGCACACAATATGTTGTGATGTCAGCAGTCGATTTGATTCACAGAAAGCTGTGGCGATGATCCATCAAGTCAAACTTATATGCTAAAACTGAAAGAAGTCTATCAAGGTAGAATTGTCAAGATGAATTGTTATGTAACAGACACGCAGGTATGGATTCATTTAAGGTGTCATCCTGGACTTTTCTCATTTAATTTCCCTCAGAAGGTTGCTAAGCTGTTTGAATTCATCCCCCATATGGTGCTGTTGGTAATACAAATGAGTATGGATTAATGTCCTTTAGTCCACTCAACACTCATTGAATCTCTGCTGGAAACATCTGCATAATCAGCCTGTAGGGCATACACGTCAAGTTCTGGTTAAATTAGGAACATAATAAAAAATCTTTTCAAAACCATACAATAGCATGTTAACAAACATCTGATTGTATGTAAAACAAAATATTGTCTTCTGTTGCCTCTTTTACTGTGTAAAACGTCCAAATAAATTGAAAACAACTCAATCGTGAGTAAAAATGAAACGTTTTTTGTTTTCTTTTGTCTTACTATGCATATTTCTTCTTGTGTATTTTTAACATTTTATAACCAGATAAAATTTACCATCTCATATATATTATATACTGTATATATATATTTGGTAATGTTGGATTTACGCTACACTGTGTTAGGCTTAATAAAAACTTGGTTAGGGCTACATGAGCTAGAATATTTAATGGATGCCATTTTTGCTTTATCCCTACATTTGCTCCCAAAATACTAAATGTTCTTTATACACATTGATAACATTTATAATATAATTGGAAAATTTGCTTTTGCATTTTACCAATCTCTAGATTGGTGATTAATTCTGAGATCAAAGCCATAAAAACATCCAACAAAAGAATACATTTCTAAAAAGAATCGAACCCTGAAATGTATTTCACAACGTGTCCTCATGACAGCAACCAGTATGTTACTAAAGACTTCATGCACATGTAATAGACAGTTTTGGTTGAATAAAGCTACAGTCTACAGCAGTTTTTAAGAAAATCTGTAAGTATTGAAGAGTGCTGTTCATCAGCTCATTTAGTACAGAGGTTGTCTGGTGCAGTATAAGTTTTTTTCATACACTATACTAACATAAAGACAAATTCATGTCATCTGTGGCTGCAAGTCTGCATTGCTCCAAATCATGTAAATTTTGCCATTTGCCAAATTTAAGTATCTTTGGGACCAAAATGTATGACTGTATCCATGCCAAATAAAGCTTTGCTCACTGCTATCAACACCTTTATTATTCATCAATGTAGAAGTACAAGGACACACATGTTATTAAAATCCTGAAAAATCATTTAAAATTCTTCTCAACTCCTCTGGTATGTCCACCTACTGAGCTTTGGACACGAGGCCAGTAAACCTATCCTGAAAGCTTTTCCATAATAGGGGGATTATTTGGAACATTGGGAATTATCATTGACACAGTGTTTCAGCCCAATCTGTGACCAGGTAATATTTAATGCAAATACCTTGTAGCTACAATAAAAACTGCATTCCAGAAACATCCGATGTAGGGGCTTTGTGTGTGCTTGATGTGACTAATTCTCATAAGAATACAGTATGACTATGCAGTGTATTTGTATCAGTAGTATTAGTGGTCCCTGCATACATGTCTGCAATCAAAGATTATATCAGTCTAGCTTACATAGCAACATGACAGCAAAGTTAAATGTGATCATTTATAACAATACCATGTTACAACAGAATAAAGAAATACAAATGAAATACATGACAGTATAGAGGACAGTACAATACAGAGGATAGAAAAAAAGCCTTTATCTATATTTGTATGCGATATATTGTCATCTAAGATGATGGTCCACAATACTCCTTGCAGGTTTAAATAATGTATTGCACATTTTTTACTCAGTTTAATAGTTTCAGCATTGTCCTTAGGTGTTATTTTCTTGAAGCAGACCTATAATTTCACTTTTCTAAAACAGAGAAGCATTTATTCCAAAACCTAACTGGGTTTTATCCAATGTGGATGTTTAAAGAAATGAGAAGTAACTTGTTTCATTGGATGGGATCAAACTAGTTAGGATGAATTTGCCAGTTTAAGCATGAGTTCAATGTTGTAGTATCAGATTAACCTTTTTTTTTACATAAAATCACAAAAAGTAGTTGCACTTCAACAAAGTACACATCAACAAACTACGCATAGGTGCAGAATAAAACCCATCACTTAAGGACTGCACCTCCTCACATATTCCCATATAGGTATTTATTATTTATACTCTTTACATTGTTTGTTGTGATTTTGTGCACGTTTAAACCTTTTTCTTTGAACACAGTGTGTGTGATTTTAAAAGCGGTCAGGAATTGGACAGTAGTGAAAGTGTGACATGATGGATGCTTGGGGGCAGTGTTGTGGAAAACCTGATTCCACCTCACATCTAATGGAGTGGCAAGCCTCCCTTTAGACTGCCAGAGATCCCAAAATAAAGGCCCAGACATTTGACCAGGTTGACAACACTCCTGACATCAAATTAAAGTTTTGCTATCCATTCATACTGGTTGTCTGAGATAAAGCATCCCTTATATAAAGTGGAATAAAAAGAATGCATTATATCATTTACAGCTTGAAGAAATCCTTGTTGTCACTGTTTGAGAATAGGGACATCATATTCTTGTCCATCAGACACAGCCACATTTCATGGTGTATCTGTGGGCAAGAGCCTTACAAAGGGAAATACTCACTGAAAGAAAGTGAAGCAAAACACAATGCTGCTTTTAACCTTTTCTTTAAGCTCTCCAACCCTGCACATTTAGGCATCACAGACACAAAAGAGAGGAGTGGGCAAACAGGGAAGCTGCCCCAGTCTGACCTCACAAGTAATGGGATGACTTTGATATTCCCTGAGCACATGACACAAGGTACTTGGATTAAAAGCCTTTTATTCACCATGACCTTTCCCTTGCCGTCTTTCCTCAGAGAAATCTTCCCTGCCTCTACTGCCATCACAGTGACAGGCCATCCCCACCAAAACAAAAGGCCAAGTGGTAGGGTGACACAAAGTCAATATGCTAGACTTGTTGATGTTTGAACACATCAGAGTTTAACCTCCATGTTATTGTTGTTGGTGTATCTAACTAACAAGAAACAGTATACATGTAGATGCTTATTAATTAATATTATTCAGTCTGCATTTTAACAAAATGTAGATTAATTCCATTCATTTATGTCAAATATCCTATTGGTTTTTTGGGTGAAATCCTATGAATGGTAATGTTTTAAACAAACATATATTGTTATTTCTTGCTCACGTTTCATTAAACCTCAGGCATTCAACAGTCCATCATCTATTATCCTATGTTTTATGACAAGACTCAGAGTGACAGGTACCTCATAGGTGTTCAGTGTTCATTTTTGTCCCAAACGTTGGTCATTATCGCCTTCTCTCTGACATGACCAATTTCATTCAATATGTCGTGTCTGTGAATGGACACAAAATTGATGGATGATAAAAGTAAATGTTTTGACCCATTTTGTTGCTGCTACCACTATTACAAAGTTGACCTACATCAGAAGTGTGAGAGGTGTCGGGGAGGTTTTAGTGCAGCAGGACAGAAAATATAGTAAACCAACAACAATGAATGTAAACTGCTAGAGGTGAGTGTGTGAATATGCAATGAAGCCACTTAATGCAATGTCTATTGTAAAAAAAAAAAAAAGAAAAAAAATGCTTGGTTGAATTTCTTAAGAATTCTAGTTTATCTCACAATATATAGAATTGTCTCTTAACTGCTTTTACTTCAGTTCAGTGCCCACATATATAGCAAATAGGGAGCTGCATGTACCCTATTTATGTACATAATGAAGACTGACAAAATTGAAATTGTATGAAGTTAGACTGTTTTGTTTTGTGTGTGTCTGTAGGTGTGTGTGTGTGTGTGTGTGGGTGTGGGTGTGTGAGTACAGAAACTTATTAATTTCATTGCTAACTCTTCAAACTTAAATCGATGGTAATCAGCAGACTTGTGCAGATTTTGATGTCTACCTTTGCATAAGTTTGCTAAATCTGATGTGTGTCGAGTGTGTTGCAACAGTGAAAACCCAGAACACTTTCAGGGCTGTGGCTTTCAAGAACCGGAGTTGGCCACCCCAGCTGTAGTGCATATGGTTAAGAGACTTAGAAAGACTCAAATTCTAAATATTATATTGCAAAAACAAACACATCATGTATTACAAAAAAAAAACATAAAGCCACATTTTATCTCCCTATAACTCTCAAACACATTTGACCTCTTCTTGGTGTATAAATGAAATGTGAAATAAAATCATAATAATTTGATTTCATTTGCCATTAACATGTATGTTGTTCCTCTAAATTAATTAGCTGCCGGCTCTGTTTGTCATTGTCCAATTGCTTCATGCCACCCGCTAGTAACTTTATCTCTCAGTCCAGCTTTCAATCCACCACGGCCAAGTTCTTACTGCCTCCACCAACAAAAAAAACTGTCCTCTTTGCACAAGGCCCCCTCATTCATTCTAATTAAGCCAACTGAAACTAAATAGCAGAAGCTTTGTTTACAAGGGGTTAGTTGTGCTCAGCAGTCTGTGCACGAAGGCACTTGCCTTTGCAACCAGTCAGGGGTTTATCTAAAGCTACACTTACTGCTTTCACTAATTTACATTTGTGTTTTTCTTTTCACTTATTTCCATATCAGCCACTGCGGGGCTGTGTTGCCTTCACAGAAGGAATATATCAATCACATTTAAGCTATAGGCCATTCCAGAAGTGTAAAAAACAGGAGCATATAATCAGTTTTCAGAGATGTAATGCGGATGCAAAAGCAACATCATCAAGGAAAGGAGAGTCGCCAGATGAGGTCAAGTGCAAAAACTTCAGTCTGTTTAAAATGAGCTATATCATTGTTAAAAATGAAAGAAAAAATACTTTAAAGGGGGTTGGAAAATATCCATTATAGATTGTTGGTATTATATTTCTGCCTGCTTTGGGTATGATATGTTATTGTTGGCTTGAAGTACTCTGGTGGTAACTAAAGTCAAGGGCCATCCACACTGCATCGAATTACAGTAAAACTGCAAAAGTACTTTTGCAATCCACTTTTTTATCTACATGAAACTAGGGATTAGTTTCCATGTAACCGATCATGTCGGAAACCAGGTGCAAAGGTGGATATGTTGGAAAACTCTACTATCTGTGTTTTGTCAGGACAGCATAACTATGCGACAGGAGGATATGATGTCAATGTGATGAACATACGCTGAACACAACAATGATAGTATTGGTGACCAACTGTGTGGTTCTGAAACACAGTCCTGGCTTGTTTATTGCTTTTACATTAGTATTTCACTGCTATTGAGGTTTTTTTTCTAAATGTAGATGTTTCCATTACTGGATTTCAGTTACAGTATTTAGATTTTGCACAGTTCTAGGTGTAATGGAAAAGCAGTCAATGTCATGTAGGATGCTTTTAAAATGATAAAATTTAAAAACTGATTTTTAAAAAAAAGTTTAAGTCCAGCATCCAAACGCAACAATTATCATTTGTTCATTATTGTATTTAATGATTATATTGAAGAAAATACTTAACAACTGTTGTCGGTTTTATTGTAATTGGTTACCATAGTTTACATTATAAAAAAAACTTGCATTTTCAGCCATCCATCCATTTTCCACCGCTTATCCAATGTCGGGTAGAGAAGGATAAGCGGAGGAGAGAAGCCGTTCCCTCTCCCCAGCCACATTCACCAGCTCATCTGGAGCGATCCTGACGCGTTCCCAGGCCAGCTGCAAGATGTAATCAGTCCAGCGTGTCCTGGGTCTCCCCTGGGGCCTCCTCCCACATGGTCCAGACGTGCCCGGAACACCTCACCAGGGAGGCAGGAAGCCAGGAGGCATCCTAACCAGATGCCCGAGCCACCTCATCTGGCTCCTCTCAATGTGGAGGAGCAGTGGCTCTACTCTGAGTACCTCTCAGATGGCCGAGCTTCTCACCCTATCTCTAAGGGAGACACCGGCCACCCTGCGAAGGAAGCTCATTTCGGCCGCCTGTA
>JBAMHV010000020.1:9164127-9196469 GCA_037177535.1 Pseudomugil gertrudae | reverse complement strand
TATATACTTGAGCCATTTAATGTGCAAGAGCAGCTATTGAAAGAATCAAAGAAAACAGTCAGAAGCATTAGAAAGACTTATTTCAACTGAAAGACTGAACCAATTCGGTTTGCTATATGATGTTAGGTCCTTTCTTTTAATTACATAAATTATTTCTAAGCTTTAAGATGTGTAACGCTTAATAGATTTGGTTTCAACAACTGCTCAGCCTACTTTTCTCTTATCATACATGAGGAAAATGAGGGAAACAATATTTAAATATGTTTACATGTCATTGCATTTAGATGAAAACATTATTATTTTAAGAAAATCTGTTTAGTCTGTAAATGTTGTTAGCACTAATTAAGTATCAGCTTTCTTTGAAAATCCCTCTCCAGGCCCATGCATTTGAATTTGTGTGCATGTCTTTGCATCACAAAGCAGAAAAAATGGTGAAAGCCAAGAGAGCCTAAAGGAGTTGTCGGTTTTTCTCCATGAATATTTGATTGACATGGGATCAAAAATAGTGTCAACTAGAAACATAAAAGCAAAAAAGCTAGTCCTAGTAGAAGTAAGGTGACAAGAAAGGCTTTCATAAAACAATTAAAAGAAAATGTAAATAACTTATAATTGTATCAACTGCAGAAAGATTCAACATATAAGATTGATATTCTGTGCACTTAAACAATATATAATGAAAGACAATAGTTAATGAGGAAAATAACTAATAGTGTACGCATGTACTTTCAGATTCTAGCCACCATGTGATACTATAGCTCATTCCCTAAAGGAGTCTTACACTAAAATATATTCGTATAAAAAGTATACTATAAGTAATTTTCACATGGGGTAATATTTGAGTAACTTTTATTTGCAACTGTCACATAGCATACAAAAACAATTTCCTGCAAGACTTTATAGCCAAAAAATGTTACTGTGCCCATCGTTTCCTTTTTTTGACAACCTTGTGTATTCACTGCAGCCTTGGGAGCCAACAACAACTGTGACACTAAGCCGAGCTGTCAAGTTGCTGACATACTTTCTCAGATGCTGAACAGATGTTGATTCTCTTGCACTGCAATCTGCAACAAAGCACTATTATCCCCCAGTGATACAGCTCATCCCACAAAAACATCCTGCAGTCACAGGCAATGTTGTCCAGGCTCTCGACAGGACATGATACAGGATGCTGTACCGTACTGCTGTCAGCGTATCAGTAATTGTTGACATGCCTGCAAACATGTCATCGAGCTGATTGGCCGGCTGGGATTTTTATTTCACTCATTTATTTTTTCGTGCTCAAGTTCATTAACTGTCAGCAGATTATTTACACGACTGAAATTCTTTTTTATGCGTATCAGTGTCTTTTAACACAAAGACAAAGAACAAGAGGCCTTGTTACAAAGTCACTGAGGGAACTGTCAAGCTTACTGTTTTGCAAGAAGTGAAGAGATAAGAAGAAGTTCACTGATTGTTCTTCTCAACTGTGTAATAGCTCTGTTGAATGTTCTTAGGGAACAGGAGATGCTTTAATATTACTTTAATGGAAGTTGGTTTAACTATCAAGAAGATAAGTGGCCTTATCTGCAGATACTGTATTTTTATAACCCAGTGTGAAGGAATGTCATTTATTTGAAGTTGATTGTTAGTCTTTTCTTTATAATCAGTTTAATTAGTTATTTTTTAAGATCATCCTTTACACTTTGTTCTCTTAACAATATTAATCCTCTATTTAAACACAGCTGATTACATTTTTTGTGGCCTTCCCGAGTTCACTTTAGGTATATTAAGCCATGAATACTGTATAAAAGTCAGAATCCCCAGTTTCATTGGAACATTCATTTTACAGCCGATAGCATCAGCCCCTCTTGTTATTTGCTACTCTGAAGCCTTTCTTTCCAATTTTATGGTGCAGATGGGGAAAAACCACTAAAATAAAAAGTGCCTCTTGCAGAAAAGCATGAGGAAATATTCCTTAAAAACAACATGGTTTTCTGTTTCCCTAAACAGGCCCCAAAAGCTGCACAGCTGTGTCATGTTAATAGTGCTTTGTATAAAACAGCTGGTACTACAAGGATGTTATGGAGAAAAATGGAATATAAACATTAAAAAAAAACCTCATTGTGTTTACTGGTGTCATCATAAATGTATAATCTATCATCATTTTTAATTTGCAAACTGTTTGATGGGCTTTTGTAGCAATAGGAAGTTAAGGAATGTGGTTATTATGCTAAATAATTGTTAAAAATTAGCTTATGGTTAGTATGTCAGTTATATTCATAAGAAATACTTTCAGTTTCTGAGCCCTATCTGCTTGAAAGCTGATGTGGAAAAACCAAAGAAACTACTCACAAAAACATTTACTCCGCTGTTGAGGGTCAGTGCTGCATAGAACTGTTTTGAAGATCTGAGGACAAGGTTCATTGGCTTTGCATTGGCCAAATCCAACTGGAACATACTTGAATCCTAATGGGGAAAAAAGACATATTTAAACTCAGCTGGGTATGAAAAGATCGAGCACTTGTGAGTTCAGGCTGTAGAAGTACAGGTTTACAGTCACATATTACATCACATATTCATGTTTTTCTTGAGCAAGTTCATTGCATGAAAAGGCTGAGGCTAGTTTATGCTCCAAAGTGCCACACTGGGACTGATTAGGAAGAACAAATCAAATATTAAGCAATATAAATGTTCATTCGTGCCATTTTCGGGAGGGCTGGAGCCTGTCCCAGCAATTAGCAGCCCAAACATTCACTCAGAATGAAATAGGAATGAAAGCAAAAGTGCCGTCTATAACTTTTTTTTTTTGTGATTGTATTGTACTGTGATTTTGTCCATGTCATTTCTAAACAAGCCAATAAATAAAAACACATTTTAAAAAGTGTATGCAATGTTTCAAGTACTGCATTTCATTATCTTAACTATATTGTCACATAAAAACATTTAAAGGAAATACAAACAAGTTATCATGTTTCTTTATTTGTCATTTAAAAAAAGGAAATCTTGTGAGAAAAAGTCCATTACACCAGGCAAAAATAAGGTGTAGTGTTTCTAAATGCCACACTTGACTGCTAAGAATATTAAAGAAAAATGTATATCTAGACTTAGTAGATTGGAGACTGTGTGTATCACAAACAAGTATGAGTTATAAAAACAACAGTAATTTTTACAACCATTTTCCACAGATTCAAACCTCCCAGTCTGTCACAACCCTGACAGAAATCAAACTGACATCGTTGGAAGAAATTCTGCTTGTAGCACCATTTTTAAAAATAGTTCCAACTGCAGTTAAATTCTGCCAAAGTTTGATTCCCTTCATTCCCTTTAGCAAAAATCAGTCAATATGTCAACCTTCCTCATTTTTGTGCCCATAAAATGTCCACACATGCATTTGTTCGGAAACTGCAGAGCCAGTCATTTGAGCCAGGAGCATTTACTGTATAGGTGGCAAACTTTGCCGTTCACCTTTTCTTTGACTCAGACATTAATAAGATATAATATTTCACTCCATCAACACATTTCTGTGCAGTGCAAGTTGAAAATAATCTTTATATGAGGTGCAATATGCTTATACTTGTGCAACTCACTGCATTTCTTTGTCAGCATAAACAACAAAATACAGGTAAGGAAACATATTTGGGTGTCTCACCACTACTCACTACTATGAAACATCATCTGCAGATGAAGGAAAGTTCATAAAACACATTAAAAAATTAAATTAATGTTTAGTGTGTAGTACCGTTAGCTTACAGGCTAGATACTCTATAGATACTCTACATACATACTCTGTTAGCCTAACAGAGTCATTCAATATGCATTTTATGATGGCCTAAAGCTGTAGGGTAGGTTGAACCCCCCCATCCATGGTCTAAATTGTAGTTGAGTGGCTAGTTTCATATGTTACAATCAATTACTCTGAAAAAAGGAGTCTGTGTGGCATTTTGATTCCTGGAAGATGTATCCACCTCTGATAAAAGGGAATAACATATTTAATGCTATGGGAAACAATATGTGAAAAAAATACATTTTTTTTATTGTCCAATGTACACCACACATAAACCTAATCCTATAATACCATACAGTTTATAAAACCCATTAACACAATTTAATACATAATGCAATATTTAATCAACTGTATTCCACCCAATGCAATACACGGTGGTGATGTGATTTGCTAATCACCACCAGTCATTCTGTGAATCATCTTTAATTACTGTGCTCAACATGTGCGTGGGCTGAAACTGGAACCATTGAGTTTTATGGATGTAAGTGCTGGTTAAGTGCTGGTGGAGTAATAAGTCTGGTTATAGAGATGTTTATTTCCAATGTAACAACAATAATTCCATGTTCTAATTACTTCCTTTTTTGATACCTCTATGACAATAGGTTTTGGAATATGCATAAGAACCACATATTTGTACTTGGCCTAATTTAAAGACTCTGCACCCTGAATATCCTTAAAACACAAAATTCCAATGAAAGAATTTTGAAGGAACTCCTTTTTCCCTTCACCCATTTGGATGTATTTTAAAATAAATGCTCTAATTCTTGCTTGCTTGTTTATTTAGAGTACCGGTAGATTGGTTTCAGACCTAGGCTTGTTGTGGAGACAATGAGCATGAAGTGAAACAGTATGAATCCCTAATATAAAATTAATTCACCCACTACCTTATATTCCAAAGTAGGATCCAAGAGAATTGTTATGAGTTGGAGCCTGAGTTATGTTGATTTTCAGGCACATACAGAGCAAATTAGGTCTAAGGAGACTAGAGACAAATTGCCTATGAGTCAAACACAGATGCATCTGAAAGAGATGTTTGCATGCGGAGTGCAACAGACAGAAGCATGTGTCATCACACATCCATACAGAACAGAAGAAATCTAACAGCGTCTTGTGCGCTCTGGGTCTTGCATAATAACTGCATATTATAAATGTGTTCAGTCTCCTCTTTGAAAAAATAAATGTAAAAAACACTGAAGGAAATAGAACAAAACCTAGCTGTAAGATGTTAATGTTTGTTATAGACTGCATGAGTGGTCCTGGTCACTTGTAAAGGTGACATGTGTTCATCACTGCCTCCTTTTTTTGAGCATGAAAAGAATTTGCATCAAGGTTCAGGAGGGCCGATGATGACTAAAGCTGCTTCATATGCAAGCTCTGCTCTGTTCATTATCATTATATTACACCTGTACACTATTCAGTATCTTCTCTGGAGAGAAAATCTATGCTTTTCTTTATAAATTTATCAAGTCATTTTGTAGTTGTGTGCACACCATAAATGAATTAAAGCATCCAAGAAAAAAGGATGTTAAATATTGCAGATTAAATTAAAAAAGGGAAGGGTTTTGAAAAATAATGCACTGAGAGATTACTGTACAGCATTATGCATGATGCCTAGGGCATTAAAGAGGACGACCGTAAATTATTACACACTGATGTATACATTTTCTATTTGCCTGTACATATACATGTATAATGTGTGTGATACTCTGTGAATGTGGGCAGGTAATATTGTGATAAGATTTATTCATATAAAAAAAAGGATGGAAAGATTTCCCTGAAGATAGACCAATCAGGACCAGGGTTTTTTCCTTTCTTTTAAGAAAAACAGCATTTTGAATATTGACTTGCATTAACAAAACTGCAGTGAAATACCTCCAAGGTTTTACTTCAATCATGTTGCATCCACAGAAAAAATGCATGAATGGCATTTCCTGGTGAGTACATAATGCCTCACACAGAGACAACTCAGCAGAGTTTTCCTTAAATACTCCTTTCTAATCAGCTTCATTGTTTCACTAGCTACTTTTCAGATTTTCATTCTTTCATGCTTGAACTCTGACCTTGATCACGCACCTTTGCTACTTTTATTCCTGTGCTTTCAAGATACAATTGTTTTTGTTTTCAGACCTTTTTTTTCTGAATCTCTTTTTTTTCTTCTGAAGGACCTTTGCTGATGCAGTTTCCAGTTATTCTTTTAGCTTTCTCCCTTAAGTTGACTTGGCTCCGCTGGTCTAGTCTCGGCCTTGCGCCAAGACCCTGACTTTACCCAAGTCAGTGTGTGACATCAATGGGTCCTGCACAAGTAGCCCCTCCTAATGAATTCTCCTGGCCTGTGAGGCTCCTTGATGCTCCTGTAATAATTCTCAGTGGTCAAACTGAGAGTCAAACATCCCTGGCAGGTTGTAAATCAGCACAAAAATAAAGGAATGGGTAAAAGGTGATAAGAAACTTTAAAGGACAAAGAAAGGTTGATGCAAGAGCAAGCCTCCCTGCTGACTAGGCTGTTTGCATTTACAATATTTTCTTTCTTGGGGATAGATAAAAGTTCAATGTTAAGATATCATACAAAATGTTCCCTCTGCACTGCCCGTTGCATCACACTAATTCCAAGCCACATTACTTACATGAGTTCAACTATTTCAAAATAAACTTATTATGATTAAATTGTAATTTTCTTCCACAGAACATGATGTCTGGCATTACATTTTAAACTTCATAAAATAACTGAGTTTTTTTACTAACATACTTTAGATCTGTTTTATCAAACTGCATTTTTCACTGATTTACAGTCCATTAAATTAGACTAAAGACTTGGCACAAGAGTTCGGCCACATCGGTGCCAGTAACCCACTCTCTGAGGCTAAGGCAATAATCACTTGCACAATGTTGGCAATCTTACCTCCAACAAAACTAAGTTGGGT
The DNA here is from genome assembly GCA_037177535.1 of Pseudomugil gertrudae. Classification (NCBI taxonomy): domain Eukaryota; kingdom Metazoa; phylum Chordata; class Actinopteri; order Atheriniformes; family Pseudomugilidae; genus Pseudomugil; species Pseudomugil gertrudae. The sequence goes on along the minus strand of JBAMHV010000020.1, from coordinate 9,189,785 downwards.
AATACACATCACAGAGACCAAGGCATCAACAAGACCACACCAGCTTTAGTGTACCTTTGTGTATGATTAAAATTAAAGTACACTACCAGTCAAAAGTTTGGACACACTTTCCCATCGGATTTGATAGGAAAGTGTGTCAAAATTTTTGACTAGTAGTGTATATGTCTTCACATATCACATTGGACTCTAAAAAAAAAGAAAAAAGGAAATATGGTTTCCTAGAAGCAAAAAAAATGTCAGTTGAAAGTCTTATTAATGTTAAAGGTTTGATGGATGTATGACTGCATGTATTGACTGCACTGTGGCGTTCACCATCACAGCCATATTGAAAACATCTCAATCAACCACTGAATGTGGAAGACTGCTTATTGGAGGGGAAATTAAAAAAGACATAATCAATTTAAAAAATTCAGCAGCTTAGGTGAATACGCTACACATAGTGCACGCAGAGGAAGCAAACAAAGAGAACACGCTGATAAAGAAATGACCAATGTGATCTGACTAACAACGGTGGGCAGTGAAAAATGGGGCCCCGCACAGCAATAATGTCATATAGATTTAAAGTTGCATTAGTTAGTTTCATTCCCTACAGAAAAGTTAGAAAAACTATATGACCAAAGGTGTGTTAGTGCAGCTGTAACATAAATTATTTTAAAATAGCCAAATTTGCAGAACTGTCAGTTATAGAGGGCTGAAAAAAAGTGACGTCTGGAGAAATCCTCTTTCTGTCATGTGTTGTGTCTGTTATATGTCTTGGCTTGTTATCTGGCTGATAAAGCCAGATATGGAGTATGTTTACACGTCATAGAGCGGGATAATGGTTTGAATGGCGTACTGCAGCAAAGGTTGTATTTTGCACACACAATAAGCTTAACCTAAATCAAACTGGGATACAGCAACATCATATTTCATGTATGCCAGTTGCATTCTTATTTTATTTAGCTTCCTCTGCATTTCGTTTAGCAGAGGAGGTTGATGATCTAACTGTATACCCCCCAGGCTGTTTCCTAGCTTTCTGTCAGTGCTGAGTTTCCAATATTAGTACCTACCTACCTTAGCAGATCATCAATTAAAATGAGCTGTCTTGAAATTTGTTATTATATAACAAAAGGTACAGGTTTGACTAATAAGTAAGAATAAGTCAACAGCAGCTCAGTTTGAGTTCCACTAAGCCATGACAAAATGACAGCGAGCCATACAATACCAGGATCTTAATTTAAACCTGCCATCATTCAATCCTATCATATGGCATGCACCTATGCTTTAGTTGAAAAAAATTTAAAATGGGATCCTCCATTCTATATTTTTCTTTCCTGCTGATGGTCTGAGTATCATAAAGAAATGTTTCAACATTTTATGAACAACTAAAAAGTAATGACATAATAAAGACTTTATATATATACCTGCACCAAGGAGGAAGAGTAGGTTATGTTGTCTGCTTGTTTTTCTGTCTGGTAACAACATTACACACAATCTAATGGATTATGTTTCATTATTTTTTTCTAAAAATGAGTCTTCGTCTAACTTAGATTCCATAAAATTTTGGGAGTGATTCATATCAGCATCTGGTCCCAAGAATTTTATGAAGTGTCCTTTTTTTATTATTATTCCTATTATTTACAGATAAGGACATTTTCAGTAAAACTAGATCTAACTCCTCTATAATTGATTAGGTGGCTTGGCTAAGAAGTAAATAATAAATTCCTGATATAAGTTTTACAAGATTTCAAAGATAGATTTGGAGTCCTATAAAATTCTGGATGTTACATCCCAAACAGGGAAAATATATGAAATATATTTCACTTTTATCATGGCAAGAAAACAAATTAAGATAAAAACATGCAAATAAAACTACAGTATAGCCAAGCCACTAGAGTCATTATCAAATAATCTAAGAATCTAATAGCATATACAAATATAATGAATGTCTTACATCAGTGTGAGAATCACAACAGGCTATGAATGGAAAGGAGTTGCTTGGCAGAGGTCTGCCCTCTCCAAGTGCTTTTCTAGTTAGTAAATCATGTGGGCTTTCACATCAGTTATCAAAAGTCCCAATAACCTAAAGGAAAGTTGCTAGACTTGTTGGCAGTGTTTTTTAAAAGGTAGGGGGGTGGTGTCTATAAACCTAATAAAATGGCACTAAAAACTGTATCGGTGATCATTTAGAGTTTAAATCAATGTAACTGGTGTAATGGGAAATTGTGCACTAACAAACAAGCTATGTTGACAAAGTGGAATGCAATTTTTAATTACATTTTGTGAAATAATTATTCATAATTATCGTGTTAATTTTTGCATAAGAAATATATGTGATGCATTTCCTACACCTGTTGTTTCTGCCAGTTGGCTAATAATGTTTTCTGGAAAAAAATGTAATAAAATGAAAACCCATAGCTGTAGTGAGAGGCCTGTGTTTTGTTGAAATAAGCACTCCCCCTGCAAAAAGGTTTGTGTAATGGTTTCACAGCTGGGGTACTTATTTCAGCACTCGCCTCCTTTTGGAGCTTTGGGATACACCAGCACTGCATCTCATTGAGAAGAAAGAGATTGATTAATGATTTCGTGTTAGTCTCACTAAAATCAGCAACAAAACCCAAAATTTGCTGGATTTGTTGTTACCCTGTTTAAAAAGAAGTCTCTATGGAGGGTATAGGAATATTCATTAAATATAGAAACAGAGTGAGTCGCAATGATGGCAGCATTGGGGAGCAATTGTGGTGGATCTGTTTCCAGTATTTGTCCAGGATAACCTTAAGAGAAACTGCCAGAGTGTGCTATCTTTAGGAACACGTAATTTATTATTTTATTTTATTGTTTGAAGCCAAAATTAGCATTCTATATATTGTGCATCTCCACTCTGCTTTGCTCAGCCATGTTTTCTCTTTCATTAGGTAATCTGGGCTCTACTTTGCTAGACGGGGTAAGGCACATTTGATGTCATTGAGCTTAAAATGTGTGATCATGGGATTTCTACCAACCTACCAGTTTTGCTGCAAATGACAGAATACTGCACACCCCTAATTTCCATCCAGTGTCGCTTTCATTTTTCTCAAAGGTATAGTAAGATCTTTCACCCTGATAAAGTTGTAAGGATTATTTTTCATTAAAATGTAGGAAGCGTCGAAATATTTTCCCTTTCAAGCAGATGACTAACTTGTGCACAGTCGTTAGTTGTTCAGCTTTTCATTTGTACAACCTTGACATGCTTACCGAGCTGCCAAATTCCAGGTTAAGGATGTGGATCTCGGCCTTGTCATTACTGACAAAACTGGTCCAACAGCCCATTGTCAACTCCCTCACGTACACCAGTGGGCTATCATAAACCGCCACTGGTTCACATGACTGACTTGAGGCTGAAAAAAACAAAAAAAAAAACAAGTGCAAATGGTTAAGCAATGTCAGCAATATATTCAAGTTACAATGAATAATTTCACACATTCCAACATAAAAAAAACGTTTTGCATTCTCCAGTCTAAAGTGTCAAGTGGTAAAATTGTGAGTCTATCTGTAATAATCCTGTCACATGGTGACACAAACAACCAATGAATGAAAACCTCTGTGTGAAAGACAGAGATCATTTAAAAGAGAGATAAACCCTGAAATATTACAGGTCCCTTGTCTGCAAAGGGCTAAATTCGTTATTAATCATTCTGAAAGCTTTTCCCTGGTTTCAAAGTATGGATGTTAAATGTGAAGGTAGGACTACATTGTTCAAAAACAGATCCGCTACTCCACGTTTATCAGACGTGTCAGGACACTGGGCTGCAGTCATCCATCACGGCTGCTCACTCGGCTCTCCGCTATGAGGCTGCTGTTTAACCTAGGGATCCATGTCTCTGGAGGCTGAATTAATCAAGCCGAGGCTGTGCAGTCATGGGTGAGGTTGGTTATAAATGCCTGCTGTTTGACCTGGGAGATGTGTGTGCGTGTGTTCTATTGTGTTACGTTAGAGTGAGTATAAGGTTGCTGGGGGCAAAATATTGCCCCGCACAAAGTTCCTCTTTTCTAAAGAGCATCAGGGACATAGTATTACTCAAATAGAGTTCACTGTACTAAAACATCACTCTTCTTTAAGTTAAGAGTCCAACTAACAGTTATATGGCATTACGTTCAAAACAGCTATGCCAGAAAGACAGACCTCTACCATGAATTTAACCAATCTTTATAACAGAATAAACTCTTTTGGCAAAATAACTATGCACCTAAAAAATAAGTATACCCAGATTAGGAAGCGTTACCAATATATGACTGATGCAGGATTCAATCAACCCAAAGAGAGATGGAGCTGAAGTGTGATATTACAACAGCAACAGCTAATTTACTAAGCAAATGCTGCATGAAATACCGCTTCACTGACTTTATGATGTATTTGGCCTGTTTACCCAAAAGACAACCATCCATTAGAGTAAGGTGATTTGGTGTAAAGCAAAGGAAGGGGTTAATTCAAGCTGCCAATGACAGGGACGCAGACCGGATGTCCCTTATTTAGATGCAGCACTAATGAAAGGTCTTAGTTAAAGCAATGTCATCACTGCTGGTTGAGGAGAGTGGAAAAAGATCAAATGGATGGAAAGAGATGAATGTGATGAACAGCTCAATACGGGAAGCCTGGACTAGATAGGCATTTAATTAAATTGTCTTAATTGATCATTATGACAATTAATCGATTATTGATTAATCATTAATATTTAGAGAAACTTTCTCAGCGGTACTCAATTCTTCTTACTGCGTTTCTACCTGTCTGGTGATAGTGTGTCATGACAAAATGTGAAGTGGCGGTGTTACAACAAAATCTGTGACCCATCAGAATATGTAACCAAGGGGGCGCTAGTCTACATTTTGCTGCATAATATATGTTGTACATGATGAGCTAAGCTTGAAAACATTCAGAATAACATGAATAAGAAAACCTTTATTAGTCCCTCAGTGGGGAAATTGTAATCTGAGTTTATTAAATGAAGATACAGTATAGTCACATATTCTGGTGACGATCAGAAATGGTGATCCTGGCTATGTGAGGCTCAAGTTTGTCAGAATAGTGACGTGAGTAATGAACTCATTTAAAATCAACCTTTTATTTTAACACTATTCAAGTGTTTTCAAGACCTTGCTTGTCTTTTATGACGCATCTGTAGAGAAATGGATGCAAGTGCCCCCCTATGGTCACAGATTCTGATGGGTCACAGATTTTGTTGTAACATCGGTTCCAAAAAGTTTTTCAGTTGTCAAAAACCTCAACAATACTTAAGGGTAGCATATCTATCTCAATGAACTTGCTAATCCCTTGGGTAATTTTCTCTGCCCTAACACAGAGTTAATGCTAGGTTGAAACCGAGAGCAGGAGGCACTGCCACTAACCAGGGTCGGATGTGTGTTGTTCAAGTGGTACATCATTTGCGTTGTGGACAAGTTGTACTTAAACACAGCTTTTGTAAATGTCTTACATGCAACTTATAAAAAGGACAGAAGTGATGTCTTATTTCTTATGGTGTATGGCTTTTTTTCTCTTTCAGGAAGTAATGAATCTTATTTTCCATTAAATTGATAGCATATTTCCCACCAATTAGTGGACTAAAGTAGGATGCATCATTTATGGAACTATACTTAACTGTTGTGAACTATGTTAAGTCAAAATGGAGAATCATCCGTGCCCCTTCGCTTTCTCTCTTCCACTCTTTTGCCACAGAGGTCAAGGCTGACTTCCTGTTATCCTGGCCCTCTGTGTTAATGTGTATTGCTCAATATCCACATCCATTAAGTTATTTCTCTCTTGTTCAGCTGTGACAGAGTCAACAGCCCATGACTGTCGCCCCAGAGGTCTTAGCATAAATCACATTGACTGCCTGAGAATGTTCATGTGTGAGTGAATGTGTGCAAGTAGATGCATTTTTCACTACTCTCCTTTTTACGCGTCATCATAGGATATGAAGCACATTAATTTTGCTCCCTTGACCCCGGAAATGCCAATGGCCCCACTAAACGGTTTGCTGGTAAATGAGGTATAGAAGAGCCATTCTATCCTCTGTCCTCTTTATCTACTTATATCCGTCCTCTCCATTTCCCATTCCATGAGAAGACTTGTTTATAGATGTCAGTGATTTTCATTTAGATGTTAAGTGTCAGGAATAGACGTGAATAAAAAACATTAGGTAGGACAGATAATAGGCTTAAAACTGGTTTTAAAAAACTGCTGGAACTTTTAAGGAAACTTTATTTTCATTAAAGCTGTTATCTAAATAAAACAGTAATAACAAACTGTATGGAAGACCTGCAAGTTAGCAGCAAAAATTAATCAAGTTTAATTAGCTGAACATGTCAAATATATATATATCTTCAATCATGCTATCTGCTTTTGCTTTTATAACCTCACTATATTTCAGTAGGAGACAGAAGACCGGTTTCATTAAATGACAGACATCCATTGCCATCATCTTTAACTATGCACACTATCCTTAGACTCAGGCTATTTTGAGATATATCAGGATAAACATGCTATTTATTTTGTTCTGCTTGGTTCAGTCTGTAAGCCCATGATGTTATTTTCAACATGCTGCATTTTATGTTGACTTATTTATTTGATTGGATGGCATGGCTGGATGGATGGATGCAGAGGTAAGCCTCACACAGTTAAGCTCACAAGATGGTGCAGTCTTGCAGGCAGCTTGGAATTTATGTGATATATCGTATCAATTACTAGAGTTGGGCCGATATTGATTTTCACATCGGATATACTCACCAATCGTGCCAAAAGTAAAGGGATCAACAAGTGTGCCAAATTTAACACCAGCTACCTTATAAAGCAATTGGGTCGCCATCATGTGAAAAAAAGGAGTTTGTTTTCTTAAAGGAAAAGTGCAACAAACCAAAAAGAAAGACAATCTTCCTGCCCGTTATTCAGTGGCACGCATCCATCATCTGTTGATTCGTGTGCTATAGTTTAACTTGTGCTAGGCATTGAATGGCAGTAGCAACAATATCATACATCAAAGTCTATAATCAGTACAATTTACGTACTTATAAAGATAATAGACTTCCTAGTAAAATATGACAGGTGTTTGATATCGACTGATACCTAAACACCATATCATACAATAATAGGTATCGGACCGAAAAAAGTACTGGAACAACTTTAATTAGATTAATTTCTTTCGTTTTTTTAATAAAGAAACTGTCAGACCAATGACACACCTTAAGCATCTCGTTCATTAATGCACCAGAAAGTCATCTCCATTATTTCCATTTTTAAAAGACTTTGAGAAAATGTCATTAATTAATGATGCCAACCTGAACTTCTTTAGTTTCACGGTCCAAGAAGGACGCACATAATTATGAAGAGTGCATTGTAGCTAGGCCAGTCATTGTGCTTCATCTTTACTTGGAGGTGATTTATCATCAAACAGAAAAAAGGTTGCCCCACTAAAAGTCCATTATTTAAAACAGTTCACACTAAAAATAATCAAATTTGGGACAGCCACTTTACCAAATAGAATACACCATCCGTGTTAAATGTGTAAATCCATAAGGACACAAAAAATGAGAATTATATTACATTGTTCCTGGGAATACATGTCTTTATCGTTTACACACTTAATAACTAAAATAAGGTGGAAGTTTCTCTACATTCTGTATCTACTCAAACTCAAAGATAAGCAAAAGTATCTCCAATACCGGTTTATTTTTTAGCTTTTTTGTCTATTTATTGACAGGGTTTAAGAATATGGGCTGTCATCATCGTATTAAGTATACATTAGCAAGACTGTCAAGACCATTTATCAGTTTAAAAAATGGTAAAAATATAAACCTAAGTAAAAATGTTTTTCTTTCATTTGTAACTACAGATCATGTATGTAAAAGTCTCAGGTGTCGGGTTATTTGCACCGAGGTAAGAATTGACAGTCAAAAACAGGCATCTCCATTTATACTTTCTATCATTTCTTAATGACATTTTAATTTAGATTCAAAGGATTGACTTATTGCAGCTCAATAACTATCTAGGTGTGCATTTACTCTTGGGAAAATCTGGCAGGCAGGTTTGATTTCATGCCTTGTTTGTCATGATCCTCTTTACTGTAAATCACACCAAGACAGCATCAGCTACTTGCCAAGATTTTGTGTGGAAAGGAAAACTTACAGGAGCTGCAGCTGGATGGCATGACTGATATTTATAGAGAAAGAGAGAAGAAAAAAGAGGGGAAACCCTGACGGCAAACAACGTCAAGACCCACTGTCTCCCATTTTCCCTCAGGGCTGAGTAAACTGTTTGTGTCCAGGGTCGGGCGACAGTTGGGGGCGGGGGGGTCAGCAGTCCTATCAGAGTTAGTCTGAGAGGGAAAGGGGAGCTGCAAGGCATGCTCAAGTTTCTCTCTGGACTCCACGTACATACACACACATACACACACCTATTGTCCCGGCGTTTCCGCGACTGTAGATTGAGGCCTGACCATCCACAGGAAGGTAAACAAACTCTTATCAGTGCTCTGCAGGGGCCTGCACTGTCCCCTGGCCTCTCACCCCTCCATGCTACACATTACACACACCATGCAGCACACAGCCTTCCTGACCATCTCACCTCCATCTACAGTCTTGAAATGCTATCAAAGAAAAAAAATGCTGATTAGTCTCGTCAGTCAAATAGCTTAAAACTTTTGTATGTGTCTGTGCACCAGGCTTTGCTTCCAGTGTTTGCTGGAGAGGAATTGAGGATGTGATAGCTGGTCTGGAGACAGCCTGTCTTCACACTAGCTCTGTTTACACCTCTGGGAGCCATTCATCCGTCGTCTCATCGTTGTCAGAGGCCAGAGGAACAGCAGCGCCAACAGCTGCATTGTTCACCTTCTGACTTTATGCCTTGCTAGCATTTAACTATTCCAAATCTTTTGCTTCATATTATCATAATTATATGCATTGTCATTACTGAAAGAAAGAAGCAGCTGTAGACACATAAAATTAATATTCCCAAATGCAAATGTTCATATAGTTTTTCAGGTGATCTATAATAATTCATGCACCAACGGTTACTCGTATCATGTGTCATTAAATCAAGGAAGAGTTAATCGGTGGATAGACAGACTAATTTAGCCAGTTTGGTGCTAACTGTGTACAGCCAAAGCACACTGAGGCGTTAAGAGATTCATGGCACAGTGGCTGCTCCCAATCATTTAAGATTGATTTTGCTTTTGCACAACATATGCTTCATGTAGCAGCAACAGAGATTAGCTTGTTTTTCATGACTGATTTTTGCCAGCAAATATTAATACCTTCTGATATGGAGGCAGCAATGACTGCTCTCTTATTTTTAAAACATATTTATAGAAGTATGAAAGTCAGCTTTGGTGGAAAAAAACACCAACATGTACTACATAGAGCTTATTCTGGCTGCAGGAACAGAATGGCTTTTCAAACATCTCAGAGATATCTATGCGACAGCTTAAAGTTTATGATTTCATTTTTGCAGGTTAACTAATGGACATGTCAGTAGAAAAGGAATGGGTCTTTGACCACTGAATTTATTCTCAAAATCATCTGTGAAAAGATTATTGAGTATCCAGTGACTTCCTGTTTGATATGCTTATAGTGTTTGAGCTAAGATTAAAACTATCTGTCAAGCCTTTTTCTTTGCTTACTATATTTTGTTTGCTGACATATCACCAAAATGAAAAATCCAGTGAGGATTTTCTCATTCTATCAATTTTACACACAGACCATAATACAGACACACACACACATATATATACATGCACAAAGCAGATATCAGAGATAGTTCAGCTCACTAAACACAGATTGACCAGAGTGGCACCTGAATCTACCCACCCTGTACTTGACTCAAGTGGCGCTGCCATTTTATTATGCAACACATAGCTGATTTTGAAATTACCAGTAGTGATCAGAACATTGCATGAAAAATAATACCTCATTTTGTAATTTGATGGCTGCAACATGTTCTGAAACGGTGATGACTACCATTGTGCAGCCTCCTTTCATTTCTTAAAAACTGTCTGGCCAGTGACAAGAACAGTCCCCGGAGTTTGAGGATAAATGTTTCCCATTCTAGTCTGATGATTATAGCTACTTTTGTTGGCTATTTCTTTCTAATTCTTGGTGCTCCAAATGTTTAAATGAGCTTTGGCCCACCACCAAGGGGAAAAACTGAAATAATCCCTGAAGGTTCCCCAAAGGTCACAGTCCTCTAGAAATGTTCCCTCTGGGTATAAACTATAAAATCATGAAGCCAATCCACTTAGGGAAGTGTCGGAGAAAGACTCTTACAAGGCAGCATTCTTATAATTAGGTCATTAAATGCTGATTGAAAGTGAATTTTGGGGAAACAAATACATATGAGTTTGCTGTTATGACTTAGAACTGCTCAAAAATCTTATGCTTACCATCAGCAAAAAGTCTAATGTAATCAAACTATCTTCCTAAAGCTAACAAACTTTTAGGTGGATGAGCATAAACATAATAAATAAACAGTTTGTTCAACATATGGCTGAAACACCATCTACCTGCTGCAACCTAACCAACAACATTGAAAATCTGAAATGATATGAGATTAAACTGACTGTCTGCCAAAGGCTGGTCTTTTTTTCCCTCTCTCACCTTTATCATTTGGAGTAATTATCAATGAGACACCAGGTCTCATTTTAGGAAGAAATCTTTTTCTTTTTCTAAGAGTTTAAATCCATTTAGAGACACTGAGTTTTGCATTTTGGCAAACCACTTCTCTTTTTTAAAACCCAAATTCAGCAGTGACCACTGGATCTGGCCAAGAAAGTATGCTCACAGACTCACCAGATTTCTACAAGAAAGAATAGAATGTGCAAAAATGTAAAGTATTAGTAATGATTTAAATTATACATATTCTGTTTCCTGAAATTTTATCTGGCATAAAACAAAATATGTGGAACGTAAATAATAAAGGCTTAACTCGAACAGTTTGTTCACGTTCTTCCAAGAAAGATGGGGGGGCTATGTCTGCCCAGTATAATCATTAAATAAGGTCCCAAATGAGTTAAAGTTAGATGACACTAACAAATACAATGCTTGGCTGTCACACTGTTTCTTTACCCTGCTCTGACTCAGCACCATTGACTTAAAGACTTAAGTGAAAAAAATCAGATCCCAGTAGTGTTACTTCAATGTTCAATCTTAATTAACAGGTACATTTTCTGTCTGTGTAGACCCTAAAGTTGACTTGGGGATACTTGCCTTGAGATTAAAGAAAGATAAATTGCTGTTTCATAGATTATAATCAAGCTTAAAAGTAAAAATGAACCACAGAGTGCCATTTTAAATAAATTTTTTTATATTACCGGTATTTACTTGTTCCAAGACCAAATTAAATGAACCCAAAATCAAAACTTATGGGGAGAAACCACAACTTAAAAATATGAAATTGAAGAGAATCTCAGATCCTACAAATATTTTTGTCAAATTACACAAGTCTATTGTGAAGTGTGTGTGTGTGTGTGTGTGTGTGTGTGTGGTGGGGGGGCAGTAAATAAAGAACTGTGGGGCAAAAACAGAAGAGAGGAACACGGTGTTAGTGAGGCTCCCCCACACTGCTTTCTGTATTCAAACAGAGGAAAAGCAAGGCAGTCAGAAATGGATTGTTATTTGGGAGGGGCATAACATTGTAGGAGATTGAAATCGGTCTGAGGCAGCGACAAGTGGTCGCGTCTCCCTGCCACCCAGTCTGACTGCAGGCAGAGCTGGCTGACTACAGTATAACAGGGGAAGTGGGCTGTTTTGACTTTCAAAGCCATTTTTAACATGTTTTTTTTTCTTTTTTTTTTCCTACCATGACTTCTGAGAAACTTCAGTCATCTTTTTGTGATTATTCTTTCTTTTGAAATTAGTCACATCCCCTTTCTGACAGCTAATGAAATTCCTTTTTGTGGAAGTATGTTCTTATTTTCTCTGCTGTCTCGTTACTCTGACTTTCACTTGTTCTGGCTGATAATTTCACTCATCCCAGATATTTTCCAGTCTTTTATCATTAGTCTTGTCCTGTTTCCTATATTTCTGTTTTTTCAATCTATTTACTTCTCTTCTCCGCAATCTTTCCTCTGAACCACTTATCTGCTCTTTGACAGTTACACAGATTTGGCCCCCCACTCCCTCGCTGTCTCCATGAATCAGCCTTTATGAATTCTGTTATCTCTGTTTGTGTTTCTGTCTGTCTAGCTCTCTGTCCGTCTTTAAGATCCATTTTCAGACGTCTCTCCCTCCTCCTCCAGCAGCTCACTAATCACTTTTGTACTTTTTCCTCAGCCCGTGGCGGGAGACATAGGGGTTGGCAAAAGTGCAGCAGGAGGTCTGGCAGTTAACATCATGAAGCCTGAATCCCACTGGGAAAGCTGTTGCAGCAGGGGGCATATTCAACACTATTTCCCTGCCAGGAAATGCCGCACACACAGTGGATGAAAATCACAAAGACTTCAGTCAGACGCAAAGATAATTGTTAATGTGTCCAACTTCCACAGCCAGCGTATGTGATAGCAGTTATTGTGCTTAGTCTGAAAAACATAATCTGAAAATCGTCTTCTAAGGAGGGCGCATATGACTGTTTCACATGTAATAAGCTACTGGTTTAACAGAACAACACGCAATGCTGGTAATACAACTAAGGAAAACAAAACATATGCTATCCAAACTTTCTAGTTTTTTTTCCAGTTTTAAAGGGGTACTCCACTGATTTTAGAGATAGAAAATGTCTCAGCTTAAAGAGGACTAAAAAGCCTGCTGCACTTGACAAGCTTTATCAGGTCTGGGAAATAATCCAAATCACAATTTATCCACTCTTATCTTCTTTCAACTTTATACATAACAGGTCCTGTTACAGAAGTTAGCATCAAAAGATAAATGTGGGTACTTTTTTATGTTTCATCCAAAGAAAACAAGGATTTTATCATGTATCCTCTCCTTCACAAAAGACCATTAAAAAAGAAGAAAAAGAAACAAGGAAAGGAATCATCTTCACTACATGTCTTGTGCACACAAAGCTCCAAGATGTCACACTGTGCTGACCGACAGACTTAAATCTGTTGCTAAATAATAAATATTTTGGTGTTTTGGAATTCTGTTTTTCCTCTGTCGTGTTATTGTCATTTTTGTGCCTAAACTCCACAAACAGCTCTTATAAAAGATTAAACACCAGCAATGTCTTTTTTATTTATTTATTTAGTGCAGCACATTTGCTTATTATTTGCCAAGTGAATGAAAAATAAAATTCTGCATTGCCTTTAGCAATATTGACTAATCTGCTGAGAATTCCAGTTTTCCGTTGACCTTTTAGGAGCCAAGGCTAAAACAAACAGAAGCTAAAACATAATACTGGAGTCAAAGGGTGACGGGGCTGCAACAATGTATAAAGCAATACTGTATACCGATTATTCTATTTTTAAGATCAGCCTTTAGAGAATATACAACAGTAAATAATGTGCCACTATGTAGCATTAAAATGAATATCTCAGATAAACCATTAAGAAGGAGAAACCGATTTTATTACTAAATAATCTTCTCAAGATAATAAATATCTGAAGTTAAACGAAGGGGGAATCAGAAAAACGGTGGCACCGCAGGTGCTCAAAGATAAATCTGCAGGTTGAACTAAGACCTTCAAATCAAACTGCAGCATTTTTAACACAATTAACCTCGCATGGATAAAAGGTTGTGAAACTAAGACCTGCCTGGTGTTATCTGATTTGTTGGAGCTTGACAGAAGTCTGCTCAGAGAATTCAGATGAGCTGCAAACAAGAAAATAAGGTCTCTCATACACAGGGTCTTTCAATAGTCAGGGTGCATACAGAAAGAGTCGTGATGTTTTCTTGGTTTTAAAGTCAAAGAATGGGATTCATTAACCAAGATTCCTAAGATGACTTAAATAGAACATCAAAAACAAAATTATCTATCTTCTAATTGCAGAGTAAGATTAAAAAGTAAAGCAAGCAGCATGCCAGTGTTTGAACTCGGGACTCCAGCCTTGTGGGCTTGACAAGACGACCACACGTTCACTGTGATGTATCAAAAGACATCCGTGTTTCCCTGTGATGGACTGGGAACCTGTCCAGGGTGTACCTTGCCTCCTGCTCTGTGATTGCTAGGATAGGCTGCAGCTACACTTCAAAAACTGAAATCTAAGATTAAACATCTTAAATCAAGAACATATGTTTATTTATTTAAGTAAGATAATTATTCTTCCTTAGAAGTTTTTTCAAAAGTCAAATTTCTTGTTCTGTTGGCAGATAATTTATCTTATTTCCATAAACATTTACCCAATTTCTGATATTTTTTCTTGTTTTGAAGCCTTAAAACATTAGGTGGGATTAGTAAATACACACATTTTTGCATCTATTTTGTAAACATGTGATTAAATTAATTAATCTAGTATTCATACAAGGCTGGAAGGAGTGCATTTGGTTTTACTGGAGGTTTGATTGTTGCTGCATTGAAGCCATGCTTTTGACATCACAGGAAGATTTCAGCAGTCTGAAGTCAAGAAGTTGACAAGGTGGTCAAACATGAAAAAAATAAAGATTAAAGCTAAACCAAGACTGAGTTCGAGCTAAACACAATATACCACAGCTTTAGCCAAGTGTGTCATGGGATTTGTGGTGCGCTGCAGGCTATTTCTGATTTACTTTTACTTTTTCAGTGTTTACTTCTTCTTTCAACAGCTTTCACATCATGCCTGCTGCCAGTTACTTTGCTCCTGAGTGTAGCATATAAACCTGATTTCAAATTACATTTGATGTGCTGGTAACATCTTTTTTAATGTCTCCATATTAAGCATCAGTTTGGAAATGTGCTTTTTTCCGTTTTGGTGCATCTCATATTTCTGCTTGATTTGTTTAGCACGAATGTCCAGGCATCAACATTGAAGAAAATAAATTATTGTGACAATAAAATTACCAATACACAAGACAGAAGATAAAAAGAAACTTGTGTGTCACATCAGTGTTTTGATTAATGCTACAGCATTCAGAACATGGGATCAGAGACTGCTGCTGTGTGAAAACAGTGTCACAGCTCCCCCTGGGTCTTCACCTAAAGCTGCTGTAGCAGATATACAAATAAGAAGCAAAAACGAAGAACCTTGGAGCCATGTTTAAGAGAGAGAGGAAAAAAATCTGGTCGTGACTACAGAAAATGTATCACAGAGGCAATTAAAGCTGACCTAAACAGCTCCTTACAGACTCCACCAGCAGACAGTAAGACTGATCCCCTGCAGTGAAGGATACATAAGGTCAAATCCCCACAGGTCTGTCAGTTGGTCCAAACATACCTCTGTATCCCTGCCACCATAACCCCCGCTGAGAGGATGCTAAGTACTTGGGGCAATATTGTGATTTGTCATACAGTGGGTCAGTTCTGGAGCCTGATTTAGCAAACAGGCTTGTTTTTCTGGAATGTAATCTTAACACTGTTGCATGCTTGCCAGGGCCAATTTGATTTATTCAAAAGGCAAACTGAAAATGCCACTAAATTTTTCTGGTGTCTGTTTACAAGCTGTGAGCAGGAAAAATGTTATTTGCCACTGAAGTGTTTGTTTCACCTTCAAGCAAAGCTTGAGAATGAAAGAATACATGTTTATCTCATTGACAGTTAATGTTAAAACTGCTTTACATAAGAGCCACTTTTGTTGTGCATTTTTATTATGACATTTATGGATTGAAAGCATTTGTGCCTTACATATACTGTCTTTTTTAGAAAAATGCTTGGAACAGAAAGTTTTTCTTCTTAATGTCAGACAAAAGCAATTTGTCTACAAAGTATAAAACAGTGAAAACAAACACAATCTAAAAAAATGGATTAATGGTAAAATAATGTCTCAAAGTCAATTATAGCCTATTTATTTTCTAAAATCTGAATAGTATAACTGAAACAATACATTGATTATGTTTGTACAAAATACAGAAATTTTTCATTTCCTGTTTGATTAAATGAATATTATGTTCACAAAGAACATCGTGGTGCTGAAGGGGAGTGAGATATAAACACCCCATGGCAAACTGCAGAACACCGGTAAGACTGTGGGGCTGGATAACGGCTTGAGGGGATATCAGGAGGGTTCCTGATCCGTTTACCACCTTGTAGGGATTACAGGTTCCAATTAGTTACGGGCTGCCAGCCACATGTAGCCAATGGACATGGGGCACCAGACAGGGATCTCTAATGTATCACTATCCACATGTTTTCTTGTGCCTTGTGCATGCATCAGAAAAAAATGTTCTTTAGTCACTAAAGCATGAGAAACTGCTCTGAAACAATGCTTTCCTGGATTATTTGATGGTTCAGGAGACAGAATTAGAGTTACGTTGGTTTAAAACTAACATCATATTCATCTTTGTCTTCATTATCTTCTGTATGTGCAATCTTTAACTTGCTTCTAGGATAAACAGTCATTCTTAGGTTTGAAGAAATTATTTTTGCATATCTTTGAGATTCTTTGACACTTAGATGACATCAGAACATAAGGCAGGATGAGATTTCACATCTGCTATGGCCTAGACAGAACCGTTGCCCCAAAGCCCCTAAATATTGTCCTGGGGTCTGTTGTCTGAGGCTGTACACATTTAATAAATGTAAGCTTTAAGTAGAAGAGCCTGTAACTTTATTGTAAAAGCTGAAAGTAAAGAATGTTAACTGGCAGACTTACCCGAGACTGCAATAGTGATACACAGAAGCAAGGCACACCGTGTCACAAAACCTTCCATCTCTTAAAAGTTTGGGGGGGTTGTTGTTTTTCTTTTCCTTCCCTTTTTTGGAAAAGCTGAATCTCACTCTGTGTGTGAAGATGCTCAGGGAGTAGTTGAAGTGCTCTTGTCTGGTGGCAGATCAGCAATGACTGTGGAAGTGACAGAGCACACAATTCCAGTCTTAAAAAGGTGGAAAGGTCAGGAAAGAAGAAGCCGGGAACTGTGATGCTTAATAAGGACCATGTGTCTCACAGTTCTACTGTAACAAGACTGTCATGAAAAAGTTGTAATGGGTAATATAACTACTACTGATTAACCACCCCTAACTATTAATATACTCAATGAAACTGCAGCTTTCTCCATGGAAAAGGGTTTAATCTCCACCAAATTGTCTATTTAACATTAAAACAGACAGCATAAACAGGTCATTTACAAAACATGCTAAACAGGAATTAAGTCATGAGATAATTATTAAATATGTCTGTCCTTATGCCTGATGCACAATTAGGATTTGACCCAGAGGTTATCTTGTGGTCAGTAAACTTCTGGCAGTATGTTTCAGGAAACACTATGGCATCGCTTTCTTTAAATAATATCACAATGCCGACATCAGATAAGAAGTAGACTGCTCTCGTTATATAATTCATATAGAGGGAAAGGAAGAGCCTGTGTAAACTGTTTATGCTGCTCCACAGAAAAACAGAGAAGCTCGTTATTTTCTCGGACATTGCGCTGAAAAAGTCATCCGCTCTTTCAGCTTGTGGAAGGAGCGCAAAAGGATCCAAAGAAGTGCGCTAAACTGGTGAGACAGGCAACGTCGGTTTGATGGCCAATTATAAGATTTTTCAGCTGCCAAAGTGATGGAAAGTAAATACAGCTCTTTGTTTTCACAAATAACGTATTTGGCATCTTCGGGACACATGTTGCTGCTATTTCACACCGTTTGGAAACTGATTAAATACGGACTTGGTCAGGAGTCAGAGAAAATAGTCTCTACTGGGTTTCAGGAAATGGAAAAAAACATCCCTTAAAAGTAAATCGAGAAAGTGAAAAGAAAATGTATCAGTCAAAACTTACTTTTTAATTTGGCGGCTGGGTTCAGTAATAAGGAGAGGCTTTGTAATCCACAGATGAGGATGTGTCTGCTTTCAGCAAAGTGACGATGCATGGACTTTCCTAACTTTTTGTGCTGCCTGGGCGGTGCAGATTGACTTCTGCACCCCTCCCACAGGAGGGTTTTTTTCCCTGCAAGTTTCTAAACTGCAGCTCCTGCCACAGCATGGTCAGTGGTGTGTCTGCTCTGTGGAAATACCTAACAGTGTAGAGCATTGTTACAATGCAAACAGGTGTTCTTGGTTTAAAGCCAAAGTTGTTAAACAGAATGGGGTAAAAGTTATGGTAGGGGGAAAGATTTTTTTCTTTTTCTCTTGGATTTAAGTGTAAAAGATGAGTTTATTAGATAATGCACATTATAATAACATCAGTGATTTGTTCATACTGAGGAATCAAAGGTTTTATGTTTACATAAAATGCATAATAATTTGGAAATGAGTATAATTTCTGTATTCCTCAGAGACCCATGCTATTACTGACAATTTCACATTCATTTACAGTTAAGCTGTTAGTATAGGCTATGGACTAGGAAAATAATGCATTATTCAAAGATGTTCCATTAGTGATAATTAATCAGACGATATTGCAGGTGCTTATATTATTTACTAAATTTTCTGTTTGCTCTACAATATGTTTTTAATTTCACAGGGGAAAAACCTCATTCTTACATTTGTTAGATGAAAATGTATGATAATGGAAGAAAATGTGTGTCCTAGTGTGGGAATGAGAGAAATGAGTGAATACGAAGTGATTTAAGATATGGAAATAATAAGCACTGAAGGCATTAGGTTCAAAAGGGAAGTGAAGAGGTTTAATGAATGAGACAGACATTGGACCCTGATACTGCGACAGCAAATGCTCTTGAACAAATTACAAATGTCCTTAAAAATAAGAGGATATTTAGAGGAAATGCATTTATTGTGACTTTGTTGTTTAGAAAGTAAGCAGTTTAGTCTCAAGAGAAAACCTTTGCAAGCTAATTTAGTCTATATCCCCGAAGCAAAGCAAGTGTCCAAATCAATCTATGGAAATTGTGAAATAATAACATATCTCTGTGTTTTTTTAGGGCATTTCCCATGTGTCATGACATGAGCCATAACAGATGAATAGCAAAACATCTAAGCCCTTGCCATTTATTTTCTAATATCTAAACCAGTTTTTATCCAAATCTGGTTCTGGGGCACCACTGCCCTGCACGTTTTGGATGTTTCACAGCTTACACTCATCTGGTTCAAATTACTGGGTCATAAAAGGCTTGTGGATAACTATTGAGACAAGTCATTTAATGTGAATCAGGTGAGTTGTAGAAATATCTAAAAACCTGCATGTCTGTGCACACTCCAGAGGACTGGATTTGTACAACTGTTGTTATGAACCATCTACTTTTGTTAACTCTGATCCCAACCAGATATTTTTATCTATTTATACTAACTGTTAGGACATGAGAAGGATGAAGAAAGTAAGACATTGCAAGAGAAAGTTACATGTAAAAGAAAATGGACGAAGTACAAAAGGCAATGCTGCTAATCATGCCACATATTTACATATTAACCACCTTGCTGTAAAATGGTAGTGCGAGCTATCCTATTTCTGAGAATTTCTTCTAAGACATTTGTTTTGATAGTGTTGACTAATGCAAAAAAATAAGAGGCTTTGTCTTCAGAAAGAGAAAAGAAGCTCAATCATCATGAGAGCAGATGACTGATTCAGATAAGTAGAATATTCCACTTAACCTTCAATAATTCATAAGCTGCTTTGCAACTATCATTTAGGTCCTTGTCCATCTGTACTGTAAAGTGCCATTCAATTAACTTGACTCAGCATTTACAATCTGAGCAGAAAATGTTCACTTCAGAATTCATTTTACTGTGTCTGTGATCACGAACCATGATGCCGCTTGCTTTTCACTCCTGCTTTGCTGTGTCCAAAGAATTCTGTTCCATAGCAGGATGTGCATTTCATGCCGGGCAAAATATAGCACCTTGTGGCGTTTTGAACTCTCCTGTGTTTCCTCCCTGTAAGTTTGATTTATTCTGTTTTTGGCTAGATACAAAAACAGAATAAATCACATGCACTGGAATATGATAGCACCTCACAAGTACAAATCTCATACTCCACACATATAAATAAGGCTTTAATAAGTGTCTGAATGATAAGGCTTCACGTCACATAGCCTACACTGTAATTCCTGAGCCCACTAATTTAAAATATCTGAATTAAAGTTTGGAGTCTGCAGCTGTTAACAACTTCCTGAAAGAACACGGTTTTCATTAAATCACCAAATGTATCTATATGAAACAAAAAAAGAGAGAAGAAGCTTAAGATTCTTGTGGAAAAGTGTTGTTTATATTTGACTACATCATCACCATCACACAGAGAGAAATGCAAAGAGTAGACAAAACATCCTTTCAGTGCTGAACAGACTCAGAGGAGTCATCCTCCCTCTAAATCAACTCTCCACACAAAGCCTATTGGCAGACAAGAAAAACTGAGGAAAAAGTAAACAGACACACACTTTAACAATGCTTCAAAAGTATATAAATAACCACAGCATCCAGCAGCTGTTTTTCTCTGTCTACATCTTGTGGCTGCAGTTGTGTGTTGAGTGTTTGAGATGTCAAGAGTGGCAGAGTTAACAAAAATAGCTCCATTTTTCTCTCCCTCTCTTTTATTCACAGTGGCTTTGTTACTAATCTCAATAGGCATCCCCCTTCATATTTAAAAAGAAAACTAATCCGAGGAACATGTGACACTTCAGCTTTGGAGGAAAGAGGTCTGATTAGAGGACAAAGGAAATCAATTACAGCTAATTATTATTAAAACATGTCCTGAAGGTTGCAGTTTAGGCTTGCAAATTAACCACGAAGGTTCTAATTTCAACTCTAAAGAGCTTTTATTTGTTTTATTTGAATTTTTAATTGAAATTTTTCTTTATTTTTTTAATTTTGCACCATAGTTTCAATTTCATTGTAGCATCTAATGATAATCAAGTTTGATTCTGACTTATTTCCAGACGTCTAGACAATGTACTGTAAGCAATGATTGCAGGGTCTTCATCTGCTATATTTTAGTTAATTTTTCTACATGTAGAAAATACTGTTAGATCTAGTCATTCTTATTCTATTGGATAGATCCCAAGGTACAACAGCAGGGGTTATGCTGTCTTTTTCATTGGGGAAGCAGTAATCAGTAATGGGGTCCAGATTTGACACACTTCTGGGGTGAATGAGAAGGTAAACACAAAGCTTTACAGATGTGTAAAAGAGGACAAGCAAAGAACATCACTTTCTCCTTGTGTATTTCAATCAGGTTATCTCTAAAGAGATAGTTCACAATGATTTCAGGGTACTTCAGTGAGAAAGTAAACCCGTTTATACCGGTGCCACATCTTTCATTCAGAACCACCAGCATGTACATGACAGATGACTAAGCCACCTCTGTTTGGTCGGTATTGGCGTGTAAAGATGAACATCTGCATAACAAGTGTGTCCTTTACATGGATTATAGGGTCATCTGATGAAAATAGCTTATGACTGCAGGTCAAGCATCAAGTGACAGATTTCACTACACTGCACAATGCTGGAAAAAAAACAACCCACGGTGTAATATTAGGTGATATTCACTGTCTGAACTTAATAAACTAGACCTGCTCATGCACATGTGATAAAACACCAAGACAGGGCTTTTTTTTTCTTATGCTCTGTGATGCCTTTGGTATCTTACTTGCATTTAGCAGATGGAGACTATGACACTGTTAATATTCACCTCTGCTACTTGCGAAAGGACACTTCTGTGGCACTCTGCCTCAGTTGCATTCCTTTTTACTGAAGCCTACCC
The DNA here is from genome assembly GCA_037177535.1 of Pseudomugil gertrudae. Taxonomy (NCBI): domain Eukaryota; kingdom Metazoa; phylum Chordata; class Actinopteri; order Atheriniformes; family Pseudomugilidae; genus Pseudomugil; species Pseudomugil gertrudae. Next base: position 9,168,134 of record JBAMHV010000020.1, on the reverse strand, counting down.
CCTCCCAACACCCCCCTCCTCCTCGCCAAGTAGTTTTTTCAATAACAGGAAACAATCGGCCATCGTCTTTCATCACAGGTTGACGTTAGTTCCCGCACGGTGCCACTTGGTCTCTTAACTGCCAGCCAGTAAGTCGTACTGACTGCTGTCTAGAGCAAAGCAGAGAGAGAGAGAATAAAGGGTTTGCGTTGACTTCCTCATTTCCTTATCATCCTCCAAGGGGGAACTTAGCCTTGTACTTGTAATATCCCAGTCTGATACATGATGAACAGAAGCCTATCTTCTTTACAAAAACATTTCACGTAGACCTCTGATTCTTTCAGGGAGAGAAATGACAAAGCCCATTTGCAAAATCATATCTCATTTTGAATGAAATTTTAGATTTTAGCTTGAAGTGAACTAAGGTTTCAGTTAATTAAGTGGTCCCATTTCATTTTTAGCTATAAAATCCCACATTACTTATCTGTGACGCACTGCTTCCTAATCATTCTTCCATGGATGGCTCACTGGTAGCACAGACAGTTACATTACGGTTATTCGGGTTACATTTAGCCCAGCAATATCTACAATTTATGGACTGTTTTGATTATTTGTTTCTGATCCATTGTCCTTTCTTTTCCCATTGCCTGTATCATAAATAAAATATCCAAACACTCTTACACTTTTTATTCCTGAATAGATTCAATCCAACAGACATTCAGGTTAAGTGTACACAGCTACACCATGCTCGGTGAGGATATGAATACTGATTCAGTATTCACAAGGCTGAAAATCTATTTCTTGTTATTATGTAAAAGCTGATGCAGTAGTCTTGCTTATTGATGAATCAGGCTTCATACTGCTGATGTTTCTGCAGTTTATTTCTCTTATTTGATTTAACTTGGCATGTTTCACAACTTTACATGCACAAGCTGCTAAGTTGTGAAAAAATAACTCCCTTAGAAGTTTAAAGCCTATAAAACAGCAGACCGGCACTCTAAAATGTTTAAGAATAAAACATGCTATGTTTCAAAATTTGCTGCTGACATTTGTAGTGTCATGTTTTATATTTTTATTTCTAAGCATTTTAAACATATAATGGGCAGGCATTAAAATACTCCACAAGTTATCAGTTTTCCATGCTAAATATATAAATGAAAACAACAAAATACTGCTTTGTTCATGACATAGGTGTATCCAAATCTATTTCTGAAGTAGTAGTGATTTTGTTCATGTGTCATTAAATCAAGCCGATTCTGGGGGAGATGATTTTTGAGGCCACACAGAAAAATCTGAATTGGTCATTAGGTGGAGATGAGCACTTGACTGAATGGAAGCTGGGGATTGCTATAGTGATGTAATTCGCTGGCATTTTGAGCAACTTAGATATCTGCAGTCATAAGCTGTATGGATTTAAATGATAGCTCAAGCACACATTTATTTGATAACTCAATCTATACACAAAACCAGACTGTCTGCAATTATGTGTCATTTTAGGTTTTAATGCAATTCAGTGCAACAGCTACATCTGGCATCTGAGTCGAGGGGGAAGGGTTTATTTGGGTATTTGGCTATCCATCCGCACTGAAGAGAATGTGACAACAACAACAGAGTGGACAGGCAACATTTGTATTTTCTGGGAAGCTGAAACTGGCAGTTACCATTCAGATGATCACTTCTTCTGAGGAAGTCTCAGTCCTGATTGGGCTTTTTGTCATTATTTGTCCCTCTTACTATAGATGGTTCAGTGGGTAACATCTTATTTATGTTAATATCCTAATTCATCTAAGTTACCTCACCAGTAACTTGCATGAAAAAGTTACATCATCGCTTTTGGAAAAAAAAATCTGTGGGACGTGCTTCTAACATCCTTAGAATTTCCATTAGGTGTAGAAATGAAGCCATGCAATGCTCAGATACAACCTATAACAAGGTCAACATCAGATGCTGGCGTGGGGGGCTACTTAGAAAACATTCTTTAACTAAAATATTGTATGTTGTCCTCTTTGAAGGTGAAGACTGTGTTGGCACCGTTCCACATGTACCAACAGAGATTAGCCCCTTGAACAAGGCTCTAAAACCACAACTGCTCCCCATGGATTTAAACGTAGTAGCCCACTGCTTTCTATTAATTCTGGAGATGGGTAAAATGCAGAGCAAAATTTCCCATCCATTATCTGCACCGTTTATTCTAATGAAGGGTTGCAGGTAGCTGGAGCCTATCCCAGCAATCACTGGGTGAGAGGCGGGGTACACCCTGCACAGATCCCCAGTTCATCACATGGCAACACAAAGAGACAAACAACCGGACTCACACACATTCACTCAATTTCAAAAAGCCATTCCACGTAACAGTGGGAAGAAGCCAGAGTACCTAGAAAGAACCCACACCAACACTGGAGAACCTGCAAACTCCACAAAGAAAGGCCGAGGCAACAACCTTCTCACTGTGAGGCTGCAGTGCTAACCACCACGACATTGTTCAGCACTAACGTCCCAGTTAGGATTAATAAAGTATAAATGCTAATAGAAAAAGTTATAATTAATATTATAAAGTGTTGGTGGTAGATAACATTTTATTACCTTGAATTACATCCACATTCACAGCAACATATAAGACATAATATATCAATGTGTCTCTCTGCTGCACACGCGAGTTGTTTTTTATTTCTTGCTGTTCCTTTATTCTGCCGTACGTGATAGATTCCACAGCTACCTCTGCTTATTCCCTTTGTTTTGTACCTTCAAGTAAGAGCAACATTCCTAGCATTCATGCAGCATCCTCAATGACTTTCTGAAAGTGCTTACCACCTCCTACTCCTGATTGACTTTCCGATGGACACATCCTGTCCACCTTCAGTGTTTTTCCGCTTCCTAATCCCTACAGAGCGTAGTCATGATCAGACCTTTCCTTAGAGAGTAGTCCGGATACCTGCTTGCTCGGAAAAGCTGGAAATACGTGAATTGGTGTCAGGGAATGTGGAGGGAGGTGAGAGTCAGAGGAAGACCAGTTGGTCATCAAGGCCTCAAAGGAAAAATTGTAATAACATTAGTTAGGTATGAATGTTGGAAGGTGTCCCATATCCTGTTGTGTCTACAGGCTCTGGCATCTTCATCATGATTTATGAATAGAAAAGCATTTCCATTGTCCTCTGTGTGTGTCCATACATTGTAAGAATCAATGTCAGCCTCTGGACCACAAAACTAAAACCAGATGAATGCTGTATAAAATAATTGCTCTTCATTGTATATGATCTTTAATTTGTTGTTTTGTTTTACATGTCACTTTAAAAATACCTCTTTTACATGTGTACATCTTAATGAAAGTATAACTGTGCATCACATGTAGTTGCAAATGCCTGTATGAAATCAAGGTCAATTTAAACACAGTTTCCCCACTGTTCCATGGCACAATGGTAAATAATATGGCAGTATTAAAGAAATTACATTATGTTTTTATTAATTTTCTTTCCTGCTTTTGGTGTCTACTGAATTCCCTTCTGGGATGAATAAAGTATTTTTCATTTCATTTCATTCATTATACTTATGTTGTCCTTATGAAAGCTCATGGGCTCACAGCAGATATCATTCCTTAAACAGGTTGTCAACATCACCATGTCAAATATTTGCATATTTTTTACCTAGCGTCTTATTTCACACCCAAAAGTAAGATTGTGCATCTCAGTTTCCTACAATTCAGCTAACCAATCAGAGCAGACTAGGTGCTTTGACATGAGGGGTATTAAATAAAAAAGGAACTACAGTGTTTAAAAATATATATATTTCTTGCTAAACAGCAAAAAAAACTAAAAATGGGCATAAGGTTATATTAATATTGGCATATTGTTGCTGTAGAATCTCTATATTCATAAACACATTCAAAGCAAGGCATTTGAAAATTAGTTTACACACAGTAAGGATATATTCCTACATTTGGCTTTAAGTCAATAAACTGGTTTGGATTCAAACTTAATTTTTTTCCCTACTACATTTAGAATAGATTTAAGCCCTTTATGATCTACAATATA
>JBAMHV010000020.1:9145645-9164033 GCA_037177535.1 Pseudomugil gertrudae | reverse complement strand
AAATGGGAAATGTATTTATGTATTTTTATGTATTTTTTCTCTAGTTAGCTAAGTTTAGTCTTTGCAAAATATACACAAATTCTTCCAAATAAAACAACAACCAGACACATCTTATCCACTTATGTTGTTTTACTGCAATGCATCAATAGCCTTGGAGACCTGAGCGAAGACCTCATCCACCGGCAGCTCAGAGTCAACCTGTGGACAAAGCAAGATGTCATGTTAGTTTCTGCTCACACTTCACATTTTGTTAGGTGATTGCATAACAACTGTACAGACCTTCCTGACAATACCACGGCCCTCATAAAAGGCAATGACTGGCTCAGTTGCTTTGTAATACAAGTCCAGGCGCTTCTTGATGGTTTCCTCATTATCATCAGAACGGCCGCTGGTCTCACCACGTTTCATCAGTCTCTTGACCATGGTCTCTGCTTTTGCATCAACGTAGAGCAGCAGGCAGGGTTTGCCAATCTAAAAGTGAGTATGATCATTTAAGCCTATTTTTATTCAGTACTGCTGTGATGAATTTTAAACCAACATCTTGTAAACATTCCCACCTTTTTCTCAAACTCTTCGCCCTGCTTCACCTCACGGGGATAGCCATCAATAAGGAAGCCCTTGGAGACGTCAGCCTTGGCAATCATGGCATCCTTAATCATGTCTAAGACTGTGTCCTGTAAACAGCCACCAAATATTCAGAGCAACCTTCACAAGAACTTCAGGCAGACAGTACATCTCTGTTTGAGATGCACACAGAGCACTGGTTTTATAAGCCGCATCCTCTTACCAGGGGTACAAGCTCTCCCTTCTGCATGATGGCCTGTAGCTGTTTGCCCCTCTCAGAGCCAGAAGCCACCTCAGCACGGAGCAGATCGCCAGAAGACAGATGGGTGTAGCCATACTTTGAAACTATCTTCTCACACTGGGTGCCTTTTCCAGAGCCAGGTCCACCTAAGGTAAAGAAAAATAGAAAAGCAGAACTATATCATCACATATAGTGTTGCTTGTAAAGTATCAACAGAGATCCAGTTTACTTACCCACAACAAAGATGATTTTAGCATCTTTAATTTTATCTGAAATAAAAATAAACATGAGAGGTTACGAATCCATATACAGCATGGTTTATACTTTCTACATTATGCATATTTTTTTCCAACAAACCATGTTGAGAGTTCAGTGTCAATGTATTGTCCATTTCGGTTGCAGAACAGGCTTTTTTTCTTATCTTTTTACTTTGCTTGCTTTAGTGTAGGTTTGTGCCAAGCCAAAATGTTGACATGGCAACTGTTGCTACCTTAAAAATGTTGTTGCTAAGGGTTCAGAGGTAACAAATTATATATGTTTAAGCAATCAGCAATGAATTTAAAGAAAATTTGAATTTAAATAATTTATTGTGATAACTGTATATAAATCTTGCATTACATGATAATTTATGTGATTATAATGGATTTAACGATTAAATAATAAACGAAAGGAGAGTTTGAATGTACCGCAACTCCTTCTTGCATTCTCAAAAACTACCAGGAGAGGGCAGTAAAGTACAAGGAAACGTAAAAGTCCGCTTCTACCTCATTCAAACTCCATTAGATTAAAGAAAATAACACATAAAAAGAATATTTTAGACTTTATAAAGAACTAATAAAGCATTACTAACTTTACTGAAGTATATCTACCATTTACCTGCCATTGTGATGCTTTTCTGAAGTGTTTTCTTTCAACTGGAAAACAGAAAGAGAACAGAATGCAAATTCATTTAATATGTTTAATGTTATTTAGCAGTAGGGAGCAAACAGAAGAGAATTTATGTAAGACTATATGACAAACACAAAAGCAAGCTGACTGGCAATATCTTTTCATTTTAGTAGTTTATCAAAACTTATCTAAACAAAAGTTTAGATGATTTAGAAATGTTCCCAGCACCAAAACAAAATCCCCATTTTCATGTAGTAACAGAAAATCATCATTATACTCTACAAGTTATCTTATTTTTAAAAAGTAAAATGAATAATTAAGATGCACTGTAATCTCACACACATGGAAACGATAGCAGATAATGTATCATTAATCTGCGCTTTTTGTTTTTAAGTTTTTATTGGTGTTCTCGTGTGCAATAGTAGCTAAATATAGGTTTAAAATATAAATAACTGGACAGAAAGGAATGATCAATGCTGACATTTTGCAAAAATGTCCAACTCTGACAGTTGCTCCTAAAGCGTTGCAACTCTAGACGCCATCTACTCTAAATGTCATTCATTCATGGGTGCTAGATTTTCTCACTAATTTTACGGTGTGGTTTTAGCTTACAGATGGACTCATTTTAGAGAGTAAATTAATACATATTCAAAAAAAATTAAAGTCTCAGGATATCAAAACTAATACTATAAAGTACTAGAGCTGAGTGTTGTCTACTGTCTGTGCTGTTTGTAAAATATCTGGCAAGGTTCATGTTTAACTTCAGGTCATCTTCAACACACGCACCTTGTAAAGAGCCTCCGTGCTTTTAATGCCAACTCTATTCATCACCTCTGGCAAACGCAGGTTATTTTCATCAAACTGATAGAAATGTGATCAGTTTGAAACAACAAGGAAAACCTGTGTTGTCATGGGAATGCAGAAGAGAGCTATGCTTTTTGTGGCAGGTAGGGTTTTTCAGTGCTGCTACCTGTGAGGAAATCTACAGCAATTCTAGTTGATAAACATTCAATTTGCAAAGGCCTGCCTGTTTGTTTTGATAACAATATCTAAAAAAGTCAACAACCACAGCATTTCCTGTTTACACAGTTTTTTTTTCTTTAGCTGACTTAAAAACAGAAGAAAAGAGAATGAGGAAGCAAGTTGGGCGTACAAATATTACAGCTGTCTTCAAGTAGCAGCTTGTCTGTGGCATGCAATGAAGCTGAAAACAATATTTTACTTTAAAGTTGTAATCATTTCATTTGATGTAAATAAAACACATTTTCTAACATCACAGCGCTATAACCAGATAAGAGTTAGAATGCTAACTTTTATGTTATTAATATCACTATCTGCCATCATTTCACTATTCTGTTTGCAGTTATGAGTAAGCTACTTTAAACTATTGTGCGTGCTACTAGTTAACTGGCATGCATTACTCACATTGCTGGTTATGGTTGCCCAGTAAGGTGTTAGGTTTCTGGCATGTGAGAGTATTTGTGTCTAGAGGAGACCAGGAGAGGATTTCTTAAATTACTTGGTGACTCCATGTGGAATTCATATGCCTTGGTTGACAAGAATAAAATAAGGTCCATTATTATGAGGTTTTCTTAAGATTTTCTATGTTTAGTTTGAATGAAGGAAACTTGAAGTTTGTCCTCTGACAAGCTGGCAGTTTACACTCTGATAAATGAGCTTATTGGAAGCAAAGGTGGGCAGGTTGTTTTAGTATTGCTGCTCTGATTTATAAAGTATGATTTAGGCAAGACTGCATTCACCACTAACCTGTTCTCTGATTTACAGTGAGTATTAGCAGAGATAGAGCTATGTCTCAGGTGTCCAGTTTTATGTAAGCAGACATTAACCCCATGGTCAGTGTAAATGTCACTTGAAAGCTGACATCTGAGTCACCACTGATCCTCTTTGGGAATCCCACTCTGGCCTATTATGGTGCCATCCATACAGTTGGCTTCTTCTTGGCATGCGAGACATGTCCAGCTAGGTAAAACTAATATTTTATTGCTCCTTGATTGCAAAAATGATTAAATTAAATGTAATATTCTCGCTACATTAATGCTTCAATAGTTTTTTCCAGTTAACATTTGAGACGTGTCAAAGGTCAAACTAGAAACACGCAAAGCATTACTGTTCCTCATGTTCTTCATTCACATCATAACCATTAAAATTCATGAATTTTTCATTCAGTCATTTTCTATACTGTTTTGTCCAATTCAGGGTCAAGGAGATAAATATATTACTAAAACAAAAATAATGTAATTAACATTAAATAGGTGCAGTAAATACAGACATTGTGGAGCACCTAAAAAAGCAGTGATGATGCCCTGGTGTGTGTGATTATAAAGTTATAAATTACAAACAAAACACAAACATCCTGAATTGACTACAATTCCTTACCCCATCAGCCCATCTCACATGTCCCTCTCCCATGTGTTATTACAGTTTTTTAACATGCTGCTATAAAAAGACTCACTCAGTCTGCAGCTGTTAAGATATATTATGTCAAGCACAGAAAAGCACATGGAGATGGAGCTCTGCCTTACTGCATCTGAAAGTTAATGCAGTGACAACAAAACTACTCAGGTCATATGATCTGTTAGTACATTCACTCTGTTTACCCGATGGTAATCTGCAGTTTAATTGAGAGCACTGTCCCTTTAAGAGAGAGAACAGGGGACCCTTTGACGTCAGTGCAGTTGGAGATATTCTGTGATGTTTGTGAAAGGATGGAGTGTGAGAAATTTTGATGCAAGCTGCAATTGTTGTGGATGTCCTTGTGCTGTAAAGCGGTCACATCTCTGTAAAGCATTTGCACACAGGAATCAATGCTACTGATAAAGGAATCAGCTGGAAATGTTGATCATGGGGGCAAGGGGCTTGTATGAAAATGACCTTTAATGTCTGAAGGTTTGAAAGTCTGTTGACATGTTGTTAAAGAGGAGGCAGACCACCCATATTGAAATGTCACAGAAAAAAATACAAATATGTCTCAGCAAAGTGCATTTCTTTAGAGGAAAATTATGTAATCCATTAAACACATCTCGATGAGTGACATGACACCAACATGTCTGTGCACAACATAGACATGTCTCTTCATCTGGAAGTGTTAACCACTTCAAATGGTGCCTGTTTTTCCTAGAAATCAGATGACATTTTGCAGGCATGCATCCTGCCTGTTATTTCCACTTTCCATCCTATTAAACAGCCCTGCCCACTCAGCCTGCCCAGTCTCTTTCTGTTGACATCCCTCTGTTCTCCACTCTCTCACACACAAAGCAAAACAGACGCACATTCCTTCTCTCCTCCTGAGTCTTTGTCCCCTGTACTGACCTCTCTTCCGAGCTGTGGCTTTAGATCCCAGAGCAAAGGGCTGCCGTCCCTGGATCTCCGTGTGTGTCTGCACAGTTCCTACTGCACGGCAGCCCTCCCTCCCCCATGCTATGCCCTTTTATAGCTAAGCCGAGCCTGCTCAGCTCACACTGCATTGTGGGTAAGCACGAAGAAGAACAGAGAAAGGAGGGGTGTGATGAATAACGGAAGTGGGGTGAAATTAGAGGCAGGGAGGAGGGCAGATCTGTGACTGTGTTCATACTGCTTCATGTTTTCTGGATTACTTGTCGGCAGTTGTTTGTGCTGCAAATTTGCACATTTATGAGGAAGTATGCACTTGCTGTACTTCCACTACTACCAAGCGGTAACTAGTGGAACAAGTTTTTTTGTTTCCTAATAAAAGCTTTACATTCCTATTCAATCTTAGTTATGTAACTGTAGTTGGCCAACATGTTTGGGCAACCCTTTGTGTTTCGTTCCTCCCAAATCAAATTTTATTCAGTGGATTGGGTGGTTATTAGATACATCTTAAATTCCCAGACAAACTTTAGGTGTGTTTGCACTGTTGTGTCATACAGATAAGTGGCACTCTAAGCCAAACCAAACTAAACAGTATCCAAGTAAACATCTGAAACATTTTATTAAAAGCATGAAAGAACATATTCATGTCCTTAAAAGAAACATAAATACAAAATATATTTGTATGTACAAATTATGGCAAAAACAATTAAAAGCGTACCAGGTATTTTCTAAAAATGTTATTTCACAAAAGGACAGAAAGATAATATATTAACTGTAGCTCCCAATTTGTTGATTATAAAAGAGAGATGAATCAGAAATCCATCTGGATTCACATATCCATATTTCTAATCTCTATAAGCTCTGAGATACAAATGAGGTATGCACTATTTCTGAAAAAAAGCAAGCCTCAATGTCAAATATGTTCAGTACCATATCATATCCATCAATAAATGTTCTGCAGAGTGAATATTCCTCAAGCTCTTGACCAGTTTAAGCCATCTATGTGTAGTTTGTACCTCTTGCTAAAACTGTAACAGCAAAAGACTGACTGGAAATTACAGGAGAATTTATCCAGTTTGATAAAGCGCGTTAAACAAAAATCTCCACACTTATGGAACAAATGAACAAAACAGGAGAAAATGTTTCAACAGACGGCAACCTGTAATTTCACAGAGGTAATAAAGGTTCTGGCCACAGAGAGGCAGTATACTAGCAACACAGCTCAGATTTATGGTCTTAGACTGGTCTGTGACTAGTCTGTTGCATCAGTCAACTTCAATGTCAGCGTTAACGGCATTAAGCAGCAGTTTGCCGTCAGATATTTAAATAGGCAGCTGAAAGCAGTACTTTAAAAGCCAGGCAGAAACATTGAGCATAAATGACCACACATCTATAAAATAAACACCTATTTCACATCCTTTGCTCAGTTATCTTAATTACTGCATAAAATGTAAAAAGATTCATTTTTAACTGCATAAAAATAACATTTATGTGATAAATCATATTTCATACAGTTTTTACTCTCAAACAAACACTTTGTTAAAGTGGAGGGGTATAAGCAGTCTGATTATCCATTACTGAGAGTTTAAAGTGACCAACGCGGTTTTGATCAACACTGACGAGTCAACCTTAATACTGTTACTGAACAAATAAGACTCTTATACGAGTAGTAGAAATCACAAAAGAAATGGAATAATAAAAGCTGCTTTGATCAGCATATTAGTGAAATAAATCTAATGGAAATATTTGTGTAATGAAACTTCAGAAACCATTTTTTAAAGCAATACTGCGTCTATAAAAACAAAAAGAAATATTTGTAACCTCCACTCATAACGACTCAGCTGTCCACATCATAGTGTATGCCCACCATCTAACACTGGGCAATACAATCTTGGGTCTGAAATGGGCCATTCTGATTAAGGCATTAGATTAAGCATATACACTGTACCTCATGTTTGTAATGTTATCTCATACTCTAATCCCTTGCTCTATTGTCCAGTTGCAGTTGTTTTCCCAATATATTTGCACATATTTAGTAAATAATAAATCAAGCAACATTTAACAGGGCACCACCTATTGCACATGGAATTTATCTTATTATTAGAAATCTTGTTAGTATACCCTTCAGTGCTCTCTTTAAATGTCAGCTAATCTTTTATTCGTGCTTCTGCTATATTTTTCTTTGACATGAAGTTTTGAGAATTTATTCATCACTGCAGTCCTAACTGGAAAAGTCACCAGGATGCTCTGGATTGGGGGACTGGGGGCTGGCCTGGTCATCAGAGGGCAGGTGGACACGCTGCTCATCCATACGCTTGGCCTGGACTCTCTGGATTAAACTGAAGAAGTCCTCGTCAGGCACCGTTGGAGCATGAGGGCCTGCATCTGGTGGGGAGCATCGCTGGTCATCAATCCTTGAAGACTGGAGCCAGAAAGATTAATGGATTTAGCATAGAAGCAAACAAGTCTGAATGAGTCAGCCAGTCAATCATTTTCTTAACCACTTAATCCAATTAAGGGAAGCTGGAGCCTATCCTAGCAATCATTGGTGTGAAAGGCAAAGTACACCCTGGACAGGTCACCAGTCCATTGCAGGGCCAACACAGAGAGACAAACAACCATTCACACTTACATTCATTCCTATGGACAGTTTAGAATAACATGCGTGCACGTCTTTGGACAGTGGGAGGAAGCCAGAGTACCTGGAGAGAACCCACACATACACGGGGAGAACATGCAAACTCCACACAGATTGGCCACTGTTCAGACCTCCCACCAGCCGAGGCTCGAACCTTCCTGCTGTAAGGCCACAGTTCTAACCAGCTACGCCACCGTAATGCCCCAAGTCTGAATGAATATCACCTAATTTATACCTGGCATTAGATGTAAATTAGTAACTCACTTCTAAATGAAACTTGAAAAGAAGTTTGTATAGAGATTGTGTCTTAACCTGGCACTTTATAAGCATGTTGAAGAAGTCATCGCTGGGTTCTTGATGATCTCCTTCACCAACCAAATGTCCAAGGTTGTTATGAGTAATCCTAAGACCTGGAAGGTTACCAACATTAACACGCTGATCATCAAGTCGGCGGCTCTGAGAGCTAGCTATCAAATCAAATAGTTCTTCCGTCTGGGGTGAAGTGGTAATTGCAGGATCTACGAGGCAAGAGAAAAACAAAAATCAGTTTTGAAGGTACAAGTGTTCCTGTAGTGCTGAAGGTTAACAATTAAAATCCACTAACCTATCATCTCGTTCAAGTTTGATGTGTTTGTAGCACCTTCTTTGGCTTCGTCTCCGTTCTGTTGGTCATCAAGGTGGCAGCGCTGGTCATCCATGCGGCTGCTCTGGAACTTGCTGAGGAGGTCAAAGAAGCAGTCTTCATCGGAGGGGTCACGGCCCAGCTTCTGCAATGGCAAAACTCACTTTAGTTCAGCACCCTTAGTTGTAATTTTCATTTGTAAGTTTAATATTTTTTTATTTGTCCATTTTAAATTAGTCTCCCCTTCATGATGTTCACTGTTTACTACTGTACATAGAGATACTTTCAGGGGAATCTGAGCTACCTTCATTTAACTCTCCTGTTCCATTCCTCCTTATTTGACAATTTTCTCATGAGGGTTGTTTTGCTGAATCTTCTTTAAACATCAATGTAAGCACAATGTATTTCAGCTTCAAAACATGTCCATATGTGTTACTTTTATGTACAAAGTGAGGGTGTTAATTTGATTCTAGATCCAGGAATAAAGTAAAATAATTAACCTATATGTCAATGTGGGTTGCATAATGAAGATTTCCAAGAACTTGTGCAGAGAAATACTTTTAAGTGGCAAGGGACGGTCTTCCTGACAAGAATACCTTGGCCTACATACTGAATGTAATACAGTGTCATGAAATAAACATCTGCAACAAGTGAAACAATCTATGTAGCTGCATGATATAAAGACATACAGTCTCTGTTGGACAGGTACATACACCAATGTTAATATACATTAAAAAAACACTGCATGTCCATAATTTCAGATTCAGACATAAAACAGTTAAATCAATAAATCATTGATCAACTATTTATGCTGCCCCTCTCTTTAGCAATTTCTCTATTATTGTTTGTTGTCAGATGACAGTAACAGTAGAGCGGTCTTATCGCACTGACCTCATTCAGCCAGAATCGCAAACTCAATAATATATTCATGCTTCAAAAGTAAAGTGGATCATTTATGTATGAAAACTGTCAAAGCAACTCATAGTTAGCAAAGAACATGTGGAATTTATAATGTTTGCCCAGCACTAAAGGCAGCAATATTATGACAACTAATATACAGCGGCAGCAGTAAAATGAGCGGGTCACAGAGTGGAAACTAAAGTTCATCTGCTGAGCCAGAAAATCTGTGAAGACATCAAGCTGCTAACAAACCAAAGATCAAGATAAAGAAAAGCATTTAGCTATATCTTTAAATAAAACACATTAATAAGTTGGATGATAGAGTAGAATGCATAGTGAAATAATGGTTTCCAATACTATGTGTCATAAAGTCAGAAATTAAATGTCAGTTATATGTTTAAATTGCCATAAAATAATTTTTAAAAAGCAGGAAACATGGCTCCTTAAGGGACCCTGAAAAGTCAAGGTGGTCTATGAAATGTTTTAAATATCCTAACAATGTGCATCTATTATATCTGGACATGTATACTTAAAATTTATAATTTAAAAAATGTGACAAAAGTCACATGTAAACTAAGCTAGAATGAACCATCTATATAGTAAATTTTCTGGAATACTTAAATGTCATTTATGTAAAAACAAAGAATAAAATTTAGTACTACAGGTCAGTTTACAAAGAAATTTTAACTGTAGTAACTTAACTCATCTCAACTTGAAGCAACACTTTCTAAAAACCAAAGCATCTTCCAGAAAATGATTTGTAGATTTATTGCAGTATATCTTTCTTCCATCAGGTGGAGCCTTTTACTTTCTACTGACATGAAGCGAGAAACATGTAAGAGTCACGCAAACGGTAAAACAAGCAAGTCTTTAAGATCAAGCAAATAAAACAAAGTCACCTTCCTAGTTCTGCTATCTAAGACAGGTATAATGATGCAAAAACGCTGTGAAACTCCCCTTCAGGTTCTGTGGTTTATTTAGCCACCAGATTCACATGCCTGCACTAAACTAAGATTTCTTTGAAGTTAATGCCAAAAGTTAAACGTTTTACAGCAGAGAGCAGTAATAATCACTGGAAATGGTAACAAGCAGGACATAAAACACATTATCCAGATCAGAAGTTAAGTGTTTCTTCAAAGGTATGCAGTGTATTTTAGTCATTCTAATACGTACTTGTGTTTTAATTAAATTTGTCTTATTTTAGAAGAACGTCAGTACAAAAGTAGGACAATTTATTCTGAAACTGATTCTGACTCCAATTCTGAGTATGAAGTTAGTGACGCTGTGCATGTTCAGACAATTTAAAATAGCAAAGGAAAATAATTTACTAATCTATATGAATGTTTTGGCAAAAGATCAATACAAAGTCCCAGCGTGAGTTAATGGAAGTTTAAGTCAACTGAAGCCACATAGACTGAAACATGCTGATTGTTTTAATCAATGTTTTAATCTCTCTTTAACAATCAATAAAGTTGTAACACTCACTCGCTTAAGTTTGAACTAATATGGAAGCACGTTTAAAGATTTACCATAGAAAGGACTTCAGTGTGGCTTCAAACATGACAACATTAATGGCAACCAGTGGATAAATATGAAACAATGTTGCCCTGCAGCAAGATGTGAAGTAGGTCAGCAGACATCAAATTTCTAACTGTGCTATTGTTGGGTTCAATTTTATTTATCTAGATGGGAAAATTAGACAACTGCACAGGCTAAAAAACAAAGTTCTGACTGAAGCTCTGCATGCTCGCTATAAACCTGCCCAAACTATCTGTACACACAGTTAAACCTTTAACTTCTACACACCAAATATTAGGATTAAAAACTGTAACCCTCTCAGATACTTTGCTGTGGTGTTATTTAAGTTATAAGACACAAGTGAAACATCTTACAAATGGTACATACTTGTTTGTCCACTTCTTTACTCTCTCAGCTCTCTTTCTGTTTCATGCTGTCCACACGTCTGTCTCACACTTTCTTCCTTGCAAACTACTTTACACCCACCACTTTAGAAAATCCTCTCTCTATTTCTCCTCGATACGACTACCTCCCTCTAATTCCCTCTCTTCCTGTATCTCTCTGTTCCAACCCTCTCTTAACTGCATACTACCTCCTCGTTTCAATCCCCCTTGCTCTCTCTCTCTCTTTTTGCTGCTCTCTGGCAGGCCATTTTTGTCCTGTTCACCCACTGTGGGAAAACAACTCATTATGGGAAGCTGGGCGTTTGACCCTGTGGGGAAGGTAGCGGCTCTGTGATCAAGGTCACATTATCAGCTCAGAGGGGAAGCTTGAGTGGACAAATGGGAGGGGAGACAAACGGTAGAATGATGGGTGCAAGGGTGTAGTTATGAATACACTGCTTGCTAACAGCCACTGCCAACACTGTGCAACTGCTCTCCAATCATTTTTGCACTTTAAAGAGTCCATTCAAGTTTAGTACTTATTGGAGTCTCTGTCCTGTGTCCTTGGCCTCATGCTCTCGTCACTTCCCTCTCAAAACTGATGTCCAATTAATCAAGTAGGCCAAAGTGAAATAACAGGAGAGAAGGAGACACGTGATGATGAGGAGAGAACAAAAATAGGGAGATGGAGGGAAGTAGAGAAACTGAGTAATGGGAATTGGAGTGAAACTTGTAGGACCAGTTGGTTATCCCAGCCCTTACATTGTCTCCTAGATTTGTGAAATTAGTTTGATGTATTAATTTATAATAAAAAAAAAGTTGCATTGTTTTAAAAAGGAGACAGACTTAGAAATAAAATTTAACAAATTAAGAATACATTTATATTAAATTTATGTTATTTCTATATATCTAAATTTCACCCTAGATGCTTTCTTGCTCCAACTTTGCTTTCACATTAATATTTGTTCTTATTTTTTTTAAACAAAGTACAGCAACACCATGCGGTGAGGATTCAACAATAGTTACTAAACCCTGTGCATTCATATAAGAAACAAAATAAACATAGTTGTGTCAAAAAACTATGTGGTCTACTCAGAGAAAGTTCAGATTTGTGCATGTTCTACATATAATTGGCATGCAGGTGCAAAAATGCTAATGCACCTCAAATCAGCAGGATATACACCACATAAGTGATATTTCCATTGCACTATTCAACAAAAAATAGTATATAGTGTGTTTTCGTAATACTGAGCAGCTTTACTGCTGAATATAATACAAAGTCAGAGATCAGAAGCAAATAGAAAATATTATTTTGTGGCTAAATGTTATTTAACAAGTGTCGACATCTTACACGACATTAATCGAGATGTCATTATGGTGTTGTTAGTGATCCATGTTCTGGTGTTAATTTTGAAAATGATTACATAATTAGATTGAGATTGTTTTTCCAACTAAGGTTTCAAGTGTCTCCACTCCACATAGCCTGCCTGCTCATCCACATACTGTACATACACTTCTGACTCCAGAGTGCCAGAGAGAGTTGCAGTAAGATGGTCACAGTTAAATAACAAGCTCAGAGTTTAAAAAAATAAATAAATATATATTCCTATTTTTACTCTATAACAGAACACAAAGTTGACAGGTGACAAGATTTTACTTAGATCCGCTACAAATGTTTTAACACGCTGCAGAACCGATAAAACTAAAAAATGGTTATTTCAAGGTGCAAAACAAGTGTCTAACTAAATATACTAATTACAGATCTAAAATTCTGCTTCTGAGATAAATACTGACTTATGGGTAGAGCTGCAGAGCTTTCTAACTGTAAATAAAACCCTTCTGAACATAAAAATATCACAATGTCTTTCCTTTATTCTATTACACATGTATGTAAAATTATTTAACAAATATTCAAACAATTCTCCAAACATCATCGAGTTCCTTGAGGATAAAGTAGCCTTTATACCCACAAGAAACTACAACTAGATGTCTAAGAGCTGATGCATTTGGAAACACAAAGTTAGAAAAAAACAAAACACTGGCAGTCATTACAAGGACAGAGTTATATAAACAAAAAAATAATTGTCTACCATTAACAGTTTGTTTTCTGTCCCTAAAACACTCAGATTACCAAGATTATTACCACTATGGCAGAAGGACAAAGCAGCTTATTTATTTCTGTTTTTCTACATGGATCATCACCTGATAATGACGAGGATGATGACGCTGATGATGACTTTTTGCCTAAAACATACACTCTAAGCTTCAGCATTTATCTTTTCCATAATACCCACTTTTTAGAAACTATTCATCTTGAACCGTCAAAAAAAGAAATATGTGTCCACAGATGAGATTTTAACTAAAACTTTGGGTGAAAGAGAAAAAACATGTACTAGAAGGCAAACCATCTTCAATATCATCAAGATGATAAACATTGACTTCTGGATCTTATTTCTTCTCATTTTAGAATAAATATCACAATGTAGCTGATTAATTCCACCTTTCTTTTCTATAACTTTATCCAATAATTTATTTATTTTTAGCCTGTTGGTCATTGATTTCAACATTGAACACTGTCACAAGATCAAATGTGGTTACGCGGCTACAAGGCAAAAAACTGAGGCTACAAGCTGCAACTAAACATATCAAAAATCAAGTTCACAGTAAACTCAGGGATGAAAAAAAAGAGAGCGAGAGAGATATTACATCCCATGGCTATGGTGAAAATATGTTTATTGCCAAACATACACATGAAATGAGTCTCATGAAAATTCTTACTTAACAAACCTGCTATTGTAAGCATTTGAAAGTGGATGATTGGTCACAATATTAAAATGGCAATTGTAATGCTGCAGCAAGGAGGATGCAAAGCAAACATGAAATAAAGCAGTTAAGCTGCTGCTACTCACAGACACTGGAGGCGGGACTTGCACAGTGATGTCATCAGTGTCAATAGGAGAGTCCAACCAGGGTCGTTCATCTGATGACTGACTGTCAGAATAACCTTTTCTCTTACCAGGCTGTGATAGCTGACTATTGGATTTCCTTGGTATACTTTCTAAGGCTTGGTTGTCACCATTCTGTAGTAATAGAGCACATTGTTAGAGAATGGTGAGGACACATGCTTCATTGACATGTACATTTTCTTTAGAGTAATAGGTCAAATCACCTTATCTGCAGAGTACTTCCACAGCTCTACGCTGTCCATGCTGTTTCTTTTGGAGATTTTAGGCCTTGCGCCTACAAAAAATAAAAACAAAAATACACATTACGTTACATGAGCTTCAGATGTGATATTTCATAACTCAATCACACAGCCTAAAATGGTTTTATAAGTTAGTTTACTCTTCCCATCTGTTCCCTACCCCCTTTTTTCAGTCCAATGTCAATGGGGGTCTCGTGATGTTCAATGTGGATATGAGGCAGACAGCCAGGCAAACAAACTGAATAAGCATCTGTTTGCCTTTTCTGCTCCAAAGAGAGAAATGTAGGACGAGGGTGTGAGTATCTGCCCTGAAGTAAGTTCATGAACATAAACACCCAAAGGCTAGCAGATTGTGCAGATATTAAAGCTCCTTCATTACACATAGTAAAATGGCTGCAATGTCTTAATCTGTTAACCCCCTAAAAGAACAAAATAAAGAAGGAAAGAAAGAAAAACATCTTTCTATCATATTTAGCCTTGGTCTAGACATAACATAGACACAGTCTCACCTAAAGTTAGCTTTACATTTAATATGGTCACTGTGTACACACACACACACACGCACACAATCTGGTTAGTTTGCTCAAGCCCACAAATCCTGTTAGTCAAACACAGAAATTTAAATGGCATAATGTATGTAGCTTCAAAGTAATTCCAAAGTGCCTGTTTACCAGCTAGATCAGTCGAGTTTCATCTTCACTTGAGCTAAATTCTGTTTCTAAATTGAAGATTGTTGTTTACTATCATATAAAACCCACTTTCAGACACTTTGCCTTGACCACAGCAGAAGACAGCACAAATACAGTTCTCTCTTTCAGACACTCATAAGTATGGAAAGAAAAAGAGTTGAGCTTCTTACTGTGTTACACCTTTTTGCAGGTTTACACAATATTTCAGAAATCTGGTCAATAAGAAAATGAGCAAAACTGATGGACAGGAACTATACACACCAAGTTTAAATCTTCACTTAATAAAGTTTTGGCTTTGTCCACCATTAGATTATTTTTTATTTATTTTATTTTTTATTTGTCCTTGTTTTTCTCTATACATTTAAAGGTTATTATGAGTCAAAAAGGCAGAATTAAGTCAAAACCAGTTCTCTCTTCTTAGCCTACAACAACAACCCTACACCAAATAAATAAAGTGCTACCCTGGTGCCATCTTTGTCCCAAATAAACACCAACATCAGGGCCTGGTGGCGCCGCTATGGAGAGAAACCAGACCACCTAAAGTGATATGACCACCATGGTTTTGCTGTTGGATGTATAAAGCAGCATTCAAAATCACTGTTTACAGCTGGATTTCTAAATAATGTTTTCACTTGTGTTTATTATCATTGTCTGGTTTATCCAAATCTCCTTCAAAACTGCATGTATAAATGTTGTTAATATCTCTGTCCTTAGATACTGATGGGTGCTTGGAAACATCAGTTCCAGAAGGTATTCACAACAAAGCAACTGTTGTTTAATGCAGCACTCAACAGCTAGAAAGGTGATATCATGACATCTGTTTTTAGGGGGAAAAAAATTGACAGAACCTTATTTCTGTTGTTGCAAAGATAAACCAACTTTCTGCATTGTGATTGTAACAATGAATTTCAAATATAGATGAAAGAGGGTCAAACATGTAGTGCAGATATTTAAATTGGTGTAATAAATTGACTTTGTTAAGGCTTTCTGGCTGAAGAAAACCAAAGCAAACTTCAGTGAACCTCTTCAATTTCTTCTTTTAAAATATGTTAGAGCACTGTAATCTAAATCAGTCAGCATAAAGACAGAAAATAAGTGAAGCCTGCCTCTTTAAAACTCACAGAGAACCACTGGTTCAAAAAGCAGCAACAAACGTTAGGTGTTACCTTGCATCTCAAACTCTGAACTGGAGGGTGAAAGATCACTCTCATTAACTCCAAGTGCCTCCATCAGCTGCTCCACATTCATTCTGGCTGTCAGTTCCCCG
This sequence comes from Pseudomugil gertrudae, assembly GCA_037177535.1. Classification (NCBI taxonomy): domain Eukaryota; kingdom Metazoa; phylum Chordata; class Actinopteri; order Atheriniformes; family Pseudomugilidae; genus Pseudomugil; species Pseudomugil gertrudae. The sequence continues at coordinate 9,147,767 of JBAMHV010000020.1, read as the reverse complement.
TTTCTGTCTCCAATCTGAAGATGAGAAAGAGACAAAAGTAAGAGGCTATTATTTAATATATATGCTATATTGATTTAATTTTAGCATATGTTAAAATATCTCACCTCCTTGGAGATTTCAAGGTGCTTTCGGGCATAGTGAAGAGCTTGTTTATGGTTCCCTAAAGATACATACGCATTTCCAAGACTCCAGCAGGCACGGCCCTCACCAACCCTGTTGAGAAAGGAATATACTCACATCTTTAAACCTGCTTCCTTTGTTTGTGTTTTTGATTATGTTTATTGTGCCTCTACCTGTCAGTGAGCTCTTGTGCTATGTACAGGTGTTTCAGATGATAGTCTATGGCCCTCTCATACTGCTGCAGAAGAGTGTAGGTGTTTCCCAGGCTGTAACAGGCCTGAGCCTCCACCACCTGGTCTCTCAACTGTCTGGACAACTGCAGAGTTTTTCTACAGCAAGAAATATGAGAGTGTGTGAAATGCATCAAAATATTTACTAGTTTCATTTCCTTCTCCCTCCACTAGATGTCAGACTGCTCTCTCACCTGTAATAATCTGTGGCAGTGTTGAACTGTCCCAGGAATATTAAGGCATTGCCAAGGTTACTGTACGCTCGCCTTTCAGCTGCTTTGTCCCCAAATTCTTTGGCAATTGATAATCGCTGTAAATGGCAGGGAAGCAAGGTTAAAACAAAAAAAAGACTTTTTTTTTTAACTGTGCCACAACTCTTAAGTTTCACTAACGGCTGAATTTGCTTAACCGGACAGAATTCTTTTATTTTCTTTGTTTCCTTTATTAAATTTTAATTTAAAGCAGTTTAAAAAGTTTACACTGCACACTCTGATGGGCATCTAATTTTTTTCTGACCAGAGGTGCAGCTGCAGCTTTGGGCCCTCAAACCCCCCCACGATTCCCTTTATAGGCAGAAAGCTCTCCCTTATTGCTCACTGGTAGATTTGTAATGAAAAACAAAGGAGAGGCTGGTTTCTCTTAAGAAGAAAGAAGTGGTTTACAATGATGACTGACAGGAAAACACACGGAGAGAGTGCCTGAAGCAATACTTTCAATGATTCACTGAGAACCAATTTACTATATTTTTATGTGAACACAACAATCTCTAAACATTGTGTGCTGGTACAGCATGGAATGAACAGTGCTACATTGAAAAACACACCTAGGCAAAATCTACCACAAATAAAACGTAAAAGGTCAGAAGAGCTGCTTATTGTGCATAACAAATACTCCTTCAATGCTGATTAAACACTCCTTTACCCTCCTTTTCTTTCCAGGCAAAACCACACCTGCCTTCTTTTCACTTTGTTTTAAATCTGACTAAACAAAATGTATAAAATGAAATGACAAAAGCAGTATAGTATTTACATGAGAATAAGTCTTCCTCTGCTCTTAAATATACTGAGGAGTCTCGTTACTTTGCATGGAAAATTTCAGCCAAAGTAACATCAGACTAAGTTGGTATCTTCTTCTCAGTAAGAAGTAAACACATACTGTATACAATAGTAGAAACATTATGCTAAAATTAGGTAAAATCTAGCCAAATTTTATAGTCATCACATTCCTTCTGGGGTGGATGAAATAAAAACTTACACAAAAGGTTGATTTGCATTAATGATGCTTTGAGACATCACAATACACAAACAAGCCACTGAAGGCAAACAGAATTACCGTACGAGGCTGATCATTTCTGACATGTTTGTACAACAATAGTCAGATTATGGTGCTGGTAAGCATCACAGATTTCTCACCTGACGGTGAAACTTGATAGCTTCCACAAAGTTACCCAGTAGGTAGTGGGTGTTGCCGAGGTTTCCATAGGCCCGCCCCTGAGCAGCTCTGTCGCCAAGTTCTTTGACCAAACACAGGTTCATTCTGCAGAGGCATGTACAAACATTTAGTATCACTACATACATGGTAAACATAATTGCTAGAACTATTGAATTTATTTGTTAGTTTGTAATAATTTCAATGCCGTTTAAGTCTTTTATATTCAATAGAGGAAATAAGTACTTTCTGCATTTTGCACATTTAGGGCCAAATCTACTAAGATCTCAATTTGCGTGTACTAATTAGCGTGTGGGATCTAGAATTTAGCGTGTGGGGCGGGA
>JBAMHV010000020.1:9098441-9128230 GCA_037177535.1 Pseudomugil gertrudae | reverse complement strand
GTGTGTGTGTGCATGGTTGTTTGTCTGTGTGTGTTGGCCCTGTGATGGACTGGCGACCTGTCCAGGGTGTACCCTGGATTGGCTCTAGCCCCCCCGCGACCCCGGTAAGGGAAAAAGCGGTAGAAAATGGATGGATGGACCTGGACAATGCCTCAGTTTCCAACAATGCTTCTCGTGTTCAGACTGAGTGTGTGTCTTCTCAAGTTTTTTTTATTTCTGTCATACTCAAACAAAGTTGTTATTCTCCCATTATAGTATAATTTCCAAACAATTGTATCAACATATACCACAATGACATATCATGTTTGCAATAGAGTTTATTTATCAAGTGTGAATACTGCAGATGTTTAAATGTGGTTACAAAACCTTTACATTTACTATCTGCTTTGGAATAACACTCTAGTTGGGCATTAGGCATCTGGGGACAAACAAAGGTCTGTCTTATTTTATGTTGTATACCTTATCTGCAAACAACCAAGGGATGGCAGTGTTGTTTTCTATCATTTACCAGACCACACTGCACATGTTTACATCAGAAATGACTAGTCTAAGACTGGCCGTTGCATCGCTATCATGTATAATTTCTTCAAAGGACATGTGTAAAAAGAAAACAGTGTATTTAAAAAGAATTAAATATTTATAAGTTAACACTAGCAACAAACTAAAGTGCAAGAGGCAAGGTTATACCGTTGTGTTACATCATACCTTAATAATGCACTGTTGCAACCCTATACTATTAGAATCTGTCACTTTTTTCACTTTTCATTGATAGGAGTCTGAATAATAATAATAGCAATGCACATTGATTTCAGCTCAGTACTCAATATAATAATACCACAGAGACAACTAGAGAAGCTTATTTCTCTTGGTCTGAGCACAATCATATGCTTCTTGGTTCTGGACTTCCTGACCTAAGAAATCAGTCAGTTTATGTTGGAAATAATACTCTAACACAATCATGCTGAGCACTGGATCCCTCAGGACTGTGTACTCGGTTAGCTGATGTTTACATTACTCACACATGACTGGGCATCCAGACATGAGGTGAAAGTTGCAGAGAGAATAATGTTTGTGAGACAAAGTTTGAGCACACTCACCTCAACAACAGCAGCTTAACTGTGGTGAGAGTGGACATCATCAAGTTCCTTGCAGTGAAGATGTATTCTAAACTTACCTGGTTACCTTGATCATAGAAGTCCCATTTTATCTGTTTAATTCCAGATGTTCACGGATTATATTATTATAATGATAATTATAAGTATTATTATAATTGTTATTATTATTAGTAGTAGTAGTAGTAATAGTAGTAGCAGCAATAATAGTAGTAGCAGTAGTAGTAGTAACATTGATGTTGTTATTATCATTATTATTACATACCAGAAAACACTATTTAAATCTGTGGCTTGCGCTACAGCTGTTTGTATAAACAAATTACCAGTAAAGTTTTTTTTTTCATTTTTGGTTTGGAAGCCATCAATGAGCGAGTTTTTTATCATCCTTCTCAGATGATGTCTTGCCCAGAGTACTCGGTTGATATATGGCTTTGTCCTTATATAGTTTCAGGTTGCATTTCAAGATGCAGCAGCCAATTGTGTTGAGTGACAGTGGTTTCTAAAGGTACTCCTGAGCCCATCTGAATAAAATAATCATCGGTGACTTCATGGATTTTTGCTGTATGTAAAGGTGACCAAGGGCACATTCAACATTCAGTTCTTTTGCTTGGCCTTCATACCGAAACCATCCCTGAATATTTGCTATAATAAATGACAACGATATTTGTGTACAAAGTATTTTTTACATTTTTAATGGGAAATATTAGATGAACTTTATTATCAGTTCTATTAGCCAAGATCAGAACAAAATATAACATTTTTGTTGCATGATGGGGCTGTATAAACAGCTACCACCCCTCAATGTGGCATCGATGGACATAACCAAACATTATCAAAGGAGTGTTCATGCTTGCGCATCACAATGTCAGACTAAATTAATAAAGAAAGGCATTTAGTTGTTAATACAGTGACCCCTAAGTTACACACCCACACATGTGTGAATATATCCTAGGAGATTCCATAAAACAGGGTTGGGTTCATTTTTACCTTGCTTATGAAAAAGTGGGGGAGTGAAAAACTTCCATTTCTTATAATAAATATTTTTAAATGCATATGATCTCATGTCACAAATGGTTCTTATAAGGAATACCTGGAATAAGAAGATCTGAGAAGTATTACCGTAGTTTGTAATTTTCTAAATAAAAACAAGTTCATTTGTATCCCATTGTATCACATGTAAAGGCCACAAAATGTTCTATTTGCTGCTCACTATCAGAACAACTGCCTATTCCTCACACTAGAACCTTTCATTTAATGCATTTAATGTATTTTATTTGATTGCTTTTTATTTTTATTTTAGTTATTTAATTTCTTTTTAGTATGTTTTTTGCTGCCTGCACCCTGATGTAATGCCTTTATTGTTTTTATGTGAAGGGCTTTGTATTGTATATGAAATATGCTGCAAAAAAATTTGTTTTCCTTGTTTTGTCTTCTTTTACTGATAATTTTGCTCTATGTTTGTATTTAGCCAGTTGACTCAAGTACACACCCAGCCCTACAAGTCCCCGAATACAGCATATGGGAGTGTGACATGCAGAAATATTGATTTGTGTTCACAGCTTATACTCAGTCCATCTTGTCATTATCTCCCTTTAAGCCGCTCTGTATACAAAGAAAGTTATCATCTAATCAGCAGAAAAAGAGAATATACTCTTGAGGGACAGAATTAATTTATTTATATATATATATATATGTGTGTGTGTGTGTACATAATGTGTCCAACGCAACTATGTTAGCTATTAACTATTAATTCAGGTTAGTATCCTTGTATTGTAAGTCAGTTTGTGCAATGGTGTCTATACAGTACCACGTATCAGCTTATACATCATCTGTCCATGAGTCTTTCTGCATGTAAGTGCTAACGTATGTGTCCCTCTTGTCTATTTGTCTGGCAGCGTGATAATGCTGAGCCCCATGAAGCCGCTTGCCTCTCTGTTGTGGCTCCTTGTTCTTGGCCTACTTTGAGAGAGGTGAATTGAGGGCAACTCGAGTCTGTGGGTAAGGGGATTAGGTCCCCAAACATGCTCCTCTCCAGTTTGGGATTTTGCCCTTATGCCAGACACTTAAAGTCTGCCAGGGATTAAGATAAAGAGAGAAGTAAGAGCGGTGTGTATTGTGGTGTTTTCAGCAGCAAAAAAGCAAGAGCAGGGGCAGGTGGTGGTTAATAGAAAAATAAGATGCAAGGCTCTGATATGATCCAATTCAGCCTTTGTTGACCTATTTGGCTGTGGCTCGTGCCATCATGTCGGTCAGCATCTTTTCAAGAGATGAGACAATAATGGAGAAGCTGTTCTTTTCATTTTGTTTGTATTAGTGGATGATCTCAGCTTAAGTCAAAGGTTTAATTAGGAAATGGCTGAGAACATTGTTCAGTATTATTAGTCTCACAATTTCCTGTTTTAACTTACAAAAGAATGTGTTAAGGATCATCCCAAGAAGAACTGTGAACCATCTGACATGATGATCCACCTCACAAAGTGGCTTCATTGTCCTTCATGTAATGTCAAATCCTATAAAAGAAAAAAAGTATATAATCTGATAGTGATATAATGATAGAAATGGTTACTTGAATGCTTTCAGTACAACAACAGGTGCAATCAATAGGACATGATGCCTCCAGTTAATAGACATTTCGCAGCAGGAGAAACAAGCCTTGACCTCTAAATTATTTATCAGATAAAACTGGTAAGACCATCAGGTTTAGGCATTAATGTTCCTGAACCTCTTATGTGGCTTTCTGCAATCTTCACGAGTCTGCCTTTTCCTTTGTCTTGGGAAGGGAATGGGGGGGTCAATCACCCCTTCACTCTGCGTTTGGAGGCACCTCCTGGGTAAGAGGAAGCTGCTGCTCCATCATGCTTCTCCAAGAAAGTGGGTCATGAGTCTGAGACTGTGGGATTACCGACCTTCATGCAGGCGTGTGCCGGGCAGCCTCTTATCCGCAATGTTTAGTCCATCCCACCCCCCTCCCTTTGGTAGAAATAAAGGCAAAAAAGAGAGAGAAAGAAAAAAAAACATGTCATAAAAGCTACACAACATGGGCTACATAAACATCCCTCAGCTTGTTAGTTTAAGACAACTTTGAGCTAATGACTAATGTAACAATGTTCATCCTATAAAGACAAAAATAAAAGTGATGTAGAAGCGAAGAGAGTTTGAATTATTACTAAATCCAAAACAAGACTGAACAATTAAATCCAACGCAACATGATAAATGCTGTCTTTAAAACAGCTGACCCATGTGGTACTAGTGGCATTCTGGTTATCAAACATGCTCTGACATGGACCGTAATTAATCAGCAAATAAAATGCTAACAGGAAATTAATTATGCAGTCAAATGATTAAAACCATCACCTGAAGTCACCATTAGTGTAGCTACTCTGCAGTGCTACGATTCCCTTGAATCTTGCAGGAGTAGGTACAAGAAAAGAAAAAGTGGAGTAAGAAATTTAAAAATGAAAAGGAGGAACAATATAGTTCCTCATTGTTTGAGTCCATTTCAGGCGGCTAGCTGGCAGTCCTGGGGGTTCATTAAAGGCACAGGGGGTGGACAGAGATTTCAATTAGAGGGTTATAGGGGTCAATTAGAGTTCAATTATAACCATTGACACGCGCTGCCATACACAACCACAATATAAATCCAAAAAAACATCTTCATTAGTTCTCTGACATCCATTTTATTTCTTTTGTTTGGTGCCAGAAGGAAGTAAAAAGCATGACTACAAATAATACTTTTCTATTATTCCAAACCAGAATAAACATTACACAGGTAAGATGGCCCAAAAGAGTTAAAGCTGTGGTGTGTTCAATGGAGTAGAGGTTGGTGTTTCATTTTAGGCTCTTTTATTTGTTTGGTCAAGTAATTTGGTCATTTAGGTCAATTAGGTCAGCCAAAAATTCTGGCTTCAGACACGCTGGCCTCTGATTCTGTTGTTTAATCCTCTGCTCCAGCCTAAAAATGCATGTAAAGCCAAACTGGAAGGGTAGCAAAGTGGTAACATATGTTGACAGCTGGTTATTTAAAAGGTAAATCTACTGTTTTGGGTTTACTCATAAAAATTCCTGCTGTAATCTTTGATACATGAATATTATCTCAACAACAGCTAATGGTTTATTTCTGTTTAAAGGATTTTTGTGTTAGTTGGGTTAGTGTTTTTGTTTTTACCATTTAATGACAATGCTAATTTACATCCTGGTGGTTAACACAATGTCTTGTTTGGTTTGCTGTTTAAGGTGTATAAGAGATAGATGACCAAAATAAGTAACAATAAAAAAAGAAAAATGAGCATTGATATATAAAAGTTCTGACTTTACACAGATTTAATGACTACTCATATCAAAGGAAAACTCTATTTAAATGGAATTGAATTGAATTGAATAAACTCTCTCCCATGGTGTGGTTATGTAAATAGCAACACTATACAGAGGGCTGGCTGGGCAGTGGGACGAGGCAGAGAGAGGCTAATTGAGCGGTTGGGAAGACTCCTGCAATATACAATATGCTGTATATTAGTCTGACTTATAACTGAGCTATAAACCAATTCATAAACTGTATTTGTGTATAAAAGCAGAAACCAACAAACTGTATTAACTTTTCTCTTTGGTTTTGTCCCTTATTAGTGACAGTGGAATGTAAAAATATCCCTTTTTAAACAGAAAGTGAACTAAACCAAAGAGCAACAATCTGCCTCAGCAGGAAAATGCTTTCATTTTCAAGTTACAGGCATAGATTGAAAAAAATACTCAGGATACTGTGTGTAATTATGAAACCACTTTCCAAAATGTATCATTTCTGTTTCCACAAGTTGCCATAAACTGAAAATAATACTACCAATTCTTCCAAATCTGATTGGCTTTACTTTCATCTGTGAGAAATATAAGTCTAAGAGAACTAAATGCCTTGTATTCACTGTTTTCTCTGGTCTGCATTTGGTTTGGCAAAAGTATACCACCTACAAGCCAGACAGACCTCACAACAGGTTAACATCTGTAAGGACACTCTAGGTCAAGCCTGGGTTCTGCCCTGCATGTTTGAACTCTGACCTCTCGGGCATTACGGCTGCTTCTTGGGGGGCATATCATTGCTGTAAAAACTGATATTTCCCACCCTGGACAAAGACGGCACAAGCAGTAAGGACCCAGACGGTCCATCAGAACTGAGCAGCAGCACCCCCCCCATACAAATGGATCAGCAGTTGTTGGCCTTTTTTGTCTGTGCATGAAACTAAGGACACATGTTGGGTGGTAAAAGTGTCAAAGCCTGACTGAGTGGCCATTGTACTGGTTTGCAGTGGTAGCAGTCCAGCTTTGTTCCCTGTGTTGTTCATCATTAGCATATCAATATTCAGAGGAGTTGGCGCTGAGCAGAGGTGGCAGCCTTTTTAGCATAGAGTAGGCCCTCATGCAGAAATAATGAAACCACATTCAGCCCTTAAGGTCCAGCTGTTGAGTTAAGCACATAACTGATGTATGATATCTTTCACTTATCTTATCTTTCTCTAATAAATCTGAGTCAAGGCTTGGAGCATTTGTCTTCCTCCCCGCCCTTTTTCTTTTCTTATCCAAAGATCATTTCAAAGATCTTGCAGTGGGCTCAAAACACTTTTTGACCCATTTCTCTTGTTATCTTGGGTATATAACAAAGGCCTAAATGGTGTTACCCTTTCCAGTCCACACCACCCCTCCCACCATACATCCCACCCCTCCTTTGACTCAAGCCAGCTGACCCTGATGGACAGTTAGCCTTGTGTAGTATTGTGTGTTTGTTTGTGCGTGTTTGCGAGGCAAAGCCACCAGAGTATCGGTTAGTCCATGGGGCAAGCGGAGAAGCGGTTGGGCAGTTTAGCCAGCTGCTGGGGGTTGCAAGCCTCGGCCGGCCTGGTCAGTGAAATCTTGCCATATGGACCCTTTTTAAAAACAAAGAGAGTTGCTTGCTATAGTTAAAAACTAGATTGCGGTTGCACAGGCAGCAAAAAGGGTAAACTTCATCTAGTGTTAATGGCTTTTGCTTTCCCTAGAAATCCCCACCTTAATGCTACTGAAATTTTAGTTTCTGCATGTAACTCACTCAGATGAAACGCATCAAAATAACTGATTTCTGTTAATATATTGCACATTCACTATCACCTCACAAAGATTAACATTTTATTTTTACACCCATTCATAGGTAATTTTGTTCTTTTTCTTTTTAATCTACCCATCACAAAGTTAAAAATCTTTCTCTTTTGGTCCAAACAGCAACAGGCTGAGGTGTCTCAGGACTATACTCTGCTGTTTAGGAGTAACCAAGCCTGGGTAATGAGGCGTGTGATTGGTCCCCTCCCTCCTGGACAAGGGCAGTCTTTGGAGGACATGATTGATTATGACAGGAGCACAATGACTGCCTGGTGTCAGAGGGGTGGCATGGGTGCACGAGGACCCCCCACAGTAACAGTCAGTCGCCTAACTCTGCTGTGCATAAGCGGTTACAAACACCCAGCATATATGCACATACAGTATGCACAATTCAGGGTGCAAGGTGATTTGGGGAAATTGGCTGGCATGCAATGACAAATACAAAACAAAGCAAAACTATTTATGTAAAATCCTGTGTTCAAATGAGAAAATCAAAAAAATCTCTTGAATTTTTCTGCTGTTTTAGACAAAAAGGTGGAATGTGGAGTTACAGTCAGGACATGCTGTATCTCTGTGATACCTATATTATGGATTTTTTATGTTACATGGTGTTGGATTACTGTCATAATCTGGCTAAAATTTCTTTTATAACATTTTATGTAGATTGAATTCTTACATGTGTTGTTTCTAGACAACCATTGATTTATCGTTGATTATCGTTGAACCATTATTTACCATTGATCATTTTAAGTTTTGTTGAACTTGTGGACAAAAATGAGGAAAGAGAGTATATTTTTGTTCCTATGTTATCTTTCTAGGTTAAATGCAAATGTATATAAGGTTATTTCTTTCATTATTATTTTTTTAAAACACACCACAATTGAGTGAATATTTGCATTATAAGTGAATCCATTCCTTGGAGATGAAAGTCTCATCGAAGAACAATCGAGGCTTTAAATGCAACAAGCTGTTTGCTCTTTTGAAGTAACACTCATCCAAATGACACTTGTGAATCTGCTGAACCAGCTCATCAAGGTCAAAAATCAGCTTTTCCAATAGGTGCAAAAGGCAGAGTGTTTATGGAGGACCATTAATGGCTGATTGTAGCTGCTTTGTGAAGTAGGACCCAGGTGTGTAAATGCATCGCCAATTTACTGTGATGATGCTCTGCAGGTTTTGCAGTGTACAAATAAATTAGGATAAAACCTTTGATGTAAACTTGACTCATGATATAAAAAAATTCAATGATACAATAAACTACATGTTTATAGATCTAAGAATTTTTATTTGAATTGATTTTAAATCAGTCCCGTTATTGGTGAGAGTTTCTGTCACATATTCTTTTAAAACAAAAAAAATAGTAATAGTCATACAACATAAAACTGACCAATAAAAGAACACCCATAAACTTAATAATGAAATTTAAACAACTATTGAGGGTCTACTCAGATATGACGAGTCATTTAACACATTCTCATATACATACTATGAGTGACATCCCACTAGGATGGAGGAAAATTTACTTTCACAGTAGATGAAATGAAAAAGGTAAACCTTGTTGTTTGTTTCTTATAAGCTTCATTAGCTGCATCGGCTGTATTCTTGTTAGCCTACAGGTAAAATTCCTTACAGATTTGCACAGTTCTCTCTAAACCTGCAAAGAAATGACATTTATTTAATTTTAGGCATTATTGCTTCCAATACCACAAAGACTTCTTTCATAATAGAAATAAAAAAACACTTGTACCTGTCAAAAGAGGCCCCAGTGTCTGCAGAGAGGAAGTGAGAGCTGAAGTTTGCTTAAAGGGTCAAACTTGTTCATTACTTTGCAAGTTTGTCTCGCTAATTACCCTGGATGGACTAATGACAACACATTAGTTCTAATTGGCTTACATCACTCTGAGCTGGCGTGCTGGGCGAGTGAAATTGAATCAAAGCTGTAGGACTGCGTCAGAATATGCGTTACTATCCTAATTGGCACACTCTCAAATGAGTGGGACGTGGCACAGAGCCAAATGGGGTTGAGGGGTAAGCCTGTGTTTGTTTACCATACCACTAATACACGCTGATCACTTTATCTAGATATTAAGAACTTGATATTCAGAAATATAATTTATGTTTCTGTGAGCTTTTATCTTCATCCTTTGTTTAATTTATTTATTATTATTTATTCTTACGACAGTTTCTAAAAGATTATTCGTGGATTATTAACAGTTTATGAGTGTCCTAAAGAGAAGTATAGGCCTACATCGTGTCTGTGTCTGTGTAACGCTCCTACTCCTATCATTATTATCTTATTTGAATCAAACAAAAGAGAGACGCGACGATGAAAACGCGTGACAACAATGTCCAAGTGCCCCATTGTACGTCTTAAAGGACAGACACGTGCAACATAACACAGATAAGGAGTGAAAGGGGAGGGTCAGTGTTGGCTGGTGTGTGCGTATAGGTTGTGTTTGTGAGCGCGCTTAAAGATAGCCTCTAGGGATATTGGAGCAGCACACACCCCTACAGCCTGTTTAGAGAAACTCCCCTTTCAGCACTCTGGACAGAGGCAGTGCTGGCCGCGGTTTTTCTTCTTTTTCTTCTTTTTTTTCTTTTTGGTTGAGGTAAAGTTGTAGGGTGCAGGCTCACAGTTGGATCAGCTGACGCTGCTAATGGTCGGACACTTTCCCATTGACACCCGCCCCTCATCCCGTGCTTATCAACAAGGCATCAAAGAGCAACTTGATGAATATTCAAAGCTTTCTACCTCGGAGACAGGCGAAAGGAGAAAGGTCGAAGGACGCCCTTTTTTAAAACACGTTTTTCTGAAGTAGGCTAAGCTTCTTTCGAGCAGACCTCAACAAATTCAAGAGGATAAATCGCCAAGAAATCGGTTTAAATCCAACATTCATACTCAGTAATTCTTTTTTCCTGTTCCTCTTACATTTTCTGAAAAAAATCTCAGACTTTGTGCGACTTTATTCTTTATTTTGACCATCAAAATGCTGTTGGAACACCCGGGTTCAAGCTGTCCAAATACCGGAAATTTCTCCCGGTATAGTTCAGGCCAAGGTAAGGGACAGTTTTATTACTTCCCATTTTCTCAAGCTACTGTAAATTTTGAGTTTATGAAAGTAGTTATCATATACAAGAAGAATAATTTTAATTGGCACCCTATAATGCGTAAAAGAGTGAAGTTGTTGTTAAAGGGGCAAAATCAGCACAACTGGAATGGACTGAAAACCATGGAATATGTTCTGTAAAACATATAAATTAATTAAAAAATCCAAACGAAGACTGTGGACCACTTATTTATTTGTTTTTTAATTGATTCAGCTGAATTAACATTACATGTAAAATTATGAGCGCAGAAAGACTTCCAATAAAAATAGGCAATACGTGACGATGTCAGAAGACTGTTTAGAAGCGTTTCTTTTGAGAGAGACGTTATGAATCCTTAATGAGTCTTCATTGTTGGAGAATCACACCAACAGATGTTATGCGCGTGCTGTCATTTTACACCGCCGCCTGTCACGGGAGCGCAGGGCGCGCAGAGCGCAAGATAGAACCTGGATCCGCTGATGTGGCGCTACCCTCTGCGGATAAACGACAGACTGCTGAAGCAAAGCAGCTCCGCAAACATCTCAGCGTGCTCAACAGGTGTCTCATTCCTGTCCTGAGAATTGGAACACCTGAAATGAAGGTAGTGGTGACTGGCACGGGTGCGTTCAACGTTTTAGCCAACAAATGAGCTAAATTGCGGGTGGTTTATAGTAGATTATTCATTAGATTTTAGGATTAACCACAGTTGATCCTTTTTTAAATGTGGGTCGTAGTAGATTTTTTAAATTTCGCGTTATTAATGTGTCAATTACAAAAACAAAGAGGGAAAGATGGAATAGAGATGTGTGAAACCTCGAATAGATCCACGTTTGGAGCGCAAAATTCCTTTTCAAAATGTTTGCAACTTTCCCTATAACTGACTTACTCTGATGGCAATTATATGACCTTGTTGTCACATTACTGTCGGCTGACCCCCCTCAAAAGCGAGCGATCAATAGGCCTATAACATAAAAATTATTACAAAGCTGAAAAGTAAGAGGGGCATCCATGAACCCCACACCTTTTCTCCAAAACGGGTTTCATATACTTCTGAAATACAGGCAAATGGGGCATTGATTTTAGATTCATCAGTAGACCAGCCGGTTGTGGCACTACCAGTGATTTCCCCAGGCGCTCTTTTGAGCCAAAGATCAGTGTCAATAAAATTCATTGGGGTGCTGGTCCGATCAACATGTTATTGAACAGCCAATCTCTCTCCTAAATAAACACTTGTCTTTAAGCACTAGGCCTCATGAACGAAGACGGCGTGTGTGTGTGAGGGTGTGTATAAGCGCACCTGAGTTATTCAAATAGTGTAGTTTATTTTTAAAATCACCTTTTTATCATCAGATACAAACCTGACAGGATACCGTGTTTGATCTGTCTTATAGCTATCAGTCAAATAATTAAATGCAAAGTAGACCGACACAATACTACTAATACTACTACTAATAATAATAATAAAAGTTAAAAAGGGAATTTTTCTACAAGTTGCTGCTTTTATTTTTTTAACAAATTATAAAGGCAAAATATTGCCAAAAATATTTGCACAATAGGGTTGTTTTTTGTCTGTTTTATTAGCGGAATATCAGCCTGGAGTTTTTTGTTTGTTTGTTTTTGTTTTTTCCCCTCCTGATGCAGCGTTTAATGAGTGAAACTACTTCTTTTCCACATTGGTTCTCAAACATCTTTAGAACAGTTTTTTACTTTAATAAAACCCAGAAATGCAGAAATTATGGAACAACGGGTGAGAAAAGAAATTAGTTTTGCCACATGGTGCACAATTGGGGAAATCCCGGGATGCGCCACTAAAGGGCTGAAGAAAACTATTGTTTATACATTTTTAAGTTTTGACGGACAAAATAAAGAGTACATGAAGGCAAAAAACATTTTCTTCTTGCGTAGAGCAATTACCAGCGTTTCTCAGCACTTAAACGCGATTGGCTTCTCCTCTCACCTCCTCCGGCATTCCTCTTCCGGGTAACGTACTCAGTAGGTGATGTTGATCTATCTCCCCCGTCGCCCGGGAAACGGAGAGGCGTAATCCTGCACAGCCTTCAACACTGGGAAGCATAAAAGCAAACTCCATTGCACCCACGCGCGTTATGGTCTCTTTGGGCTCCATGCTACGCAAATTTGAAAACACTTGATGAGTGCGCGTGAATGCGCGTGTGTTTGTGTGTGGAAAGACACGAGCAAGGCAGGTTTGCGTTGATGTAAGCGTAAATCATGAGCAATGGATGGACATGGTGAGCGCAACTCTCCCAAAGAGGGACCAAACAACACTGAGATGCTATTTGCGCTTCTTTCGCAAAGGGAGGAGTTGCGTAAAGGTAAATTCAAGACAAAATATTAAATGGTTTATATTACGTTCATGTTTGTGTTGAATAAGTTTGTATGTAAAACCCCGGTTTTGACACGGGCCTCTTGTTGTGCAGGCTTCAATCTGTTGTGCATCTGTTGAAAGATGTTGTGAGTATTTCGATTTTTAGTGCGCTTTTATTTTAAGAGTTTATCATATAAATGCAGATTGAGACCGAGAGCAAGTCTCATAAAACAGCCTAATAGACTGAAAGTCCGTGTTTCAAGTGTCAACTTTTGATCTCAGCTAATTATTGTTCAAATTTAATTAATATTATAGGATGTGACATATAGTTTAACTCAATTTTAACGTTGCTTGAATTCAGGATTTGTTTTTTATACGTATTTTCAATCAGACATTTTATTGTGTAGCACCGCGCAAGTGGACAAAAGTCGTGCTGTTTATTATAATGTCCAGAGGTAATAGTAGATGTTCAGCTATTGTAATTACACTTTTACATTTATTTTACCGATTGTAGCCTGAAGAGGTTATTTGCATAACTCCTCACCCACACGGGGAAACAATCACAAAAAGACATTAATATGATGTATTTATCATTTCAATATTCTTAAGTGAGCCTTGAAGGGCGAACTAATTGCTTGGGCAATTAGCTTGGTTTGTACCATGAGACCACAGACCACAGCTTTCTAGTTTTACCAAGCGCACTGAATTAATGATGGGCTGGATACACCTGCGTTTGACGTGGCCACCGCTGCACTTATGCAGGCTTGTTGGTGATGCAAGACGAAATGGTTCTTCAATGTTTCATGAATTGTCCGCAGCAAAACAATATGGGTGCGATTCCTTGCACGGATGGAATATGGAGTGGTCGAGCTTCTTTTAATTAATAATACACAGGCCGAATAACGTCTCATCTGTTATTTCAGATGCTCATTTGGACTGTTTTGTTTTCATCAGGATTTCTAAGGAACGCGTAATTTTCCTCGCAGCATTAATGGAGCCTGCATCAGAAGTTTTACCTTTATGTTTCTGGCATTTACTTTTTTTCCATGACTGAGATAAAGTATTTTTTCTTATTAAAACTTTTTAATTCATCCCTTTTTTATATTTTTAAGGCATTTGATTAAAGTTTTTTTAGACTGTGAGCACAACACGTGTTTTTAGGCTACGGGCCTGAATGAGAATATCTTTAGGTAGCATATGATTCAATGCTAAGGCATGCAATAATTTTTTTAATTTATCCTATTCCATTATTGATCTCACGGTCTATGATGAAACCAAGTGTTCATCTCCAGTCGTTATAGCATGATCAGTGGTTACTTAACAGAATTTTAGCATCAATTATTCAAGAATGTGTAAATTCCTCGGGACACTTCCAAAGTATTAATGAATAAATTGCGTAAAATACTTCATAAACTCTATTTCGAGCATGTGGCGACTCGATAACTGTACCTGAATAAATGATCAAATGTCTTTTTCCTCGATCACATTGAATAGCCTAACGCTATACGTTAAAACTCACATTTGGAAGTGAGGCTGTTCTTCTAGTGTATTATCATGTTTTATTTAAATTATACTGCAGATTTTGGCTGATTATCACACAAGCTTTATCCCCTTTTACCTCTTTAGGAGCTGCAGTCTGTTATGTATTAGACGTAGTTTTCATTATAATTATTAATATTGAAAATGTACGAAAAAGGGAAAATGCAACAAGACAAAGGGATGTGCCATGGAGAAAATAAAGGAAAAAAGGGCCTTTTATCCACCTTGTGGTTCTTTTTTTTTGTGCTGGTTCTCAGATGATGTCCTTACTGGAACTGCAGTTACATGATTGTTTCAGCTTTGGTATCCAATAAGCTGGATCACTTTGCGCTCACGTTATTTATCACCTAAACCCTTATTTCTTTTGCAGAAATCCCAGTGTGCGCAGGCTGCAATCAACACATCGTAGACCGCTTTATCCTCAAAGTGCTGGATCGCCACTGGCACAGCAAGTGCCTAAAATGCGGCGACTGCCAGGCACAACTTGCGGACAAGTGCTTTAGCAGGGGTGACAGCGTCTACTGCAAAGAGGATTTTTTCAAGTGAGTTGCCTCTAGAAACAAAATCAAGCGTGCAATATAGTCCTTTTTTTAATCAATATTATAGTATGTATTGATGGAAATTCTGCAATCTCCCCGAAGGAGATTCGGGACCAAATGCGCAGCTTGTCAGCAGGGGATACCGCCAACGCAAGTAGTGAGGAGAGCGCAGGACTTTGTGTACCACCTGCATTGTTTTGCCTGCATTGTTTGCAAGAGGCAGCTGGCCACAGGTGACGAGTACTATCTGATGGAGGACAGCAGGCTGGTCTGCAAGGCCGACTATGAGACTGCCAAACAAAGAGGTAAGCTGCTCTTAGCATTTCATCAATAACCTGAATATGCTTGTAAATAACTTCAAGGTACATAGTATGAAATCCGGTGTGTAGACTTATTACTCCTTAATTATATACCTGGAATTGTGCGTTTGACGTGACAGTGAGGTCATCCATAAACTCTAACCCTCCCGCGTTAATTGCATCGTTGCCTGCAACTCAATCGATTCTAAACTGCGCGCAGTGCAGGCCGCTGGAGGCGCGCACGTGCACTCTGCACTTGAAAGGATCAGCTTTCAATAACTCTTAATATGATGTGATGAAGATCGTGTGGGGGCCGTACATGTGAGAAAAGATGCTCAGCGAGTCCTTTGGGTGGACATCTGTACATTATAGTAAATATGTGTTTTAAATGAAGATTTAATGTGGGAAAAATCACTACTAGTTCCTTATGCCCAAAACCTGTAGGCTATATATATTTATTATTATTATTATTATTATTATTATTATTATTATTATTATTATTATTATTCTTATTATTATTATTATTATTTATATATTCATTCATTCATGCGAAGCTGAGTTAATATGGAAAAATTAATACCTTAACTAAGCAATCTGAATAAATTAAAGTGCACCAGGTAAAAGTGCTTTATTAAAGTTTTACAAATTTGTTCATTATGATAGATTAATTACTTTTGTTTGTTTGTTTTACTGCATTAATTCACAAGGATTCATATTTAAACAATACTACTATTTATAATAGTCTAAGCTCTATAAAAACATGTATTGTTCTAGACTTTCAGTGGTATGTTGGGTCATAACTTATACACAACCTCTTGAAAATGTATGATATTTACAAAAGATTAAAAGCATACAATTTGTCCTTCATATTATTTCAATTTTATTTTTTAGCAGTCTTGCTCCCTGCAGTTAAAAAACAGTAATCCAGCACTTAGTTACTGAAAATGCCAGCAGGCATTCCTGGTGAGACAGTTTGTGCATAGTAAGTTATATCTCCCCATCTGTTTGTTGTGAATTTACTGCGCTGATTTATGCAGCAAGTTAACACAAGTTTTTGGAAAACACACACGTTTATTTTACTAATGACAGGGTGCAATTACTTGGGCAGCATCCATTTGGTTGATGGGTTTTTTTTTTTATTTTGCTGTGCTGGCAAACAGATGTGCAGACATGATGCAGTTACACAGACAGTGCCAAACTGAGGTTTACAAGCAGAGGAGAACTTATGGAGAACTCATATATGTAAAATTAAGGTGTATGTTAGACCAGTGCTCTTCATCATGATATGATTTCCCTTGAATATTTTTTGTTGCTTATCCAGAATGTGTTGAGGATGACAGCATGAGGTTTAAATGTGCATTGAAAGATAATTTATATATATATTCTAAATGATTAAGTCTGTATTTTCATACATGTGTCTTTCTTTCAGAGGCGGATTCAACGGCTAAAAGGCCACGAACAACCATCACTGCTAAACAACTTGAAACACTGAAAAATGCTTACAATAACTCTCCAAAACCAGCCCGCCACGTCCGTGAGCAGCTATCTTCTGAGACGGGTCTGGATATGCGGGTTGTGCAGGTAAAGTATATTATTATCCATTATGGTCTATTCCATTAGTGTCCTGACTTCATTATCAATGGACAATTGTGGCTGATCTGGCAAAAGTGTACTGTATGAATAAGTGTGTGTGTGTGTGTTGGGAGGGGATTTATGGCTAGATGGAGTAAAATGAAGTCCATGTGAAAGTCAGCAGGGTTTAAGTGCAGGCTCGTTAACAATGCTAAAAGCGCCCCGCATATTGTCTGCTGCTGAAGAGCCTCACGCCGGTTGCTAACTGTTGGTCATATATATTGTTTTATTTGCAAGGACAAAAGTAGCGAGAGAAACCGTTAAAGCGCTCCTCATTATGCAGTGAAAGGGATGGGGTGAAGAGGGTTCACTCATGGTGGAATACCTTTAAAGATAATGTAAAGCTGTATGGGGTTTGAATACCTGAAAAGTATTTAATTTCTCTGGAAAGATAGGAAAACTACATGAAAGATTTAGACCACAAAGTCCAAGCAGAAGATAGTTCAAGAGCCGAAACAAGGAAAAATGTGATTTTATTAGCGTGCTAACCTGTCTGCTCCTTTGGGTGAAGACAAGTTGTAGTGAAGTTAATTAAATGTGTGATAAATCTGATTGAGGGGAGGATGGTTGCAGCATTAGTGTGCAGTGTCATTGCACTATTCTGCATCTTGGACACTCAAAGGTGTGAACTGCTGTCTAGCCTGTTCTTAAACATGAATTTTGTTTTAATGTTTTAAAAGTTGAGTGTGTCAAGGAAAAGGCATGTAAGGAATTTAAACTTGTGTGTGAACGTTGTTACATCCATAAATAACATTTGCTGTTGACCTTTTGTTGACTGGAAGATTGAGATTATGCAAGTTCATTTATAAGACAGTTTATTCATGTTGTTTTTGTATCACCTTTATAGCATAATTTTAAATACAAACATTTCTGTGGACTCATTAAAATATTTGACAAACACAGGATTTTGTTTGTTTCACACTCCAGGTTTGGTTTCAGAACAGGCGAGCCAAGGAGAAACGGCTAAAGAAAGATGCAGGGCGGCAGCGATGGGGGCAATACTTTCGCAATATGAAGAGGTCACGAGGAAGCTCCAAATCTGACAAGGACAGTATCCAGGAAGAGGGCATGGACAGTGATGCTGAGGTGTCTTTTACAGGTAAATGGAAACTGAAGGTTTTTTAATCTTTATTTTTATCAGGAAATAATCCATTGAGCTTAAGAATCTCTTTTATGGAGATGTCCTGGCAGTCCAAGATAAAACAGCAGCACAAAGTGTAGAATACAGCAGATAAGACATTTTTCAATATAAAATAGAATCACAATATCACAAAGATATAAAATGAAAAACATTCAAATTAACAATCGAAACAAAAAATATCCTGCAAGGTGAAGCCACCTCGACATTTTAATAAATGTACTAGCTTCTTTACACAAATATTGTATCTTGAGAGATGTATATGCAATATAATCAACTAAAATATGAGTGAGTTTGTATTTTTAGTCTCATCTCATTATTCCAAGTTTCAGAAAATATTGAGAGAAAAATAATTTTTGGAATGTTGGAGACAGGACCATGGTAGACTGTAAATCAGATGTTTACACAAACGAGCCATGAAAGATAAAGATTTTAAAATTCCCTATAAATATTAAATTACCATTTATTATGTTGTGATTTAGTAAGTTCGGAGTGACTAAATCACAAAATTTATCAACATTTTTCTAAATATGTTACAAAATAAACACATAAATGTATGTCCTACTCATATTTTTTACCAGCTAATAAAGAAATAATAAGCAATGACTAGCCAATATTAAGCAGCCATCGTTTTGTCTGCATTGTCTGACCTTAAAATGTTTGTGAATGCCCTTTTTTCTATCTTCATATTCAAAGCAGTTCAATCTACATTACTGACACACAGCATTTTTAAATGACAGTGTGCTTATATTCAAATCAGAACTTGCTCAAAGGTGTAGTGAAACCAGACAAGAAAACATTACATTATGACACATTACATGGCACATTCATGTCTTTTCCTCGGTTCTTATTTGTGGATTTACTTTGCCCTCTGAGTGAAGCTATTAATTTTGTTGATTCAACTAAATGAGCCAATATATGAATTAGGTACTCTTGTAACACCTGCTGTAGAGAAATATCAAGAAAAAGATAATTGTGTAAAATTGCTAGAAAAGATGTAAAGTCTAATAAAAATAGTCAAATTCAGGCAGATTAACAAATACCACTTTTCATTTTGTTTACACAGACGAACCACCAATGTCAGAGCTCGGCCATACTAACGGTATTTACAGCAGCTTGAGTGAATCTTCTCCAGCCGTGGGGGGTCGTCAAGGGGGTAACAATCACAGCTCCTTCCCACTTGAACACGGCGTGCTCCCCTCTCAAGATCAGTTCCATGACATCCGCTCGAACAGCCCCTACGGCCTTCCCCAGTCACCCGGATCACTGCAAGCACTACCCAGACACCAGCCTCTTATCTCCAGCATCGTCTACCCTGACTCTGGCCTTTCTATCATGACCCAGGGCAGCGGACCAGGGATCAACCCCACTGTGAGGGTTTCCATGGGAGCAGCCAACGGCCCCAGCTCGGACCTCTCCACTGGCAGCAGCGGTGGATACCCAGATTTTCCTGCCAGTCCTGCATCCTGGTTGGATGAAGTGGACCATGGGCAGTTTTGATTGATCAATAGGAAACTTAACTCTTATTTTTCTGTGTCTTCTATTTGGACTTAAGAAGTGGAAAATAGTCAAACAGATGATGTGATTGTCTAAAACCTTCAACTGCTGAAAAAATCAGACTGCAATATTTTCAGCATTGGTGATCTAAATGAAAAGAAGATAAGGTCAACCAGTTAAAGCACTTGGCCATCGCTCTTTTTTTTTTTTTACTTGTGAGGCTTCCTGAAAAGCAAGCATTTTGTTAAGAAGATTTCCTGAGACCACTGTAAAAGCTCTTTTAGACCAACTGCTACACTGCAGAAAGAGACTGAAAATATTTAAACATTCAGTATTGGAAATTTTACTAACTCAGCTCTCATCCCACTGCTCAGTTAACCTCAGTGTGTTCAGGTGAAGAATCCAGTTCAACATTCAGAGTCTTTAAATGTCTGGTTGTTGCCAAATATCTATATATAAATATATAATGGTTTATGATTGTGGAGACTTTATTTTTATACAAACCCCTTCTTGGACGTGAATAAGAACCAGGGCATGAGGACTTTGTACATTTTTGAACAGGGATTTAGGCAAAAATGTAGATGTTGTTTTAAATGGTACCTAGGGGTCCAATTACTTCTATGCATTTGTGTGTTCTCAGATGTGACTTGTTCGTTTTGTTCTACTGGAAACCACCCCAAGGAAGAACTGTAGCGCCTCGGGGATCTGATGTATATGTTTGTTTATGTGCAAAATGTTTCATGTATTATTTATTCCCTCTGGTAATAATTATGGTTCATAATTAAATGGCAGGAGTTTAATAAATTTGTCACCTAATTCAAGATGAAGTTTGTCCTCTGTTTTACTTTGTTTTGTTAGTTTCTATTTTTATCGGTCTACAAAACGTATGTACTCAAAGATAACTGCATATGCATTCATATATATTTTGGTATTTATTTATTTTTTCATGTCTATAAGACTGCACAGTGGTGTGGTGCAGCCTTACAGCCTTACAACAAGAACGTCACTGGTTCGGACAGTTTGTATGTTTTCCCTTTGTTAGCAGGGTTTCTCTGGGTTCTTTGGCTTTCTTCCCACTGTCCAAAGACGTGCATGTTAGGTTGATTGGCCAATTTTCCTTAGAAGTGAGTGTGTGCCTGGTTGTTTATTTATCTGTGCTGGCCCTGTGATAGATTGGGAACCTGTCTTTGGCGTGCCCCACCTCTCACCTGATGGTTACTGGGGTGGGCTCCAGCTGTCCACGACCCTTCACTGGAATAGGTGGCACAGATAATGGATGAATGAATGTCTACAGAACATCACAATGAAACTAGAACAAGCCTATAGTTCTGCTTCTGTCTGCAAATTTAGTATCTGACTTACTACCAACACTGTATCAGGGGTTCAACAGCTCTTTAGCGGAGAAATTTGATGCAGTCAACTCATCAATTCAAAGATTACTGAGTCTTGTTTGCCCAAATGCACCTCTGAGAAAGGAATCTCCAATCCATTATCCAAGGAGAGATCGAGTGCCCCTTGTGAATTTCCTCATTTGTTTAGTTATTTAAAGTCAGGTTCAATTAAATAAATTAAGCATTGAACGTGTGTATTGGTCTGCGTGTGTGTGTACACACACATTCATAAGTGCATGCCAGTGGGGGTGTCCATACTTGTACAGTATGTTTATGCATTTGCTTGAATGACATTTTATAATTAGTAAATATAGATGTGGAATGTATTTATTTATTAATGAATACTTCCTCTCATAATTGTTTTGTACTAACTTTCTAAGGGTGATTTAGTGACAGCTATTGTGACAGATATTAAAAAGTGGTACTGACAATATCAAATGCCAAAAAGTTATTGCTGCCTCATTTTCACTTTGAAGCCAGCAGTAGCTATGAAAACAAAAACTAAGATGGGGTGTGTTTATGCCTGTGTTTGAACTGAACTGCAGGGACTAAATAGTCTTTGACAGTATTACAAGTGTTATTGGTATTAGAGGTATTACTGGTACTAATGGTGTCCTGGTTTGAGTAAATGGCAGAAACAAATGCAAATCAAAGAGTTTTTAAATTAAAGTTTAAATGTGGAATAAATCGGGTAGAAATTTAAAAACAAACAATTCACAACACTGAATACATTTTTGGAATACCAGATAGCAGGGCATTATAATAATTTAATCTACTAGGGTTGTGCTGTGCTGGCAAGAGAGAGAAATGGGTGCACACTAGCAACCTCATCGCCCTGAGATGACACTGTCATGAAGTGGCGCTATATAAATAAAGTTGAATTGAATTGAATTGAACTAGCAATAATTTTAAGATAACAAAATCCTGTTTTTGTCACATTTCTAACATACGGAATAAAACCCAGCACAATCAAAAAGAACACACAAGTTCCTCCTGCACTACAAATTAAAATCATCTCTCTCGTCCTCAGAACCGATAATTAAAACTTCAGTTTTGTCCTGGTTCAGCTGTAAGAAGTGCCTGCCATAAATGACACAGTTTAAAAGAGTATGAACTGGCTGTAAGTTATCAGGCGGCATGGCAATATAAAAGTGGGTATCATCAGCATAGCCATAAATCCTGATGATATCCCCAAGAAGCAACAATATACAGATTACATGGTATTGGGCCTAAAATATAACCTTGTGGAACCTCACACCAGATTTTATGGATTCTTGAGGAGCTAGTATCCAAGCTTACAAAGACCTGTCAAACCATTTAGGTAAAGTAAAACCATTTTAATATCTACTGTGTCAAAAACTGATATCTAATAGCACCAAGGCCGAAAGCTTCTGAGAGCTACACCTGACCATTTTTAACAGCAAACAACATTGTTGATGCATGGGGTGGGTGGGTGGCCTCCAATATCAAATTTTTATAATCAAATTTAATGATTTTTTTTAAGCATGTAAGCTTTAAGTGAATGCATTTAATTCCTGTTGAATTTGTGAAAACTTGCATAAATTACTGCATTTGTTGATCTGTAAACTATGACATAAATGATGGCAACAGCTGGCTGTCTTCAAGTTATCGAGTGCAACTACAAGCTTCTCCCACGATTAAAGGCTGCCTACTTTCCTCCTCAGGTTCCCACAACAAGAAAAGGAACACCGGACAGGCCATTCAGCTAAGCCCATCATCTGAGTGGCAGGTATCATTGTTGCCTCACAAAAGCAACAGATGTGTAACTTGATCCAAACACTATTTGGTAAAGACAGTAAGGGGGTGAGAGTGAACTGTCACAAGCTGCACCAGTCTCCTAAAATGCCCTCGCTGCTTGAATTAGAGTATTTTGGTTTGTGTGTGTGTGTTTGTGTTTTGGGTAAGAATTAAATTGAATTGAATATGTATTTATTTTAAACCTGCATACGTAGTTCATACCATTAACATTACAGGCACAAATGCATAGTTCTTTAAGGGGATGGATGAAGCAAATTTTTACAGATCTGATCCTCTTCCCACCCACTCATCACAACCCATTACAACCACATTATAATGCAATAAAGACAATAAAACACAAAACACTGTAAAGACAGAACAACTAAACAATGCATTCACACTCTCAGGCACACATGACACTGGACTGGATTAATAAGATTATTTTTTGCAAGCAGAGAGCTCTTGCCACTTTAAATTTAGTGTCTAAATATGTTTTTGTTGAAGTCAGTCTTAAACAAACACTTACATGTATTTGTAAAGCTCTAAATCATCACCAGATTTCTAAACCAAATGGTAATTATGGTCAGATTTTTTTTTTCTTTGAATTTTATTTCTGTCACTTACAAATCTCTTGTTTCCTTCATATTCCTGCATGGCTTTTGTAAGACACTGCCACCAAGCAGGTGTGAGATTTTGGTGTCTTTGTGACAAACACATCTTAACAAACAACTGGGATTATCTTACCCCACTCTTTCAAATTGATTTAGAAATCCACCATTTTCTTAGTCTAAGACTTAGACTAAGATGGGTATGCACTTTGTTAGATAGGCTGTATTGAACTAGGTGACTTAACAGCACTGCAATGAGTAAGTAAGTGGTGGGAAAATGATGTGAGAAAAGGGAAATGTAATGTAATACAATGGTATGTGCATTTCACATGGAAAGGGTATCTTGGGTAGAAAGGTCAAACAAATGTTTTTCTATTCTGTAGTCATTTGGCAGACACTTTTATTCAAAGCAACTTCACATGTGGTCATTTTTAACTATTGCAATTAACCTAACATGCATGTCTTGTGGGTGAGAGAAAGCCTCAGTTTCCAGAGTGAATTAACCATACACAAGGAGAACATCTAAGCACCCACAGACCCAACACCCCCTCCATCCGAGGCTCAAACCAGCAACCTTCTTGCTTAGGCCAGAGTGGTAACCACTACACCACTGTTTCTTAAACATTTAACCTTCTTTTCTAACTTAAAAGCAACAAGGTGACTAAGATTGCTGAGTGCTGTGTGGGATTTCTACTATAGATGTAGTGCAAGAAGTTGAAGGTTTGACCAATAGAGCCAGTTTTTACAAAAAGTAGTATTACATAAATAAAGCATTTTATGTTTATTCTGTTTCATAAATAATCTTCATCTGCATTTCTTTATGTAAAACTGAAGACAGGAGTCTGTTGTATTGATCTGAGTGTAAAATGTTAAATTTGTTCCTTGACTTGATGTTGCCCCCAGTTCACAGTTATCTAATTTCTACTCGAAAGCCTCATGAGGTCTGAGATGGATAAACAATTTTCTGATCCAATCATAAGCATTCAGGCTTAGACAATAACTCAGCTTATAATGTTTTCATTCTATAAAATTGATAGAACTTTTTCCCATTGAATTAGTATTTATATTTGTTTATCTGAAATATCAGCATGTGTACATGACTTTACAAGCTTACAAGTCTTTGCTGATGCGCCAAGATTTTTTAGAGATTTTGAAATATTTATATCGTATATTTATGGACTTTGTTTCTATGTGGCATGTCTGCAGTGTTGTGTTGATTGTTGATTCAATACAGCCGAACTATTTTCTATACAAGCAAACAATAACGTATTATCATTTCTCAACTTTTTTTATTGTCCTAAATGTATTAAACATAAGAACATTTAATCTGGCTTGTAAAATAACTTGAATGTGAACTGTTTCTAATGAAAAGCAGCTACCCAACTTGAGTTTGTGTCATATTTTATGGTGCAGTCAAAAGCTTTATATTGATTATTCTAAACTCATTGTTACTACAGGAACACATTAAGAAAAGGTATTTAAACAGTAAATCTGTTCTGAATTACTGTTTAACAGAACTTTATTTATGACAGATGATTCTCAAGTCAAATCAAAATGCTGTCCTTACAAATTTGCCACTGGCAACCCTTTAAATATCAATGAAAGAAACTTGTAAAATGAAAAATTACAAGGTGTAGGAAATGAAATCCTGAGACTGTTCAAGCTGCCCATTGCTTGGCAGCTACTGTGAAACTGCTGGTTTTAACTGTCCTTTCCGTAAAGGACTGTAATCCTGGCAGGATGCCTGTTGTCTCTCATATGTAATGTTCTCTCTCTCTCTCTCTCTTACACACACACACACAAGCTACAACGTCATGTCATATGGTGGTGAGTAAATCAGGCCTGACAATAACACCTCCCTTGGGTCCAACACATCACAACTACAATTCAGACCTAATGGAGCAGCAACGGAGGGTAGGCCGTTTGGTGTGTGTGTGTGTGTGCGTGTGTGTGCGTGTGTGTGCGTGAGTATCACTGTGTGCAAATGCATGCACGGAAGAAGTGGTAGGCTCTTTTTCATTTTGGGTACCCTGCAAAGGAAAGATGAAGGGATGAAGCAATGAGATGCAGAAGGGGAATAGGCACCGTTGATTTTCTGTGGAAGAGATATCGATCAATTATGCGTTAATTGGAGAGAATCCTACCAATCCTAATGGTTTTGTTGGTATATTAATAAGAGACTTTCTAAATGTAAAAATAGAAAATATTGTTTTCTTTGTAGTGAGGAGTCTGTATTTATAAGCTACTGGAAATCTAATTTCCCTAAGGAGTCACCCCAAAGGGATCAATAAAGTTAAGTCTAAGTCTAAGAGACCAGTTGCAGAGTTGAAAATATGTCTGAGTCCTTTTTTTTTAAAAAAGTTGAAGAGTTTGATTTCTGTCTCTGTCAGTGAAAATATATGTCTCTTAACAAATCAAAACCCTTTTAATTAATAAAAATGTAATTATATAACTGGAGAAAAAAAGAAAAAAGGTCATCTAGAGGGAAGCGACCTCATGGTGATGCACATTGTGAATAACAAACTGCAAACGCAGCACTGACCAACATAAGATTTTTGTTTATGTTGTAGATTAATGGCATCTACAGCTGCATTAGAGCAATCTAACTGATCAACACAGTCATTAGCGTGTGTTTTCACTGACAACTTTAATCAAATCCATCACAGCTCCACCCTCCCATTACTCACAGCAAGCTGCATAATTATTTCTTCATTTCATTCTTAGACGGGAATGCAATATCTAGTAATCTGTCTGCAATGGTTGACTGAAATGCATTCAGGAGCTTTCATATTAGAAACGTATTGGCTAATGTATCACTCAACTCTTCCTCTCTCTGCTGGCGTTAGGATGTTTGTCATTTTTTAATGAAATCATTGAAGCACTCTGTACAGGCATTACGCTGGGAGAGTGTGTACGAGACACACCAACCAAATAACAGCAGTGCCGTTAGTGATTTTTATCAGATTTTTTTACCACTTTTTTATCCTTTTACAAAGGAAACTTTTGTTCTAGTATGTAGTTGCAATAAGATTTTTTTATGTGCAAAAAACCTTACTGCTGCTTTCTTTGCCCATATTTTTAAAAGACATTCAAATGTATAAGAACAAATTCCAGCGATAGCAGCCAGAACTTTCAAATGATTAATTTTATGCAGATTTAATTAATGTCCTGTGGATCAGCTAACTGAAAAATGTGTTCTGCACTTTTTATGGATATGGATACATTTTATGGATGATACATTTTCTGGCTTTAATTCTTAGTGATCACAATCCCATTCCTCCAGTTTGACAGTGATGATGCAAGCATCTGCATAAACAGCTGTGTTTGTAAACATATTTTTTAATCTTACTTCATCCAGCCTTAGCTTCCTTATAATGTTGCCAGGACTCATAGCAACACATGGTCATATTTGCTTCACAGTGGGATAATCATCGTCTTTCTCATTAGGAGCCTTGGCTGTGCAAAGGGCCATCTTGGGGCCTTTTGGCATCTATGAGGTGTTAACAGCTCCCCAGGGGAGGCTGTCTGGCTCTCAAATAACCCTCGACCTTTCCCGCCCACAAACGCAACAGTCACCAAACCACTCAGACTCACAGATGGCCTCTACACCAGCAGCCAGCCCTCACACTTTTCAATTATCACAACGCTCAGGGAAGGCCATTGCTCAGCTGTCACATCACAGTGACATGAAAAGCAGAGAGGCCAGAGAAGGATGTTAAGATGGAAAATTCCTGCATCTGGAACATAGACAACACTCAAAGTGCTTCTAACTTAAATGGACAATACCGCATTCCTGTTATAATCATTAGAAAAGGTCTTTGTACACAAACATCTCTGATCTCTGGTTCAACGAGATGATAAGTCACTTAGTATAATTATCTGAAGAAGCAAAGACGACAGAGCTGAAGTGCTGGTGGCTTTAAGGTTTTTTCTCCTTCATGACATGGAGGGTGTGGAGCAGAGACACATCTTGAATGGGTGCTTGTTTGTGTTTTAATTTGTACATTGCCCAAACAAATAGGAAATTGCTGAAACCTTATTAGGAAAAAAATGCTAAGACATTCAATGATGTAGCTACAAGCAGAAACTGTTTTATTTGGCATAAAGACTAAATAAAGACACAAGAGTACAGTTTTGGTGACAGGAGGGCAGAGTAATGGTTACTATGTCAAAATTGTTGTGAAAAATGTTTGGAAAAAAGTGTGAAGCCAAAGTTCAACCAGGTTAGATAGACTTTACAAGTTTAATATTGCAGTGAAACTCGCTAATATTACTTTTTGTTTACCTGTGGTTATGTATTAGTCCACAGTTCTTGTGCTTTAGGATAAAAATCCACCTCAGCCAAAATGTTTAAACTAAGTGTGTTCTTCACTGACCTGTCTGTGGCTTTCATTAGAAATGTTTCTTCCTTTTAAGTGGTTTATTGCATCTAAATATTATTGTACACGGAAAAGTTAAAAGGCAGCATATATATCCATAAAACAATTATAAAGTTTCACTGGGCACTAAAAGAAATGTACATCTTTTTATATATATGTCTTAATGCAAATATAAATCTGTATCATTTTTTTTTCATCTGGGAGTAGTACAAGTGCCAGTTTATGATGTAAACAAATTCCAAGTCTTTCAAGATGAACATTAGTGTAGACTATCTCTTGCATGCACTGTCCACATGCTCAAAATCTGCAGGGATTTGCAGGTTTCTGGGGAACTAGAGATTTGTGGATGTATATCCAGCAAGGATTTTATGAAGAATTTCCAGTAAACTACAAAATTATGTAGTAAAACAATCCTAAAATATGTATTACTCTTTATTATAGTGCTCATAAGTTATAACATGTGTTTTTTGGTGATGTATTTAATTTAGTTCAATGCAGTTTTGTTTGTATAATGCAACTTATACTCCAGTTAAAACAAATCTACTATATGATCTACATCAGTCCAGTTTATAATAGTAATAATTTTGTTTTATTTTAATAACAAAAACCAATTATATTGGTTTGTATGAACTGTGTTTATATAATGACATTCAAAATATTTCTTTTTTTATTTTTAGTATATTATATTATTATTACTATTATTAACAATAACAATAATAGTAATTTAAAATCTCATCCAATATTTGGTTTCAGTGTAAACATTGTTTTCTGTTAATTTCTGCATCTGGGGTGAACAGGTAATCAATGTGGACAGAAGCACGTGGCAGAGGCCAGGTCTTCCCTCATTGGGTCTGACAAACAGAGTGACATCCATCACATAGACAGCAATGATGCAGCCCAGTTTGTTAGAACTGCTGTGAGCTGAAGGCTGAACTTTTTCTTACAGAGGAAGAAAGAAAGAAAATAACACAGTAACAGTTAAAGGTTGTTTTTGTTATTTCTGTCATTTATTAAAATGAAGATATTTGCAATAGACATGCATAGGGGATATTGGAGGAGATAGAGGTCTGAGCAGGGCAAGGTGGATTGTGAGACACTTGTTCCACTCAGGGAACATGCTCTTTAACCTTTCACCCTCTGGAAAGAGATACTCATTCCCGAGGAGCCGGACAAATACACTGAAATACCCATGCTGTTCAGCTTAACCTCCCATCCATCCAGAATGTGAATAAAGAGTACAACATTTTTTTATCTAATTTTTCATGCATGTATGTTTGCACCATTTGCACTTTTTATACAATTTCATTCTTTTTATTGTTGCTCTGTCATTGTTCTTAATTGTGCAATGACAATAAAGATCTTATCTGATTATATCTTATATTATGCAGAAGTAATGCTAAACATCTTTTTAAAAATGTAAATGAGCTGTGTATGATCCATTTATTATCTTACACATTGTTGCTCAGTTTTTTTATTTGTATTTATCTGTTTTCCAAAGAGAGATAAAACAATCCAGCGTCAGACTTCAGCCCCCTACCCTCTGCCAAAGGTTGCTGCCACCAGAAGCCAATGCTCAATCCAGGTTGGAACATTTGTTCCAGTCTCTCATTCTCTCTCTCTTGCTCCCTTAGCTGTTGTTTTCTTTCCTATTTTTCATAATTCACATCAGATGATCTCTGAAGAGATGAGTGCTGGTGGTGCGTGTTGGGGTAGGAGGGGTGAAAGTGGGTGGAGAGGACAAGGGGGTGGAGAGGGCATACACTTAATCCCTGGGTCAAGATGTATTTATCGAAGATTAATAACCGAGCAGCAATCTCATCACGCTCTCGATGATTTTATAATTTGGTTTCTGCGGGTAGGGAGGGTGGAGAGAGATCAGGGACAAAGACAAGAGGGAGATGCTGAACTATTGTTAATGCAATAGCAGAATACAGTAAGGTGAAACACACTTCAAGTTTGTTGTTATTCATAGGTTTTAAGGTTTTTTTTAAATGTAGTTAAGAGTACACATGCTCATCTCCTCGCTATGTGGTTTTTCTAAAAGACACCAACACATCATACATGTTTCAACAGTACTGAAAGCAATCTCCTCCAAACTCTGTTTTAAACACTGCATCTTCTCATTTGACATGTTGTAACCAAGCCGTACAGGTGTAGAACAGCATTATTTGAATTTACCTTCACCAGTTTCCCAGGCTCACACAGTATGCTGAAAGGTGGTTTTGTCATTTGTTTGTTTGGCTTTTTTATTTGTTCATTTTTACATGCTATAATTGATAAAAATGATCTGAATCTGCACCTGAATGGATAGATGGTTCTCAAAGGATGCAGCTATGTATTGATCTTTTCACAATTTAGCATTTTTGCAA
>JBAMHV010000020.1:9071893-9085138 GCA_037177535.1 Pseudomugil gertrudae | reverse complement strand
GTACATATTTTTGTTTCTTAGACTTCTGTAAATAATTTATACTGTAAATAATTTTTATTGCACATTCTTGCTGCAATACATGTTCACTTTATTCTGTTTTCTGCACCTTATTCTATAACAAGAGCTGCTGTAACCAGTGAATTTCTCCACTGTGAGATAATAAAGTCTAATCTAATCTAATCTAATCTTAAATAGCAAGACATTTCATGAGAACAACCTTATTACAAAAGAGTTGGCAGCTTTAAACAGATCACATGTTGCATTAGTAGGCATAAAATATGTCCAACTTGCTCGACATGTACCTGTTATTTTCCAGTTTTATGTGTTTAAAGCTGCTAAATGCTGTTATGTAAAACATACGTAACTAAGATCATGCATTCAGGTCTAGCACTATTACTTTTATGTATTTTTATACAGTTATCATGAAGTCATTTATATTTGTGTGTTTCTGTTTTTGCTTTAAAGAAACATGCAAGGAAAATCTGTCGCTGCTATTTCAACATTTTAATGTTTTGTCATTTTACTTTAAAAAAAACTTGCTGACCTATTATTTAACAGGGCTATTTTACTTTGACTGGACCCTTGCTGATGTAAGAGGACAATTTGTGTTGCAGGATAATCTGCTACTATAATCTGTAGTTATGATGATAAACGCATGTTTTCCACCTCATGAATCTAAACTTTCCAGCATGTAACACGTGGTACTTGGAATTTATCCTTTTTTATACCCGTAACCTTTTAAACTAGGCATTATGCCAGCAAGAAAAAGGTAGAGGTATTTCTTCCTGGAAGCTCAGGCAGATCTGGGTTTGGCAGCTTGATGGAAGAGTGGCATCTGAGCTGGGGTCCTTTTGTACTAGCTGTTTCATTAATGTGGCTAAGATAAAGATACTCAGCTCGCCTGGCACTTTGTTTCAGATTAGGAGACAGACGGAGGAAACTGATGCGTTTATCTTGTGTTTTCAATCTAGGCCATGCTGTGGTTCAACTCGCTTGTAGGTCCAGTTTCTTTAAAGCCGATAACCTTAACTGACACAAGAGCAAAAAGAGCTCATGAGGCAACAATATGAAGTGAAGGAAAAAGTTCCCATCTAAAATATAAAAGTGAGTCTGGTTTGAAAAGTCCAACACAAACACTCCTTTCAATATGCACCCATATTTTTACCACTGTGAAATAATTTGCAGCATAAATCTTCCTGCACTGAAATGTCCACATCAGTTGGTCAAGAGGGTTGACAGGGCAGCACGGTCCAAACGTAAATCAGCATAAGTGATCGGATGGATTTTTCAGTGTTAATGTATCGTGGCCTTGGCATGCACAATAACTCAGATGAAGGGAGGGAGAATGACTGTGTCCAGTATCCAGCCTTCTGTTTGCCAAACCAGTGTGGTTAGGTCATCAAATCGACAATGTGATTGACCCATCAATTGACCCCTGCTGACCTTTCAGGCCAATCAGGCTAATGGCGACTAGTGGTTCAAGCTCTACGTCCCTAGTATCCTTTCTCTTGCATCACTCATGGGTTTGCATACACAAATGCACAAGCCGACATACACAAGCATTCAGTTCAAATCGCTTCCAGGGGGTTTGTAACCCATCTCAATTTGTCTGTATTGGCACGCACATAACTGAAGGACTCTAGTTAGCATTGACCTTTCTCTTTTTTTATGCTTGTTAAAATCAACAGAGCTCCAGGCGGTTCATTTTATGATGCAATAACACAAAAAGACTGCTGGCCTCCACCTTATTTAGTACTTGTGAGTGGGTTTTTTCCAATTCCCGGCTTGTGTAAAATGTATGACATGCATTTGGGTTCATGCATTCGTATTAATCATGAAAATGCAGCATCACCATATTCCAACCAAGCTACCTGATATGAATCAATATGTCTCTGCAGGCTGAATCTCCATAAATCAATTATATAGTAAAATTCTTGGAATGGGTGTGTCTATGTGTGTATATTTGTGTGGGTACTTAAAGTGAGGGCTCTATTGAGCGGATCTAGCATGCAGTCACTGTATCATGATTCCAGTTATTTGACGTAATGATAGTGTATGGATTCTTAATTGCTATGAAAGGTAAAAATTTGTATAAGTTATCTCTAATTTTGTATAAAAGTTTATTATGATTATAATAAACATCTCTTTTTTAAACTTTTTGATCAGCTTGTTCTTTCTCTCTGTTTTGCTCCAGTAACATATTTATTCATTTATTTATTATGTTTATTTATTCATTTTTAATGGGCTGACCACCAGTTATAAAATATTTTATAATTAGCAATTGAATGCTGCTTGTATAGGGATCATTTAAAACAGAAAAAAGAAGGAAAAGATGCTATGATAGTCAAGCTGTAAAAACAATTTCAACAAATAATAAGTAACAAAAAACAATGAAGTGAATAATACAACAGTACAGTGTGATGGGTTCTCTACTTAGCACTAATCACATTGTTAAATCTTTATGACTGGCTATAATAAACACAGTTGAAGAATGAAACAAACTGCAGCAGCATATAATCTGATGTTGGATCTGAGGATCTCATCCCAGTACCACACAGCAGAGCACCTCTGGCTGGGACATGGGGGTTTTTGCGGCCCTCTATGGTAATGTTTCTCAATCCAGTTCCTCTGGGCCTTCTGCCCTACATGTCTTAGATATATTCTAACTCAAATAGACCTGATTCAAATAGATGAACTTCCTCATTAAGTTCTTCGAACGCCTGTTAACGAGCTATTCATCTCACCCAGGTGAATTTTTAAAGCAGTTACCTCATAAACATGCAGGGCAGTGGGTGCTGAGGACCAGGACTGAGAAACACTGGATATGCCTCCCCAAACCATCACTGACTCACTGTCATCCTGGAGTATATTGCAGGCAGCAAAACATTCTCCACAGCTTTTTCAGACTCTCTTACTTCTGTCACATAAAGTGAACCTGTTCTGCATCTGTGAAGAGCACAGGGTGCCAAACAGCAAATCTGCACATCCTGGTGTTCTCTGGCAAACAGCAAACAGGCTGCACAGGCTGCACAGTGTATGGCTGTGAAGACAGGCCCTGTTTGTGGATGTTGGGCACTCACACCACCTTTATGGAGTCAGTTTCTGACAATTTTGAGCAGAAACATGCACAAAGGAGCAGACAGCAGTCTTGCTGCTGGGTTGTTGTTCAATGACCCCCTCCACATTTTCTTGTACAATGTCCTCTTTCCTGTTATCTCCTCCATGAACTTGTTACTGTCTGGAAGACAGAGTACACATTCTTGCCACAGTACACATTGAATGTAGCAAAAAAACAGCAATTCCTGTCCATCTTTGATAGGTTTCAAACTCACATTACCTCTAGCAGTGAGGGCACTGGCAAAATGGAAACATTACCAAAAATCATCCAGAAAGTATAAAGACGGCCTCAACACCTGCAGGGACAATTCCCGAAAAAAGGTTGTTTTGTTAATTGCTTCGCATGTCCACCGGTTGTCTCCCAATTGCTCAGCAACAGGTGAAACTGATTCACAATCAATTGTACTTCCTATAGACAGATTGATATCACAGAAGTTGGACTAACTGAGTTACATGGTTATGATTATATGTACCATTTATTTATTTATTTATTAAACAGTGTGGTTTATTTCACTCAGATGCTTGTCAGTAGGACACAGTTCCACAGCAGGGCCTCCGGTTAATCTGCTCCCCATCTTTGGAACTCACTCCCTCATGTAACAGTGAATCACTCTCAATCTTCTAATCTAAACTCAAGACCCACCTTTTCAGATTAGCATACTCCAATTATTTCATCCATCTCCCTGCTGATTGTTTATTTATTTTTTATTGTATTGTATTACTGTCTGTTTTTAATTGATTGATTGATTTTTTATGACTGTTTTTTTTTTTATTATTTTTGTACGGTGTCCTTGGGTGTCCAGAAAGGCACCTCAAAATAAAATGTATTATTATTATTATTACAGGTCTGGCCTGCAGAGGGACCAGTGGAAGTCTGTATTATAGAGGTATACTGTTGACAATGTGTTTGTGAAATAAACAAGAGCCCCAAGAACCTCTCTGGAAAAGATTTCTGAATATCAGCTTATGTTGCTATGATGTATCATTCAGCATTAAGGGTGCCTTGAAAAATGTGAGAGATAGCATCATGGTGGCTCGCTTTTGAATACGTACTCGTGACAAGGTCTATGTCTCAGAAAGCTTCTTGTGTTTTTTCAGTGTCTATTAGTTCCATGTTCTTGTTCATTTTGCTGCATGTATTGTTGTATTATGTTGGATAATGTTGGTGGGCCTCCTCCCAACGCAGCACCTTCCATTTTAAGTTAAAGAAAAAGTACTGTACTCAAGTAAAGTCTGACTTTACTTGAGTAACTTTACCCAACAAAGTTCCCCACCACCACCACCTTTATACAGAAAACTCATCTAAGCTCTCTTTGCCAGCAGCGATCAATTCTTTCTTGGTCTTTCTCTTGAATTTCAACCAAAATGAATTGCACATCTTTTCCAAACAGAGCAATTTCTCAGCCATCTGTTCACCAACGTAAATCAGGGCTTGTTGATGTAAACCTCCTCCTTCCTCAAGCTCCCCCCAGTGTTGACTGAAGCAAGCTAATCCCTCTCTCCCCAGTCTCCCTGCCCTCTAAATCATCTCTGCATATTAATACTCTATGCATCACTACTAGCTAGAAGCAAATCTATATGCAAAGCGTGCAAAAACACTCAACCAAGGCCTCTGTTGCGTTGGTGGTTTATTAAATTCAAGAAGATAACAAGAAATACTGACCAACACTTCACTTGATTCCTTATATTTTTATTTTGCTTTGGCATCCTAATGCTTGAGAGGGAACAAATTGAATCATGAATTAATCATATTTTTACACTAAACATGCAAACAAAGTGTCTTCATTATTGCAAATATTATTATTGTGGTATTGTGTCTATTAATGCTAAAGAAAATAAGGTTTTCCCTGCTTTCTCTTTGCCTAATTTAAATTAAATAAGGGAATGGAATATCTTCTTTATTGTACTTTACACAGCAGCATCACCTCTGCTGCTGATCAGCATCAACCCCCGGCACTTTCTTCATTTCTAGGACCAAGCGTTGCAACATTCTCATTCACCCATACAGATGTTGTCACATTGGTCTATAATCCAGCCTTGCCCCCTTATGCCAAGGATTAACACTGGCCAGGCCCAATCGGGGACAGAGGGAGAACAGGACCAGCACACAGACATGGCTACAAACCAAAAGAAAAGCTCAATAAGGACTCTTTTTTTTCATTCATTCATTTGAGCTTTGGGGAACAGCTTGCACTGTGTCTAAAACATCAGATTTAACCAACTTACACTGTGTTTTAACACGTTACAAAAACAGCTGTACTACTACTTCTATTATTCAAAATGGATTTTACATGTTTGACTAATTGTAGTGCCCACATAAAACAACTAACAAAACTTAGAGATACAATAGTTCAAAGTAACACCTGGCTTGGTAAATACTGGGGACCCACAATGCAACAGGACCAGGTTTTTGATGACAACAGATGGCTTGACAGGATTATGAAATGTACACAGATGTGTGCACTAAAGAGACACACAAGTGCAAGAGATGATGAAGGCAGAAGAAAAGCACTGAAGAGGGGTGAAAGTGCTTGAGCAGCACTGTAGTTATTTTGGAAATAACTCATCTTTATAGTTATAGTTATATATAGCAGAGAAACTAAGAAACAACTTTTTGACCCAACTGTTTGCATCATGTTGAGTTTTAATTAGTATAATTGGGTACTTAATTTGCTCTCGGATGCTTGGCATTCCATGCACACCTAAGTGATCTGGATGTTTGGCCCATTTCTCATCTTTTAATCTTATTTATTAAACTTCTTTTTCACTTTTATAGAGTTAATTTGTTTCTTAATAGAAATAAACACTCAGACCAAAGGGCAAGCTGGCAACAGCACACTCTACCTTCTGTAGAAACCAATAAAACTGCTCAGAAACTACTATTACTAAAATTGAATTAAAATTCAAGCTTGAAAGTTTTTACATTTGCACATTTTCATAGTTTGTGACCAAAGTTTAGTTTAAAAGATCTTTATGAAGAAACTCCACTGGTCCACCTTGTAATGAAGCAAAGCTTTGATTAAACTTTCACTAATTAAAGTCTTGCTCATCTTATTAGCCCGACTAATTGATTTAATTTGTCTTCACTCAGCTATTGGCTGTGACCTCTACTTAGTTAATGAATTAATTGATTTAACCCAAGTGCATTTGAAGGAGTCAAAGAGGATTTTGACATGTTGTCCTTTTAATCTTGCTCATTCTGGACAATCTTTGGGGCATGTTGGTGGTGAATTGGCTTGTAGAACGGTACAGAGTTAGAGTTTGGATAACTTTAGGTATTGATAAGTGCTCTACGAGGCAGGAAAAAGCCAAATGAAGATGTTACTTCTCTGCCATCACATTTTCATAGCAGCATTCATCAGTTTCTTTCAAATTTGGGCAAAAATAAAAAATAATAACAGCTAAACTAGACAGGATATATTAAACCAGTCTCCACCTTCATGAAAAAGACGAAGGTCTTTGTGTTTTTTGGAGAAAAATAAGATGCAATAATATAGCAATGATGCATGATTAGAACCAGTGAACATCCTTTACAAGGGTGGCTGAGTGTCTAAATTATCAGCAACAATTTATTGATATAGTTTTTCTTGATAATGCACACGACAGAGCACCAATCTCAGCTTTGAAGCTGTTATTAACCTCATGCAAGGGGAACATAACATCTGAACTTGGAACCATTTGGGGGCATTTGTAGCAGTAATGCTGCTAAATATATCCATTCCCCACACACAGTAATAACATAGGAGCTGTGTTTTGTGAAAAGGAGCTTGTACAGGAAGAAAGAGACATTGCTTTGTATTAAGTCTGTGGGGGAGCTGCTCTTCAGAGGATTTAAAAGTGCTGCTGGATGCATTGAAACGTGAATAAACAGCTCCCTCCAGTGGTAGAAAAGAGAAATAGAAAATACTTGAGAAAATAGCAGTTCCATTGGATTTAATTAAAGAAATTCATTGAGGTCTATCAAGAGCAAGCTTAAGTTTGCATGTTTTTACAAAGTTTTCTAATTCAATAATTCAGCAACTAAACTCACAAAGACATAGAAAAAAAATCCTGCTAAGACTAAATGTCAGAATAAGGTTATGGGCTAAATGTGAGTGAAAATTCTGATTCCTTGTACTTTTTTTTTACCAAAAAACGTGTGCTGTAATGATAAGCCTTTATGTTTTTTATAAAGTTTTAAACACAAGTTTTGATTGAAAATACATAAAAATATTATTTACATAGTATAATAAGTCATTTTAATATTGTTTGTTGTGCAACACTGGATGGAGATGACTGGAGATAATGACGTAATGTATTTAAAGGCTGTAGTTTATAATGACAGCACCTTTATAAGTAATCTGCTGACACTCATTACAGATCACATGTGGCTTTCTGTGGTGTGAGGTATAAACTATGTTATGGTGATCTTCAATACCTGCAGTCAGTCATTTTATTTAAGTGAACTACATAGATTAATATATTTAGCCTCAGTGACGGCTTTATATGTGTTTGATTAAAAATTACAAGTTTTTTTTCACATTTTATGTAAATTCAGTTTGAAATTTTCCACAAAGTGACTCAGCACAGTATCATCAGCTGTAATAAACTCTTTTTCTTTGTGTATGTTTTAAATGCAACTATTTATGATGACTTATTATGACCTGATGCCATCTGGCTTGCTGACAAAATGAAGCGATATACTCCTTCATCCAGCTCATAAATCAGACCTATGAAGGTTATGCAATGAAAATTAATGAAAGATTTGAAGACATGCTTATGGGGACATGCAAGTGTACACACTGAAACCTTGTGTTTGGTTTATAGACACATGGATACAGATGCACACATGCTCTTTGCAATGTCTTTCACTGATAATAGCTGTAGGCACAATCATATGACTCCAGTTTACTGGTTTGGTTAAACTCATGCAGTCTGATATAAAAGTTCAGGGAAAAAAAAGAACAAGTTTATTGCATTGGTGTGTTTTGTTTTCTGTTTTTTCTGGATTATTCGGTTGGAACAAGCTAAAAATAAAAAGTACACTAGATCTAGTCCATAGCTCCAGCTCGAACGAGTGACAGCTGTTCATGGTACATTGATGGTTGATAGATGGCATTAACACTAATCCTATAATGCTGGTGTTTAAAAATGATTTCTAAAAAGGTTGTATATTGATTATATCATTGTTATGCATTCATATTTTTATTTACAATGTTTAATATGGTGAATAGTTAATGTTTTTTAAATTAGCTTTATAATTCAACCTCTGATTTGTGCCTTTTTTTTTAGAAAGAATGGTATCTACAAATCTTGTGACATGCTCCTAGGACATAATCACACACTGCATGTTTCTCTAAAAAATATGTAATTAGTGTTGAACACATGGGGTATAAGGCCAAGTGTAATGTGTTTGTGTAATTGACCTTGTCATTAGTTTATGAGTTGGAAGAAAATAACTATTTATAGTTCACACCCATGTGTAAGGACAAAAGGAAACAATGTAACCTTAGGCACTGTAAATGTACAGAAGACTTTTGATAGCAGCATGTCATTTAAACATGCTTCAGTCGGCTAATGTATTTATTCTTTAATAAAACAACGTGAGCCGTATTTGCCGCAGTTTAACAATCTACATAGATCCACTACAAAAGTTGGAAAACAACTAGCACTGTTGTGTTATGGTAAAGTCAGGCGCGTGGAAAGTCCAGATGTGTAAAAACCACAAAAGAAACATTTTTAATATAAAATACCACTTGTTCTCTACAGTTCACAATGGCAATTAAAGATGTGCAGTCTCCACGAAAAGGTTATGAACATTTTTTGACCAAATGATTTTATTTTCGAAATTCCCCTTTAACTCGTTTACGTATGACGTCATTCCTGGATGACTCGTATTTTTTGCGACAGGACGTACAAGCACCGGCTCGCTGTCGCAGCATTATCTCTGCTAGTTTAAGCTTTATTTTTTTTCAAAGCAACACTAACAACATGTCTCATATGTTTGAAAATATTTTAAAAATCTTTTTATAATGCGATAAAGTCCTATAGACGTCTGAGAATCAAGCAGTTTTTTTCTTCTGTGGAGGAAGACGTCGTGTTGTATGTAAGATTTTAACACTTATTTTTACTAACAGTAAAAGAAAAACAAGAATGGTGGATGAAGACTATGCATGCTAGCATCAGTTTAATCGTTCAAAAGTAACCAGGTGCTAAAGGATATATCTATATGTGTTTATGGTATGTACAGACATATTGATAATTTGCAAATTGTGCTTTGACGTTTTAAGATAAAAAAAAAACAACCTCACATGAACAATTTAATTCCCTTACAGGTTTGGTGTTGAATTTTGAAGGAGAAAACTGGAAATCACACCAGCAACATCCACCATTTACTCCTGGACATTGGAAACTACAACCAGATGAGGCTAACTTCATCCCTAGCTGTAGCTGTCAAAGTAGACCCTTACCTGTCAAACCTGTACACCACACTGGGCTCCAGTAGCCCATCCATGCCTGTGATCCCCATCCCACGACGGGTGCGCAGCTTCCATGGCCCCCACACCACCTGCATGCACTCAGCCTGTGGGTCAACCCACACATCCAAGCTGGTGCGCACCAAGTTTGACAACTTTGACCTCTACCTACGGTCACGTTGCATGTACAGCTTCCTCCGCTTCATCCTCTACTTCGGCTGCAGTCTGCTGACTTCTCTGCTTTTGGTGTCGCTCTCTGCCATCTTCTTCCTGCAGTACATTAGTGTGCGTGTACTCCTGCGGCTGCAGTACAAGCTGTCTGTCATTTTGCTTCTGTTGGGACACCGGCGCCTGGACTTTGGTGTGCTCAATGACCTGATCATTTACAGCATGCAGATCACAATGTTTCTTGCGGGTGGGCTTGGCTGGTGCTTTATGGTGTTTGTGGACATGTAGCTTTACTGTGAAAAACATGTTGAATATAATTTATGATTACTTCATTGTTGTGTGATGCTACAGAATCACACATACCTGCAGCACATCTTGTTGAACGGTTCTTTCGCTCAGCTTTTGTGACAGACTTTTTTTTTAAACAGCTTATAAGATGTAACTGGTTTAGTTCTAAGAAGATTAAATCAGGTCAGAATCTCTCATCACTACAATCCATATAAGATGATGTATGACGTAAAAATACAAGCTCAAAAGAGGCTGTTTTAGAAACCCAGTATGAAAAATGTTCTGGTTTGAATGTGATATTTGAATTATAAAGGGACCAATCAAAACAATATATGTTATATTTGTATTGTATTTCATTCTATTTGTCAACCATTTTCACAAATATTTAGTGGTGTCTTGTCAGGTTGTCAAGAAACTAATTGTTTGTTTAATGTAAGGGGATATGAGTGTCAATGGTGCATGGAAAACTGACATTACTGATGTGCATCATTTGGATGCAAAGCTAATCACTTGTGCCAACAGAATATAAGCTGGAGCTCTAAAATGATCCCGGTATTGTTCTTTTTACATTGCGTGAATGCATGATCAAGGAAATATATATTTGCATCAGAAATGCTGAGTGAGTGTGCAGTGACTTATGAAATGACCGAAACAAGCAAACAGTAGAAGTATATGAGGTGCATGGTTTGGATGGTGCAACAAAGTAGGTAAAGGTGTTTTGCACAGCCCAAGTGACACTCATTGGCAATTTTTCTAAAGTGGTTTAATAAATATTCAGTACTTTAAAATGCATGGACAATTGAATGTGTTTACTGTACGATCTAACACCCAGGATAGCATGGCCCGAGCTGTGTCATAAGAGTGTCTGACAGTTTGAGAACTTGCAGAGTTCAACTTGAGAACGGCTCTGGGTCAAGTGTTCCATCAGTCGCTCTTCACATGATTTCAGAGTCGCTCTG
This sequence comes from Pseudomugil gertrudae, assembly GCA_037177535.1. NCBI lineage: Eukaryota > Metazoa > Chordata > Actinopteri > Atheriniformes > Pseudomugilidae > Pseudomugil > Pseudomugil gertrudae. Next base: position 9,074,151 of record JBAMHV010000020.1, on the reverse strand, counting down.
ACAGACTTCTCTGTTTAGCTTCCTCCTGCACACAAACACAGCCACAACTAGACCCCACTGTTTCTGCCAAGTATAACAATGGAGATGGCTGTGTCCCAATCACCTTATATAGCCTCATTTTCAAATGGCATGAATTGAGCTTACAGGAACAAATGAGGGCACATGCGTTAAACAGCGAGGATTTAAACTTAATTGTTGAGATATGCTAACATTAGGGTCATTTTTTAAAGTTTTTTAAAAAAAAAATAGTGCATTAAAGTAAGCAAAGAAGGCTTGGAACTACCAAAATGCAAATTTCTGTAGTGAACTTTTGACACTATAACTGGTGGGCTGACCAAGACATGCTTGGGACCCATATAGCCTCAGGCTGTAAATGGATAATCGGGGCAACAATAAGCTTTTGTTCTGAGGATAAACACATCATATGCCTTATATTCTGAGCCTGGGCTGATCTGACTGCCCACTTACACCAGAGAGAATATGAACTGTCTTGTGATGCCAATATCGTGCTTTAGGTACGCTTGACAAGCTTGATTGCACATTTTCATTTCTTCTTTTCTGCTTGAAAAGCTGAAGTTTTTTTGCTTAGTCTGAATGACTCGTAAGTTTCACTGATCAACATTTGCATCGGCTTCCCTCAAGTTCGTTCAACTTTTCACCCCACATGTCGCCATATCATTAGCGACAATTGTTCTGCTCTACTCATTAAAGGCTGGTGCTGACAACATCAGCTGTTCAGAGTGGATTGTTTTTATTTCATTTTCTTGTGTTTATACTTATTTATTCAGCTTACTCTGCCTAAATGTCTTATGTTAAATGTTTTATAGTTTTTCTAAGCATTACTCTGCCAGGTCATCATCACATCACATGTGCAGTTACTGTATACACTACCGTTACTTTTATCATCACTGTTTGATGATTGTTATGTATAGTTTATATATGTTCTCCTGAACCTTTACCTACATATTTCCCCTAAGGTACCAATAAAGTTGTTTTAGATTGAATTTGAATTGAATTGTTACCTGTAATATTGCCTTTATGAACTTTTAAAAGAGTAAATAAATTCAATCAACCCTCTACAGTGTGGTTTCATCAAGTACAATCTCATCATCCCTGCGATGGAGTGACGACCTGTCCAGGGTGTACCTGTCTTTTACCTGCTAATTGTTGGAATAGATTCCAGCTTCCCCATGACCCTGAATTGGATTAAGCTACGGTATATAGAAAATGAATGAAAGTTATCAAGGCTAAAAATGATACAATAAACCATCTAGTAAACAAAACAGAAAACCTAGCCTAAATTAATAAATATAAATAAGAAGAACTTGTAATTCTGGTTTTAAGAGTTGGATCAAGTTAACAAAAGTAAAGATAATCCTTCATCATTGTGAGGTAAAAAAATAACAGTGTCATGAAAGATTAAATGGATATATGAATAGATACACATTATTCATCTTTTTTCACTTATCTTTATGTTTTTTTTCACAGAACAATCTCCTCTGAAGCTCTTACCTGAGTGCATGTAACAGAAAAATGACAAATGTTTATACAAGAGAATATTAAACACTAGACAGATGCACTTCTAACAGTTATATGGATTTGAACAGCATGATCTTCATCCCATTTATAGTTTAAGATTTATTCTTGACTTGTTTACCAGCTGACTCTCTCATTGAAAAAATGCTGGCTAGACTTCAAACTTACTTCTTTCATTGTGTTCTTGAGTTGTGGGTCCTGAGCCTATCATATATGTTAACAGAATGACACACAGTGATGTGTATGGATTTTATATTAGTATACAGAAGAGAGATGGCACATGACATTCTAACAAGCTTTTAATGATCTAAATATATATTATATATTTAATATTTTTCTATATACTGACAATTGTTTAATGATTTGCAAAACAATATTCTGCAATCGTTTTACTAGTTTGTTTTACATGTTATTGCCTGTTAGATATATAGTTTTTTATTTAACTCTTAAATCTTTGTGCGTGGCTATTACCTGGATTGGATGGGTTAGTTAGGTTTAAACACGAGGCTCAGAGAAATATTTCAATATTGAATTTGATTCCCATAATGCTGAATGATGTAAAAACATGGAAATACTCTGGTCTGTTTTTTTTTTAGGTCAACTAAATATGGTATGAGTGCTTTCACATGTCACTGTTGTGGTGTTTATGTTTAGATAGATAGATAGATAGATAGATAGATAGATAGATAGATAGATAGATAGATAGATAGATAGATAGATAG
>JBAMHV010000020.1:9035026-9071882 GCA_037177535.1 Pseudomugil gertrudae | reverse complement strand
TAGATAGATAGATAGATAGATAGATAGATAGATAGATAGATAGATAGATAGATAGATAGATAGATAGATAGATGTGGTATATTACCATGTCATGCCTACAGTAAAGAAAAGTTGACTTGAGGTCACACCGCCAGCAGTTGGCGCTTGTAATTTAGCAGAATAACACACATGCGCATCATGTAGTCTGGGCTGTCATCAGAGAAGGACACGTGAGATACCCACACATGTAAATGTTATTCGGGATCTCAACTATGCCCACCCCTCCACCCCCCTCCCGTCCTACTTAAAGCCTAAATGCATCCCACTATGTTTAAACAAGATACTAGTTATAGTTGTATCCGACTAAACCATCCCAACTACGTTTTGTTGAACTAATCTACAGCATAGAAGTGTACCGTAGACGTATACTTATAAGCTTGCAGAGTGCACTGAGTTCATATGTCCGTAAAGGGACATAATATAACCGACTGCTGCTGACAGTAGACTACAATAGGACAATGCACCTACAGAAACCTGACAGCTCCAAAATGCCTGTGTCTTTAAAAAGAAGTCTATACGGAATGGTGCATGATGTCAGGCTGCTCGCAGTGCGTATACTGTTCGCGTGAGCCGCCTTTTACTTCCTGCACAGGGACAGGAGCGGGCAGAGAAAGAGAGAGTGGGATAGCGAGATGGGGCACGAGCGGCCAAGACAGGACTGAAGTGATAGAGTAAGCCAGCGGACAAGGGGAAACCAGGCCTGGCTGTATTAAAAAAGAAAGAAAGAAAGGAAAACATCCCAGAAAGTTTAGAAATTATCCGAAGAAAGAGCCCACCACATCTGCGCCAGCTGAAAGCCGCATTCTATGGAATAGCGGCATATCGGGTAAATATATCCCCTTCTCTCTTAGCGCGAGCCTGCTTTGTATGACGCATAGGTTTAACCATGCATTTCCTCTGGCTGCTATGACTTTATAGGCACATTTTAACAGCTTCATACTCCCACAAGCTGCTTCTATTAGGCCTACAGCTTAACTGTTATTTTCGATTAAAAAAAACTACATACTAAAGTTAAAGGCTTAAACTTTTTACTTATAATGTCGCAAAATAAGGCTGTGATGGGAGGATTTAATCCCCGCTACAGTGTGGCACCACACTTCACAAGAAGAATTTCATCAAACTGGAAGATTTGCAGCCCAACGATGAAGTTGGGCAGCGTTTTAACCACAGGAAATTGTGTTGTCATTAGTTACTGTATGAGTGGTGAAAGTGGTATGATATTATCGTTCTTACGTCATGATGGAGTCAAAACACAAATCTCCACCCATAATACATCCATTGTGATGGTATAAGTTGCATGTGTGCACAGATGCAGTGTAATAGCTTAATCATTCCATCAAATCCTCACTCAGTTCCTTTCTTACATTTTAATAGTTTTTAAAGGCCCACTAAAAGAATATTTTCAGTAACTTGTGTGCGCTTTTACAAACTGAGAAGTAAATGTAAAGTGGAATTGTGGATAATCCTGAATAGATTTAGTGAAGTTAGAATGATGCAATGTTAAAAAGTTAAAAGGAAACCCTTCTTCATACACTTTAGTTAGTTGTAGCTGTGTTTACCTCACCTGAACCCTGCATAAGGAATAAGGCTGTACATACTGCTACCCCATTTCTTCTTTGTGTACATGAAGTGCATTCTGTGGCTAGCCGGCAAGTAGTTTGTGGTAGTTTTCTTCATTTCCTGTCACTGTTTCTCCCCACACCTCAATCCTTTTCTCTGCCACTCTATTTTTTCTACTGTTATTCTTATGGTCTTGTGTTTCATTGTGTCTTTATCAAGATGGCTGAAAAAAATCAATGAACTGATTTGTGTTTAATGATAATAAGCTGTTGTTAGTATTAGTATTTCTAGCACGTTTTACCTGCACAGGTGAGATGTCAAAACTGTATTTTGGAGCTTTCTTTAGTCAAACAAATCCCTGGAGTTTCGCTTCTGGTTCTCTGTTACGAGAGAAAGAAATTTCACAGTGGAAAAACTTAGATTTTTAGGTGTAAGCAGCTATTTACAGATCAATACTCATCTATAGGTGTACCAGCCTGCACTGAGGCAAGATAAAGACAGCTTTTGTCAAGGTGGTTTATGACACCCACCCTCTAATACAAGGAAATCAGTTCAGGGTTATCTGCCCATGTGCTGCCAAGTTTCTATCTTCAGGCTTAAATGCAACATACATGGAAAATGTGGGACTTTTTTCCTCCTCTTTTCAGAACAGAGGCTGTCCAACACCACTCGTCTTTGAATTGGACAGCTGCCAAAGTGTTGTGATGGCTCTCAACAGCTGTATTTGTCTGTGTGTGTGAGTGTGCGTGAGTATTCGAGTGTGTCAGTGAGTGTGTTAGCATGTGTCCTGGGATGCCCTTCCTCCATAGGCCTCTAAACTGGACAGCATTCCACGAGGGGGCCCGGGCCTGCGTGGAAGTGTGGGAGTGTCAAGGAGAGAGAAGCGCCGCAGAGATTCTATAGCTGATGTAGACAATGAGTGAAAAGGTGGAAAGAGGGAAACAGCTCAAAGGCCGTGAGATGTTTAACATGAGAATGTACTTTTTGAAAAGCAAACCAGGTTGTGAGGTCTAGAAGAGAGACAAGGTTGCAAATTAAGCTAATGGTGATTTTTCTCACCTATACAACAAGCTTAAAGTGATCTCTGTTTGGAAGGCACCTTAACTGTAGATATACACTTTCATTCAATTCTTTAAAAAAAAAAACATTACATCAAAGTGTGCTCATTATGTGCGACCCAAATATGCGTGGGTTCCTTAGAAATAATCTGATTGGACTCTAAATTGCCCATAGGAGTGAGTGAGTGTGAATGGTTGTATGGTTGTTGGTGTAAGTGTGTCAGCTCTGTGATAGACTGGCAACTTGTCCATGTTGTACCCTCTTTTTATCCAGTCAGTGGGTGTACCCTGCCTCTCGCCCGATGTCAGCCCCGAGATCCCCCCAGGTCCCTCCAGACTGCCCTGTTCAGGGAATAAGCAGTAGATAATAGATAGCTGTGTTTGGGTGTGTGTGCATGCGTGTGTGTGGTTGTATGTGCGGTACGCTTTCTAGGTATTACTTGGCTTGTTCAAGGTAAACCTGGGAGAGGAAAAACCTGTCTGATCTTGTTTATTCAGGCATGACGGTTGTTTGTGGAACAGGAATTACAACAGTTAAGTTTGATTGTGTGAAAGGTTCCTCTTCTGATTTTTAGTGGTACTTTAAATGATTTTTCATCATTTTAACCTTAGATTTTTTTTGTTATTTTATGTAAAAATAAAACTATTATAATTATTATTACAGGAGAAAAACTCTAATAATAAGATGATAATAAGGGGTTTTTACCATCTCGATTTTGATAAATCATTGAAAAGTCATATTTTGATTCATGAATGCCTTTATGTTTATATACTAGTAAAAGTATCTGCCTTTATGTTTGACTAATTTTTCACTTTATGTCCATGTGTGTTTGCGTGTGTGTATCCATGCAAGCCCATGCAGGGCGTATTCATGTGTGTAACTGTGATGAGTCATTGCTAATGGTATGCCATACAGACTGCTATTTGTGCATAATATCCTGAAAGAACAGTTCCACACTTTCTAGGTATTGCTGAGACAGTTCAAGGTATACCTGTAAGAAGAAAAGCCTGTCTCTTCTAGTTCATTTTAGCATGATGGTGGTTGTTTATGAACACTGGAATTTCAACAGATACCGGTAGGTTTATTTGTGGAACAAAGGTTCTTACTAAGAACCGTGTGAAAAGATACATCGAAAGATTGTTAATCTCACTGACGTTGATGGGCAGAATGTTTGCTTGTTTGCTTGATCCCCCCCACTCCTTTATAAAAGAAAAGCAATCTTTATTGCAACAATTCTCAAAGCGAGATTGGATGAGCTTTCTCCCACATAAAAACCATAAATATACATACAAGTTTTAAAAGAACAAAATATACAGTAAATGGTCAGAGCAAACTATTTTTTACCATCAAATCTACTTATGATCTACTTATTGACTCACTCTACTGGTATAAACTTTTAACAAATTATGCCTCAAAGTTGTCCTACATCTTTAAATATCATAAATTATATTTTTGTGACTGTAACCAGCCATTTCATGTTTTTTTTGTGTCTATACAAGAACAACCAAAATTTTAAACAGTAAAATACTAATAAATGTTTTAATAAACAGTCACAGAGCAATCAGAACAAATTGGTGAATAGTTTAAATGAATCCAAGGTATACCATTAGTGCTGCCATGCTTTATTGCTGCTAGCCAGTTATGACATCTTTCCAGGCCTTTGTGTTTATGGGTATGAACAGGTAATGCTGCACACTCCTGCTCATCTGAGCTCATCTGTGGCTGCAGTTAAGGTTAAACCAGGAACCAGGTGGTCCACAGGTCATGCCAGGGTTATAGACCCAAGCTGCGCCGTAGGTTCAGGACCTTCAATGCTACTTGCAGCTTTAAATTTCTGTGGAACTGCTATCTTTATGGAAGCCAGCAGCAAAACAACACTTTTGACATATTTAAAGGAAACTGTGACTATCAAAGAAAAGTCTGTGGACCAATCCTCCTTCAATCAATCCTTTTAAAATTCCTCCTAAAATGTAATCACTTGTTCCTTTTTCCATTTCAGAGATTTCCTAAAAATTTGAACAAAATCAGTCCATTACTTTTTGAGTTATGTTGCTAACAGACAAACCAATAAAATCTAATATAATCGGATTGGCTTCTTTAAAATAATAGCTTGTATTCACAGTAACTATCAGTATAGATGGATCATTCACAGGAACATACTCCCAAATCATCTTCTTCCACTCCAGCTTTTGCTTCAGCTTACACTAGTTTCTGTTTGACTATACATACATAAACTTTCCGTCAAACAGCTACATCTTAAACCTGCTTGCAGAATATAATCAACCCTTTCCCAGAATTGGATGTTTGATTTCCTTCGGCCAGCATGCAAATGTTTTCACACTTATCTTTTTCACAGAACACTTGTAACAAATCATTAAATGTATCAAAGGAAAGTGCGACATTTTCCCTGTCTTGTGTGATTGGAACAGTGTGTGTGTTCATTTTTGTGCACCATTTAAATGTATTTCATCAGTAGTTTGGACTGCGCCCAATGATAATAATGCTGCAGTAAATCCAAGTTTCCACAAGGCTGTTTTACATGTTGTTGTCGTTCTCTTGGCACAAACACACTTTGTTCATGCTTACATGCATAAAAGGGGGAAGATAATGAAGAGGCAAATGAGTAAAAGAGAGGCCACGAGGAATCATGAAACATTCGGGCTGCCTGGGCCTGCTATGAGCTTTTCAGGAAGCCTTCCAAGAATTTAGACAATGAACAGTAAACATGGCATGTTCCTAGAACAATTCCACATCAGATCTTAGAGATCACGTGGTTCTCTTTTTTTCTCAGAATTGACTCCCCCCACACCACGCTCCATTGCAGATAACTAGCAGCTAAGTCTCATGTTCCCTGTGTATGTACTGTACTTACACTTCACAAGGACCTCTCACAAACTGATAAATGTGCACAGTATCTGTGTGCGTGCGCGTACCATGCTCTCTCATTTTGTCTCAGAGATTTCTGGTAAGTGACATGTTTGGCCATTGGCATAATGCCTAGTGAGATCACATGGCATGAATGTCCTGCCTGTGCTGTTTGAGCATTTGAATATAGGTGTGTGATTGTGCATGTCTGTGCATTTTGTGTCTAAATGATAAAAATGAAAGAAAAAAGAAAGGGAGCATGTACATATTTGACTGTTCTAAGTGTTTTCAGCATGAATAGAAGCACGTAAGCCGAGCAGTGAATTACAGACTACTGAGAAGTATGACGAAGATGTGTTGCTGAAACAGTCATAAGATCAGATTCTCAAATAGGACAGAAAATCTGATTTTTTTACTAAATAATTCTTCATGGTCAGTTATATTTTGTTTCATTTGACAGCATTGGGCTATTAGAAAAGTTTTTTATTTGTTAATGTAATATGGATCAGTATGAAGTATGAAAAGTGAAAAATATGTCAGTTTTTATGTTTTATTTTCTCTTTGTCAAATACTTTAACTTTGTATTTTTGCAAAAGCTTGATTGCGACTAAAGACAGTAGTCTGAATAGAATTGCAAAAATTTTTGCCTAATCTTTAGAGTTTTAGTGAGGGGACATTTAAATTAATGGTAGACTTAAACCTATAATTTGAATGACTCAAAGACAAGCACACAAACACTTACATAAACTAAACATAATCATGCAGATACACAAACTAACTCACACGTATACATAGAAAGAAAGAGAGAGCACTGTGGATGACTGGATGACATTTATCTTTACTGCCCACTTCAATTTTCCATGCTCTTTTGCTTCGTACTGTACATAATTTAATTGCTGCAAACTTCAAGCCTCGCTCAAGACTCCTACAGTAAACAAAGCTTGCTAATCAGTGCATAAGATAATAACTGAGGAAAGCAGATAGGCTGACCCCTCCTCTGGGATGATGACCTATCTTTTATGTGCTCTTCATGCCCTAACAGTCTGGCAGAATGCCGGTAGGGGCCGGTGGAAAAAGACTGGAATCTGAGGCGGGTGGTTTTCACTACAGATCCCCCCTGCCCCCTGTGCTATTACCAAAGCTAATATGTTAGCACATGTAGTCATAGTGTTATTTACCCGACACTTCAACAAAAATTGCATTTCCCTATGAAAGATAAAAACATGAAATATACAATATTACATTTTTAACTTCATTGTAATCACTGCTGTATGGGCGTATGATGATGGATCTTGTCTTCTCCTCCATTTAGACTTGATTGTGCAGAGTGTGTTGGTCATCACATTAAATGAGTTTATGATTGCAAACTTTACCAACTACTACTGTCTATCCCTATAGTCTCCCTCTGTTAAATCAACTTAAATAAACTAACTTTACCAAACAGTCAAAACATGTTAAAGAAATCTGTTTTAGAATAATATTTTTTAAAAAAGAAGCTCTTGTTATATATTTAAAATTAATCAACAAACCAAAAGCAATTGTAGTTTACTTTTTTGACAACAGTTACAGTTTGTGGCGGCAAAACGTAAAAACCCCCATTTTTCCACATCATCTTTGCACTGGACTCATTACCGCAGAAACTCATATGCCCCTGCAAGGCAATGAATGCTGATAGTTTTTTTGTGAAAGTCAATTATGTTTGCACAAAAGAATTTACTAGATTAAAGAAAATATATGTATATTGTGTTTTTAAGAAAATCAGCGATAGATTCTCGCTGATTGAGACAATGCAACAGGGAGCTCTAAATAAGTCAGAAATAATGATGTGATAGAAATATGTGGCACACCTTTCTTATATTGGTGTTTGTATTCATTTTGGGGAACTTACACTCATTTAGCAATTGTAGTTTAGTCATCTATGTTGCGGTGACCCAAATTAACACGCCTTTGAAAAACTCCGAGGGATTTTTTTGCTGTTGGAGGGTGCCGTCTGTTTCAATGTTGCATGCCTTGTTTTGAGTCGAGACAGAGATAAACAAGCACTCAGCCACAGCCCATGTCAGTGTTTTAGCAGTGTGATGTGGTTATCCAAGGTGACATGTTATTTGAGCACATGTATGCCAGCTTAGTGTAGTGCTGACTGGAAGATTCTTAGGTCACAGTTAAGTGTGTGTGGGTGATGGTTAGAGGGGGGCAAAGCACTTAAAATAAATATGTACGTATGCTCAGAGCACTGGAACAAACCACCTTTTGCAATGCATCTTCACAGTGATTTCCGAAAAACTTTGCCGTAAATTACGAGAACATTTTGCTTCCTAAAATGTAAAATAAAAAAAAAACAGAAATTTTTCTTGCAGTAGATGTAATTAGAGCATTCTGTTTAATTGGAAGATGTACGTGGGCTTTCAGTCATTGTGGGCACAGCTCTCTGTATGTCTTTGTCTGTGTGTGCGTGAGTGTATTTGTTTATTCCTGTTTGTAGACAAGTGGGGCACTGATGCTGAAAGATGTGTCCTCATTTTTACATCGCGCTGGGCTCCTCTGGCGGCCATGTTGGACTTCCCTGATGTCACACATGTGTCACTGTTGAGCATTCAGATCAGAAACAAAAGCAGGGGGTGATCAAAAGGGCAGGTTGATTTTCTATCTCCCCCCCCCCCCCCCCCCCCTTGCAACGACTGTGTCACTCTCTTCCTGTCACTCACTCTTTTTCTCACTGTAGCCATTATATCATTGGAAACAGCAATAAAATTTATCATCAAGCTTTCCCACATTAGAAAATAAGAGCTAAAATGCCGTTCTAGAAGCAAAAGCAAGTTCTGTCTAGCTGGGTTGTGTAAACATTAAATAAGTATTAAGTATCTCTCACTTTACATTCCTTATTATCCAAAGTTGTAAATAAACTCGTGCACAACTTGCAAAAAAGCCATTTGTTGTTATACACTCATGGCAACTCTAAATCTGCTGCAATCAGTCAAAAATACTTTTAGGTTTTTATATCATTTGTAGAAATTTTGCAAATGCAGTGTCATAATTTGTTTAAAATTTGGTGACATCTTACTAATTGTGAGGGATTTTCACCTTCTTTCTTGCTTTTTCTCAAAATTTGCTATGTGCACATACTTTGCAACAAATTTAGCCGAGTTGTCTGTGAGATGGATGTCTTCATAATAAGCCTTTATTAGTCTCTCAGTGGGGAAATTACATTCCAGTACAGCCGCTCCACATCATTGGTACCAAATATTTAGTTTTTAATACACTTCTTCCACACTTCACTTTGGTGTTCTTCTTCATTTAAGTATTTTGTATATATTTTTCAGACCGGGTTAGAACTCTTTTTTTGGGATGTAACACTAGAATTAGAAAAAAATCATACAGTAGAAAAGACTGATCTACAGATGAGCAGGTCAGGAGCAGTGGCTTTTTTAGGAGTTAATAACTCACGCTGGTGTGAACTGTTTTTTTCACACCTCTAATTTTGCCACAGTACTCTAACAAATGGCAAATGGTTTACAGTATAAAACCAGATTTTAACCTAATTCAGACCCACTTACTCAATACTTCTTAATTCTGGTTTATCACTCAAACCTATCCCTTAGCTTTTCAAGATTTTTTTTCATGTAATAATCAAGCCTGATAATTTTCAATTAATAAAACTATGATCAAGTTTTCATTTAAGTGATGTTCTGTTCAGTCCAGAAATAAGAGGAAGGAAAAAACTGAATACTACAAGCAACATCATGAGACTTGAATGATGTAGATGCACATTTCACATTTAGTGTTACTGAAATATTTAAAGCCCTTTATTTGGAGTTTAGTTTTACAAATGCAATAGCAAACCTTTGGTTTGAGTACTTCAGATAGCTATAAATTTCCAGGGTTTTATTGGTAAAATCTTAGTTCATTTTCTGTATTTTTTCCACATCTCTGTCACATGACTAATTTACTTTTCTTTTATTCAAACTTAAATATGTATTAAATACTGTATGTCATTTTATCTATCTATGTTTTTGTTTGTGTTTCCACTTTTTTTTAACAGCAATTAAGAAGACTATACGATTTTCTTTTCACTGTAAAGTAACCGGGAACTCCCCAACAGTTTAGTTCTGCACAGCTCATTGATCAGTCTAAATGATCAAATCCTTTTATCATTTATTGTCTGACTGTAACAAATTAATATAACAAATTAATTGAAGATCTTGCTGTTGATCCATTTTTAGGGTTTTATTATGTTTACATACTTTCATGCAGACAAAAGTAAAGCAGATTAATTAAAATGTGCATGCACACATGTAAAATCCCACAGGTGAAGAGATTTTGAAATTTAATACTTCCACAGTTTTTATTTCATACAACAAAGAGACTAAAACCAGTTATTTAAGTTTAGTTTTTAGTGTTTATTGATATTTGTTGATCTTTATAGCATAGACAGAGTTTTTCCTTTTTGCTAACATGTGATGGGTACAAAGCAAATGTTACTGGTTATTTTTGCCAGGATGCCAACATCAATAAAAAAAGGAAGTTTAGTGAGTAAGGAAGTCAGTCAGCAACACCTGAACCACATGTAAAATGATTAATTTATTCATTAATTTATACCCTAGATATTAATTAAAATTATTATGCCTGTCCAGCATTACACATGATATCTTCTGTGTGAACAGGTGTGACATATGTCGAGTTAAAGCACTTATTCAAAGCATCAGTTGTGTCTTTGAGGCTCTAGTGATACAGTAGAACATCTCTAATGTTGGCAACAAGGAAACAATTATGTCTTGAAATGGATGTGCTTGATGCTTGAAAAATAGGCAAGCATGAGAATCTGTATGACTTTGAAAATAGTCACACTGGGTCACAACATTGCAGAAATACAGGTCTTGTGGAGTGTTCCTAGTATTCCAGGGATAGGTAATTTCCGTGAAGTCCAATTCCACTAAAGAGCTACTTTAGCATAGATTGCCAAACTTGCTGTTGTTGAAATGAAGGTGGGAGCTTGAACAAAAAAATCAGTGTGCTAGATTTGGAGCTGTGTAGCTGCAGGCAGATCGAAGGACACTTGTTGACCCTTATCTAATAACATGTTAAAAAGCAGTCTTTTATGAGCATTCCCATATAAAATTCTTTTGCGTCATACAGACAGTTAAATGAAGTTTTTTTTTGTTTATTTTTATCCATGAAGGCCTCACCTCACTACTTAAAGTGCTTACAGAATTAGTTCATAACACCATGGTTGCTTTTTTAACAGAACGCCTTCAGATGTCTCAGGGAGTCCACATAAAGTGAAATGGAAGCCTACTCAGTATTGGACAGGTGATTTTAACTTCAGGCTGATGGGTGTTTGTGTGTTTGCTTTCATTTCATGCTGATTCATTCTAGTTTTTCCATGTTAGACTGTTTCATGCCCCATGAAAATCAAATCATGTTTGGAACAAATGCATAGGGCTGATGCAAACACAGTGGAAAACATACAGACTTCCTGACATCTAACCTAATTGTGATCCTTGTGTGACAGTCAGTGACACTCAGCAGGCCACTTTGACCCCCAAATGAGGTTTATTTTACAGGCAATATCTAAGGCTAGATTGGCAACCAAGCAAAGTGAACCACTGTTGAAGAAACTGAACTCATATCCTGTTTTAAAATGTAGTGTTGGGACCTTAAATGCTGTCGTGTTATAGAACCTCAGAAAGGACAAACAAATACAGAGCAGTCCTAAATCATTATTAATTCAGCTGATAGCAACTTGATTTTAAAATCAGACTTACTTGCTTTTAAGCTTTATTTCTTTTCTATGTATTCCAAAAGGAGAGTTTTTTTCTATTATGGATTATGATTTGATAAAGTTAATCAATTATGTGAGAATGGGTCTACCATTGGAAACCAATATTTGTCACTCCCTGTCCACTAATAAAGTAAACCCATCTATAAAGATATTGGTAAAGTTTTAAAGACCTGTTCTGATTAAAATAAAATAGAAATAAATCCAGTTGACTGTTTCAGGTGTCTTGTGGTTGGGTGTCCTTGTAATTGTACTTGCAGGAATAAATGATCAAAGTTCTCTAAACGCAGGCATCAACTACCCCACAGCAAATTAAGTACTTCATAAGCAAATAGACTCCCTCCCATGGCATAAATAGTTGTTTGAGCCAATTCGAAATGGCACAAAAGCTCCCCCCAGGAGTAAACTGATGCCCTTGTCAAAGCAGAGTCACAAGACAGGACTACAACAGCTCTACTGTGCTGCCAAGGGCAAATCATGTTTCATGTTTAGTTCATTTCTGCGGACCTATCTGTTCACATGCACCTAGACTTGTGTCCTAAAGAGATCTTATTACTTTGATTTTTCCCTTCAAAAGTGCTGATAGTGTATGTAAAGTATTACTAGTTGATTATAGAATTTAGTGTACTAAGCAAATTAATTCTTCAGCAATAAATTTTGACTGCATAGCAGTAAAAATGTTCAGTTTTTGTAAAAGCGCTTCCTCTTTATTCCTACAGAAAAGAAACGTAATATCTCCATGTTCAATGGTCTGCCGAAAGAGTAAATGAAATGCAGCGCATCCATGTTTGGTAACTGACAATAAGTCAGTTCTCTTTATTCGTTGACTTCCTGTAATTTATGAATGTCATAGCAATCCATCATATCACCAAACTGGCAAAAGTGGGAGAAAAAAATCTGCTCGATCCCATCAAAAATGATACTTTGTTGGCAAAAGCAAAGCACCATTTCATACGTGCCAGCATAAAATTAGGTCTCTTAGGCTCATAGAAAATAGTTATGTGTTATAATTTTGACATCCAACAGTCACATGGCTGCTGAAAGCCATTGCCAAAGTAAAAGATTCCTTAATTAGGACCCCTTTCCAAAAGAGAAAAAAGGGAAAATCTCCAAACAGATAAGTCAGTATAGAGCATCCTTGTATTTACTGATGTGTAATTCTGTTACTGATATTGGTTTGCTCTCTATTCCCTTCTTTTCTTCCTGTGTTGCTTACATACAGCTTCCCTTTGAGCTGGAGGCTTGGGGAGTTTTTGCTCTTGTGTCAGTGTTTGTAGAAAATGTTGTATGAAACCTGAACCTAAAACTGAAGGGTTCCCTGGCTGCTCTGCCGTCACCATGTGTTGCTTTAAACTGGAACAACCCGTAGGTCCATGTGGTTCTGCAATATTAACTTAATCTTCTTTTCAAGAAACTCCAGTTTTATTTTGTATTATTTTGTGGTCCTTAATTGTGTGAATGCTTCCCATGCTTTCCCAATAGTTTTCCTTTTTATCTTTATTTACACTTATTATTTTTTGTTGTTTTTCAGTCTTTATATATTCCACTGGGATCTTCCTTTTTCAATAAATTTAGCATCAAAACATTCCACTTGTATTTTTCTCAACTCTTTCCAAGTGTTTTCACTTCCTTATTTTCCAGTTATCTTTTGACTATGACTATGCTTTCTTAACCTCTTTAATGCTGTTTTATACCATCACCTTTGACTCTCACATTTTCTCTTATTTTCCTCTCTTATTGAATCTTTTTATCTTCTCATTGGCACTCGCGCTGTCACTTCTCTCCACTGCATTTGAGTCTTTCTTTCTGTATGTGGTCATCATCTTCAATCTTCCATTTGCTCATAGTGTGTCCTATTATGTCTGTGAGAGTACTGTCATCTGCAATCCCAGTCATCAGAGTTTGGTATAAGGTAGTAAGGGCTGAAGCTGTTTGTTTGTTTACCTCCCACGACCACTTGGAGTCCATTAGCAATGTCTTTGCCTCAGGAGACTAAATCACAAACAGCATGCACTCTTCCTCTGTGTTATCGTCTCTCTGACTTTCAGTGAAAACCTAATACAGGGATCTGCTATAACTTTTTGTTCAATACTGATACTTATTTTTGCTCCATTTTTGGTTTATTTTATCCACTGATGTCCTGCTTCTCTTTCAGTGGGTTTATTACTTGTTTTACTGTTGTTGGTTTTGTTTAAGTTTTTTTTATGTAAGTTCTAAAATGGCTTTCCTTTTCTTTCTTACTACGGACAATAAAAACTAAAAGTATTTAATAGATCAGCTGTGAAAAATAATAGTCATTTATTTTTCACAGCTGACCTGAAGATCAAATTAGCATACAGGATCAGCTAAAAAGAAATATTGACAGGATTTAGCAAATCAGAGTGTGTGTTACTCACCAACGGATTCTTACTATTGCAGCAGACATTTCTGGCCTATGAAATCAGTTGAGGTTCAATTAAATCAAATTATGTCAAATCATTTCAACTCTGTGAAGTTGTTTTTTATAACTATTTCAACAAAGTCATCTCAAGGCACTTTTACAGACAGATTGCACTTCAGTACCATTAATTGTCCATATATGATCCAGTTAAAAAAAACAAGTATATGATCCATGTTAGCTTATTTTATAACTGTTCATTTAAGCAAATTCATAAAAAGGGACTATGCAGTGTACAGTGGAATACACATTTCACTGTACAGTTATGCTATGTATAACTGTGCATGTGATAAATAAACCTCTTTGATCTTTGCTAAGGAAACTAGGGATAAGAATTGCAGCAAAATTTCTCTTTGTTCAGTCCCCTATTCTTACCCTGCAGGAAAAACAACTTTTTACCAAGAAGGAAACACCTTCATCAGACTTGGGAAGATTGGTCATCTGCTTCAACCAGTTGGGAGTGGAGAGGACCAAATGGAGGGGAAGATAGCATTATAACTTTAAGCCAGGAATGTATTATGAGAAAGAAAAAGAGATGCACAAGGTAATGATGGTAGTAATGTTATATATTAATTCATGGAGAAAAAGAGTAAAGAGAAAAAATGGAGGGAAGCGCAACATGAGATGTCCCCCAGCAATCTAAGCACAAAGGTAGTGAGGAGGTCCAATTTCACTGCCTTTTAAGAGTCCTTCAAGAGACAATAAGGTTTTTGCATTGTTTCTTGCTTTGTTTTAACTCAAAACAGGTGAAGTTAAGGCACAAAGGTTAGGTTAGTGGCTTGGCTATAGCAGGGGTAGGGAACCCTAGTCCTCAAGAGCCAGAATCCAGCAGATTTTCCATGTATCCCTGGCCCAGCGCACCTGATTCAACTCAAATGGATCCAGCAGCTTATTAAGCTTTGCACAGTGATTTGTTCATTTGAATCAGGTATGCTGGGCCAGGGATACATGGAAAATCTGCAGGATTCCAGCTCTCGGGGACTAGGGTTCCCTACCCCTGGGCTATGGATATACTCTCTGATTGCATAGAGGAGCTGAGTAGTATGTAGTTGGTTACATTCTGATGCCAAAGCGTCCTAACAAAGCAAGTTGGGACTGAGACGGCTGTTGATATTAGCATCACTCAAGACAAAATATACTGTATTCAAGGAGATGTGGCATTTTGTGACAGTACACATTTAAACTGATATGTCCCCCCAGTATGTGCTTATTCAATGTGAGTTTATAGTTTTATTGTGATTTGGTTTTGCTACAGACAGTGTTTTGTCCCTGCTTAAAGCAGAAAGTCAGACTGTCTTTGTTCCCTTCAACAGACAGAAGCTAAGTCTCGATTACTAGTGCCCATAATTGGTACAAACTGAGCGTGGAGAAATAGACAATATTCAGCCCACAACAAACCATTTCATAGTTGTGTAGTTGTTACATAACTGCATGAATCATAGAGAGATTTTTTTCTTTTTAGAAGAAAAGATGATTTTGATCCTGACTATGTGCAGACAACTTCACTCAGCAGGGCCTATACAAAGAGTGATGTTGCATTGCAAGCAGTGATAAGCAGCCTCTCTCTCTCTCTTTCTCTCCTCTCTGTCTTTCTCCCAACATCCCATAATGCTTCTCAGGCAGACTAAGGCAGACACTCGCTCGTTCCCGATTGGTAGAACTGTTGCCAGGGAGCGTTGCCGTCTCAACGTGGATAGAATCGGTTGTCTGGTACACTTTAGACATGAGAACAACTGCAGGATCTGAATATTTATAATGAGGGGATGGTTCATATTGAGATTGTATAGAGGCAACATAAGCACGAGAGGGAAGCTGTGTTTCTGTTCAGCTCCCCTTAAAATTTAATTTGGTTTGTTTTGTTTTTTTAACTGATTGATGTTCTTTCAATAGATTTTTTAAACAAACTTTATTCTCCTCTGTTAAGACACGTTCTTGATGATATGTTTAGGTATCTTTTATTAGCATCCTGTGACACCAACTTTACTTTGAGACTTAACTTGAACAGTTGAAAAAAGTCCCAAATAGTGATTATATTAACAAAACTTGCATCTGACTTTCATGGCTTCATGTTTGAATATCAGCCTATTGTCATTTGGTCGGCAGCTACAGTATAACAAGTAATTAAAATCTGTGAGTATGTGTGAATGTGTGTGTTTGCCATCTGGCGAATTCTCTCATTTCTTCATATTATTCTAATAAGCTTGGACTTGCTGCTATACTTAATAACACTATGTGTTGAATGCAACACATTTAGAAGGGAACAGACAATAGCAATCACAACAGCATTTATTATCTAAACTCACAAACTATGTCTGTGCACACATGCCTGACGCAGAGTGCCAAAAGTCACAGCCGGGTATATAATGATGATTGTATGATTGTAAAAACACGCCTTGGCATGCGAGAAACTTTGACATGGAAATGCAAACAAACACGCTGAGAAATGGGGACACAAGTTGCAGTGAGGCGCACACTCACTTACTTATAATCAGTTGTTTGTCAAACAAGTTGAGGGAGTTCATACCATATATTTTTTATCAGGGACGTGCAAAGTCTATATTTAGCACAAGTGGCGGTAGATTAGAATTTGCATGTTGATGTTTTTTTGTGTGTATATGCACATTTTTATGTTGTGGGAACCCCTTTAAGTTTTTTTTGGCAATCAACATGTCTGTTTAATATTTATTGGTGCATACATTTACATGCATGTAAAGCTATGTGCCTCTGTGTATGTACATTGTGGCACACCACCATCCTGTGTGCCTGACTCAACATATTCTCCTTTGCTCTATCTCTCCCCCTCCCTTTTCCTCTTTTCCCTCGCTCTCCCAACCCTCCTCCTCCACCTCTCCCTCTCGCTCTGCCTGGCTGGCACGTACATGCATGTCTGTAGACTCTGTACTGTGCTTGCTGCCGTGGCACGCGCCAACCTCACTGCAATGCAGCCCTGTGTGCATTAATTGGCAGAGAGTCAGTGGGTACGTGGTATGCAGGGTTGGAAGGATAGAGAAAGAAAAGGGAGGAGGGGTGGGTAAGAGGCAATGTAACGACACAATAGTCACAATAACGGATGGATGGACCGACGGAGAGGCTGTCTGGCAGGTTTCCAGAGGGACAGACAGACAAACAGAATGTGTATTGCTGAGTGTGCACAGGAAGATTACCTGACTGTGTTACTGTGTGTTGTGTGCGTGAGAACAGGCGAATGAGTGTATGTCTGTTTGCATTAGTGTGTTTGCGGGTTTGTTTCTCCGCCGTTTCACTGAGCTTTTTTTGTGTGTGCTCAGTCATGTGTGCCTATATGTGCCGCGCAGATATCACACTGCTGGGGCAAAGCTCTCTAAACCAAAGTCTGACTCACTGTACTCAACGCTTTGTGATATCCTCCCTGTCATACTTCCGCTGTGACTGAAGAGTAAAAGTTTGCCCAGTTCAGCCAAACTTTCTCCACTTGAGATTTCTTTGGCAAAGAATGAAACACGGCATGTTTTAATGCTTTCTGGGGTTAATGCTAGGACATAAAGATACTTTGCATCAGCTTTATGTTTTTTCACAGTTTGCATATTCCACAGTGAAAAGATGAGATGAGATACCGAAGGTCATTTTTCAGAAAAATGATTACTCTCATCTCTGCGGCTCCTCAGTAGGTGTGTCATCTTCATCTTGATTTGTCATCATCTGCATCTGATTCTGACCTGCAAAGCTTACACAACGTGTGTGTGTGCATTTATGTCTTCACACATACAGTTAAAACATTTTCTTACTCATCTATCGCAACGTTTTTACATTCATATCCTCCCACGCACTTCTTTGTGTAACGTATCCTCTCCGGTCACAGTTGTAGTTCTTGTAGCCGTTGTTCTGTTACAGGCTCCAGTCCTTCATCCACATCTAGAAAACATTTAGGAGGCCTCTCATGATTTGGATAAAAAAGCGTAACAGCACACAACACTGAAATGTCACCTGAATAAGCTGATCTACCAAAGCGGAGGCGTAAATTAATCATTTAATTTATGAATTCCTGAGCAAAATAGCCTTGCATGGAGACTTCTCTCTGGTTATGTGTAGGTGTTTGGCAGAGATGTCCTGGCATGATTCAGTGAACATACACAACACTTGCTAAAAAGTAAATCCTCTTTCTTTACCAGTTGTCTATGAAAGTAGGAAATGCCTTTCTGAGAACTTTTTCAATTCTGCATGGTAAACATTAAAGCTTCAGTGAAGCTTTTCTTTACCATCGGGTGACGCATTCTCTCCAGGCTTGCGTCAAACAGGCATTTTAGAAGTTTCACTATTTGGTGTCTAATTAATTACAATGGCTATGACCTCTGCGGGCTTTTCTTATTTCTCTTTTCTCTGAGTCATTCTCCCCTTCTTTCTGTAAGATCATATAGACATTTGTGTTCATGGGCATGTGGCAGAAGTTACTTCAACCTAATTGTCTTTCTCTGCTCGTATTGTCCTCAGATGACTTTCTCTCTGTCTCAGCTCTCCCCTCCCTCCCTCAGTCTCTCTAGCTCTGCCCAGTCTCTGTCTCAGTCTGTAACTGTAGCCTGTGTTTTTCTCTCCCTCCCACTCCCTGCGACGTATAGATACTGCATTGATCAGACACACGCGCGCAGACACATGCACACACCGAGCCTCCCACTTCTTTCATCATTGATTCGCCCTGCACCCCCCCACCTCCCCCAATTCTCTTTCTCCTTTTCCTTCTGTACAGCGGCACTTGTTGAATTCAGCCTTTGGAGACTAGAGAGAGTGGAGAGAAGCAGAGAGATAATGACAAGGAGTCAGGGGGAGGCTTTAAGACGGTGCTAGAACAGAGAATGGGTTTTTGGAGGATATAGAGATAGGCAGGCAGAGAAAACTCCGTCAGACAGCAGAGAGAACCATCCATGGGAATGACACTTTAAGTGAAAGAAACTGCCGGCCAGACGGAGAACATCAGAGTGCTCTCCTTCCATCTGTAACTATCCCTCTTCTGTCCTGCTCCAGACTGCTGCTTGTGTGTTAAGGCTCCATGGTGTGCTTTAACCAGAAGACTGGCTTTCACAGGTCAGAACTGTCTGGGCTTACAGTGAGCGCTTTTTTTTGTCCATTTGTGTGCAGGAAAGTTATGTGCTGGTTTCTCCAGGTGAGTGTTTGTGTGCCAGGGTACACAGTAGCTTCCCTATGCAGCCTGCATATGTGTGTGTGTCTGCATGCATGCAGATTTATATATGCACACTTTTATGTAAGTAAGCCAGAGAGCATGTGTGTCTGTATGGAGTGTAAAGTGGGAGGGAGAGAGAAAGAGTGTGTGTGTATGTGAGAGAGAGGCGGTGACATTTTTCTTCTTTTTTTTCAGTTTGTATTCCTGGAAACTGTTCTGCAGCATTGCTCAATAATGAAACTAGCGCGTATATGTATGTGTGTGGGGGTTGGTGGGGAGACGAAGACAATGATACAAGGAAGGAATGAAGGTGCAGTTTTTTCCTGGAGAATGTGCTGAAGAAGAGTTCAAGGAACTATCAAAGTTAATATGAAACAGTGTTTTTGCTTTGGAATATTTTCTAGCAAGAACTTGGAGGACAAATGCTGACAAAGGTATCGTGTCAGCAAAATTGAGGAGAATCTCTGAACTCTGACATGAAAACTGTTTGTATTCAGTGTCTTTTGTTGCTGAGAAAAGTTATTGGCAAGGCCGATATACAGGCCATCAAAGTCTTTACTGTGGGACGAGTGTTGTGTATGCATTGAATGCAAAATGTGGAATGATTCCTGGAAGGTTCTTGGAATCCAAGACTTGTTAAACACAATAGCCTGAAGGTATTTCACAACATTTCAAGTGCATACAGTAGGCATGGCATTCTGTTTTGTTTTTTTTTTCTGTGTAGTGACTTCACTCCTCCCTCCTCTATCCTGCCTCAATCTCTCACCCACTATCTTCACATGTCCGTCTTTCTTTCACACTCCTCTCACTTCTCCCTCAACTGTATTCTTTTTCTCACTTGATCTAAACTCTGTTTCTTCCCCCAGTTGCCTCTTCTCGCCTGTCTACCTTTCCTCAGCATATTTTCTCATCTCTCGCACATTTTGTACTTGCTCATTCTCTTTTCCTTCTCCAGTGCATCCCATACATTTTTTTCTGTTTGTTTCAACCGTACAGATGCCTCTCTCGGTGATTGAAACTGCGCTGAATATCTGAAAGCCCATCTTCTTCTCCTTCTGCGGCCAACATGTCCCAGCTGCTCCATGTGGAGATCCCGAACTTTGGAGCCACAGTTCTTGGCTCCCTCAACGAGCAGCGCCTGCTGGGACACTACTGTGATGTATCCATTTTGGTAAAAGGTTAGTTATATGGAAATCTAAAGATTCTCTATAACCTACAGAACTCGAATCAGTGCAGAAGGTGTTTTTAATCAGAATATTCAACTTATTTTTTCTCAACCAGGTCAGGCTTTCAAAGCCCACCGGGCTGTTTTGGCCGCTAGCAGCCTCTACTTTCGTGACCTCTTCAGCAGCTCCACCAAGAACCAGTTTGAGTTGCCTTCCTCAGTCACACCTGCTTGTTTTGAGCAGATACTTACCTTCTGCTATACAGGGAAGCTAACAATGGCAGCTAGTGAACAGCTGGTGGTCATGTACACAGCTGGCTACCTCCAGATTCAGCATATAGTTGAAAAAGGCATGGACCTAATGTTCAAAGCAAACTCACCTCACTGTGACTCGCAAACCGCAGGGTCTTTAGAAGAAACGGGATCAGAGCCACAGAGTCCTTCTAATAATGGTAATGGTCTGGCAGTGGCTACACTTTTGGGAACTCCAGGCTGGTCTACATCCCTACTAATGCCACAACGAAAAATTAAACTAGAGGGGGGGGATCCAACACCCCTAACAGTACCTTCAACGCCGAGCAAGATCTCATCTTCAGAGTTGGGGAGTAGGCTGGAGAGGGCCAGCTCGCTGTTCTACACAACAGCTGGAGGGACTCCCATCCCCGGCATGCCTCCTTTTCACCTTCAAGTGACCAGTGGAGGTGGTGCAGGAGGAGGAGCTGGAGGTGGAACAAGTGGTGAAAGGTCAAGTCCTGGAGCCTCCAGCCTGCCAACCACAGACAGTCCCACATCTTACCAAAATGAGGATGAGGAGTTTGAAGAGGAGCCCTATGATGGGATCACTGAGGAGGCGTACAGTCATATTTATGGGCGTACAGTCAACCCGTACGGGAGTGAGTATAATTACTCATTAATCTGTTTTTGTTTTAACTTAATAAAAAAACGTAAAAGTTCAAAGCATTCAGTTTTAAAGTTCAGTCCTACACGGTTCCCACAATCACAATTTTGTGACATGTTAATATTTCTGCTCTGACTAATGCATTACCTCCCTAAAAGCCCCTGGCTCAAAAGGACATTAATTTGATATCAGACCAATCTAAATGTTAGACCTAGCATGACTTGCAAAAATAATTGTTGGGTTTTTCCAAATGTGTTACGTGATGAATAAAAAAAGACTCACATTCATTTCACCCCAGTTACATGATTTGACAAATCATGTATCCTGCACATCTTAGAAAGCAGGATGTTGTACCTCCTGTGTGTGTGGGATTTCTCAGCATAAAGATAGCCTTATGTAGTTATGATTGGAGTGCATCGTGACCAACAGCACACTCCTTATCACAACTACAGCAGCTGGTCCGTACTGCCTTTCTTTAATGGCTTTTTTAATCAGAATTTCACACTGGTGTACGTTTCCCTATTCATGCATGCATGTTTTATATTAATGTGCGTGTGAATTTGTTTGCATTCACATACTATATGAGATGCACACAGGCCCAGTTTTAACTGATGCTGTCAAACTGAAGCGTGCAGCTCAAAGGTATCATACAGTTACGTAAAAACTCTAGAGTTTCAGATATTTATGAAATCCACTCTACGTGCAATCAGTCAGAGCACTGCAGGGTGACATTGTTGGATATTTGAGAACCATGCACATCTTTCCCGTGTGTGTATTTAAGCAGAAGTGTCTGTACACATTCACAAGGATTAATCCACACATTTCAGTTTGTGCATCTGCGTATGCATGTACACGTCTACACGACATCTCAGAGGTTAGGTGTAAGCATTTTGGGAGGAAGAACCCAACACCTTGCTATGGATACGTCCCCAAAACTGAGGTTGTTGATGCAGCATTATTACTTACAGCAGTGTTCTAAAACACTTATGAATTACACACACACACACAAAAACCATTTAGTTTACCCCCAAAATGCTTTGCTAACAAAACCGTAAAAGTTCTGCTTTGAAGAAACAGATGATGAGCATGAAAGAGGGTATGGCTGCTTTTGATCTTGATCCTCTCCAAACTGACTGAGGCTAACTCTAACATCTACATAGCTGTTTTGCTCTGCTTCACAAAACTGTTTAATCCAGAAATCTTTGTCTCCTTTTTGCTTTTTTTTAGTTCAAGACAAGGCAGAGATGGGAGCAGTGCCCTTGGCCTTGGAAAATCGCAACTGTGTGTTGATCCGCAGAGACCTGGTGGCGCTGCCTGCAAGCCTCATAAGCCAGATAGGCTACCGGTGCCACCCTAAGCTGTACACTGAGGGGGACCCTGGGGAGAAGCTGGAACTGGTAGCTGGTAGGCAGGCACATATGAACAGCCACATTCACTCATTTTCATTCAGTAGCCCACATTTTACCATGCACAGTTTGTTTCTGACATCTGTCAGAGGTTAACTTCTGGTCATGTCCACTCACTGTTATTTGAGAATACATTTTTGTTAAATTATGTTTAGACGTCAGCACTATTAAATTGAATTCTTATTCCTAATTGAAAGGCTATTCACTAAGGCATCATCTGACGCATGTTCACACAGGCCAGGAAAAGGTCATGAAGCAACAACTGTTAGCAAACATTAAGTTATTCAGGTCGGCCACCATAGCGAATTTAATCTATGTCAATGTGTCAGTCCGTGGGAGGGAATGAAACATAGCTGCACTGTTTCTTTGCAGAGATGTAAGAAGAACAACCATCTCTGAAGTTATTAATCAAACCTTTATGGAAGAGCAATTAAACAGAAGTCAGTCTGGAGTTAAAAAGAAAAACACATGACTGCCAGTCAGGAGTTTGCCAAATAGCACTTACAGTTCTGAGAGTGTGAGGGGAAAA
Source organism: Pseudomugil gertrudae (assembly GCA_037177535.1). Lineage (NCBI taxonomy): Eukaryota > Metazoa > Chordata > Actinopteri > Atheriniformes > Pseudomugilidae > Pseudomugil > Pseudomugil gertrudae. The sequence continues at coordinate 9,048,996 of JBAMHV010000020.1, read as the reverse complement.
GTTTTTGGGTTTTTTTTGTCCTTGAGGTATGATGACACAGAACTGAACTTTTTGTCACTTACTGCTCTTGGCAGTCAGAGCAGAAGCTCTCTAATCGAAGCGGTGCCATTTAGCATGTAAGTGGTTTAATATCTACATTGAAGTATAGCAAAAAGTTGCCTTTGTAAAGTACAAAACTTTCCAGAATAAGAGACAGAATCAGTGTAATTTGCTGCAAGACACAGACACACAATGACATATGCATGTTATATCATAAAAAAAGACAAGAGTTCACAAAGGTATCACATTGCCAAATTCAATTAGTTCATATTATGATTTCATTTAAACTAGAGTGAAGCACAATGCAAATGTGTAATTCAGTCCTACAGCCTGACTGGGAGAGTTAGTTGAATTACAATTTGATTGTGTGCTATTTTTATTATTCTTTTGCCCTTTCCAATATGTCTGATTCTAACTTGGCATGCTCAAACTTGAGTAATCTCCTTTAAAGATTTCAGATATTAAAAGTTGAGCTGGGGGAGAAAATGAGGTGCTGTTTCTGACATGAAGCTATTTTTTTTAGCAAATTCTTCTCTGTCCATGCAACACAGGGACCCAGGTGTTCATGACACGAGGGCAGCTCATGAACTGTCATCTCTGTGCTGGTATCAAACACAAAGTCTTACTCCGCCGTCTGTTAGCCACATTCTTCGATAGGTGAGTGTAAAGACGAGCACAAGTAGTTTGTGTTAAACTGTTTGCATGCTTTAAATCTCTTAAACTGTAGATCAGTGTGTGACTCCAGCACTGCTGCTGTTTCAACAAAACTAACATTCACACTCCATCTGTGGCCATGTTGTGTGATGTTGTTGGATGTGTGTGTTCCCATGTTGATATATTGTATGTGCTCGTTGCTTACTCTGCCCTCTGGTGTTTACTCTGTATTCCTGCAGGAACACTTTGGCCAATAGCTGTGGGACAGGTATCCGTTCTTCTACAAGTGACCCCAGTAGAAAACCCCTGGACAGCAGGGTCCTCAATGCTGTCAAACGTAGGTGTATTACATAAATAACCTAATGTTTGCCATAGACTTTGCACAGTTTACCTCCAATGATTTTTGCTGGTTTTTTCCTCTCTTACAGTCTACTGTCAAAATTTCAACCCCAACTTCAAAGAGAGTGAAATGAATGTCATTGCTGCTGACATGTGCACAAATGCAAGGCGTGTCCGCAAGAGATGGCTCCCCAAGATCAAGTCCATGCTTCCCGATGGCATGGAAGTGTATCGCGCAGGGATGGGCATGGGTGCTGCTGTAGGCCTGGGTCTGGCACTGGGGGCTCCTCAGTCTGGAGTACCTCTTCCTTTCGAGCCCGACTTCAAGACCTTAGAGCAAAGGTTATATCCAGAACGCAAAGACCCTCTTAGGACTCATCCACCACTTACAGAAGGTAGCCCAGGGTCTGGGGCAACTAGCACAGAGGCTGAGGGTGAAGGTGAAGCAGTAGTCCAAGAGGATCAGGAAGAAGATGAGGATGAAGCTGGTTTGGAGGGCGTAAACAGATCACTGGGGGCACCAAGTTCGATCCCAGGCTCTGAGGCTGGCAGCACACCACCTGAGCAGAAGGTGGAAAGTTTTGAACAAGGCCTGAGGGTGAACGGACAGTGAATGTCCCTTTGGGCTGCCTCTCATATTGTGAAATCTGTTTAACACGCATTTTATTTTGCTTGCTCTCTAACTCTAACATCATGTCCACCACTATTTCTTCCCTTCTGTGCTTCCTCAACAGGAATTCATCAGCACAAAAAGCTGCACTCATAGATCTTGTTACGCAGGAGTTTGTCACACATGCATGCGCACGTGTGTGCTTGTGTACTTGCATACTTACCAATACTAAAGGAAAAACATTGATGGAAGTAGACACAGGCATGGCATTAGCACATTGGGTAATTCAACCTTTCCCAATCCGTCCCTTTCTCATTATACTAAGTATTTTACTCAGTATTTGGGTTCCTGTGGTGATATTACAAAAGCCTGAGAGCAGAGCATATGGCTGTAACCATTCATCATTTGAATGCAGTACAAAGGCAACAGCTGCTTTGCGGGCAGTTTATGGAGTGTGTTGTAATGGTTTGTAAAGTGATGCCATTACTTGGAAAGCTGCACTTGAAAACAATCCAACCTTTGGAAGACCATGTCAGAACTCATCTCCAATAAAGAGAGATGTTCGCAATGTTAAAGACTTCACAATACATTAGTGTTAATGAATATGTATGAGTATAGACAGTAAAAATAAATAAAAAACTCATGTGTTCTCATCAGACAAGCCACCATCTTTCCTGTTAACTTAGCACGTCACTCGTATGATCAAGATTACAAAAAGGATTTTCTGCGAATGCGACACTTTTCTCCAGAATCCAAAAAACAAGTCTATCACATGCATTTGTTTTATCATGCATATCTGCCCGTGACATATCAGATTTGACAGTCAATAAGGTGCCTGTGTCTGCTCTAGCACACCCCCACCCACTTCTCCTAACCAGACCACACACACAGATATTTACCATTCTGTAATACTAGCCTTTAATACTGTATTTACACAAATGCATCCAGCAAATACACAATCCATAAAAAGAAAAAAATAATAATAAGTTGCAGCGCTTTTTATCTTGAAGAAATCTTTTAAAAGGCATCATTTTGTCTTGGAGATTCAGAGAGAGCCATGAATAATAAAGTGTAATAAAGTCCAAGCTTGCATGCGTTAATACAGTGAATATTGAAACAACAGCAAAGCCACAACCTTGCATCTAAACAAGATAACAGCTACTGCTGCCTGGAGCTATGCCATAAAAATGCAGGACTTTCTCCCTTTCTCTCTGGGATCTGACCTCAGTCTAGCAAATGTTAGCACTGGCCTTGGTGTAATCCAGCATTGACTGGCTTTGACAAATAATTAGATAGAATTTCTGTTTTTTAACTACAGAATGTGCTGTCACCACAAACAGAGGAGAATGAATATTTAGAGTGCACTACACTCACAAAAATGACAGAGAAACACTGTTCTGTCTTGATCTAGCAGTGTAATATGTACTGAGATACACACCCCTGCTTCCATTAAGTTTGTTTTTTTTTTCTTGTGGGTCAGTGGGTAAATTATTGAATTAAACTTATAAGAGCGATTTATGCTGGCGAGATGCATTTGCACTCAAAAAGGTAAATGGGTTGGGGAAACTGAGGAGTTTAACTAAATAGACCTCTAAAGACTTCAAGTCGCCACCACATCACTGATTACATGCTTAATCAGCCATTTATGGGCTTGGATCAAAGCAATGGGTCTTTGATGGGGGGGCATGTTTTGTCATTCATTTTCTTTTTGGATGTCTGTTTTAATGCTTCTAGCCATGTATAGGATGTAGTCCTAACTTTACTGTTTTATGCATTGATTTTGAAAGATGCACTGCTGTATGTGTCCCTTGTACTGTGTTTTTGTATGTTTTGATCAGTCATGAGTGCACATTTGATAACACAGACCATCAATGAATGAAAAGAAAGTTCTAAAGAAGTACCAAAACATTTAGCAAATCTTTTTATTTTTTTAAATTATTGCCCCCTGGTGTATTCAGCCCGTTTATTTGTGTAACAGTGCTGTGCCACTCTAAAGGTTGGGCCGGATGATTTTCTTGTCTCTCCTCCTATTACATTGGTTCTTTATAATAACCGTTATGATAGCCCTGCACAAGAAACACAGGGTTATTATTGCACTAGGTAATGATAATGACGTTTACAGTTTGGTTGTTCTTTCGGAAGAAATGCAGTCTTGCATAGATGAATGAGGGTTCTGCCAGCATGACCGAGATGATGGATGAATGTAAACTGTAGCACTGCTTTGGCGAGGGTCCAGGCCTTGAATCAATAAGTATATAATTTAATCTGTTTTTTTTTAATGTGTTTTGCATAAACTACAAGCTTTCAGAATCTCACCATAAAAATGAAATTCTTCTGTGAGGCTTTATAGTGGTTGAACTTTAAACATACACAGAAAAGTCTTCCAACATAACAGACAGCAGGGACCATTTACCGGTAACTAATATGTGCAAAACTGATCGATGTTCAAGAAGCCTGCTGCCATTTGTTACTCTGTTGTTTATTCTTATCTTTTTATCCAAACACTTGTATGTCTCTAATGTAGAAATAGCAAGCTCTAGTAAATTATACTTTATCATTTTAATTTATTCAGCTGCTTTTGTAAGAAAATAAAGATATTCTCTTTTCTATTGGATCCACCATCTCAGTTGATTATCTATTCCACTTTTCTCAAAGTAACTAAGATTTTAATATAAAAATACATCAACAAAAACTTGAGTCCTTCACTGTTAAATCACTAAGTTTGATGTCTCATTTGAAATAACTCTTTGCTATTGGTTTCTAAACTGGAAAATTTAGCATTGCTCTAAAAAGCTCTCTGTTTTATTCAGCTCATAGATAAATAATGGAGTTACTCGTAGAGGTTGGAAAACATTAATATTTCCCACTGAAGTGATAAAGGAGTGTGGAGCAGTGCCTTAGATTGTGAATGTGTGGGTGTGGATGTGTGCTCTAATTGTTTCTTCAGAGACAAACAAGACCCAAGACTATACTCTGAAGTCATCGATTAGACACTGAAAGATCTTTTGTTCTTATTGAACCTATTTTTAAAATGTCTAAATTGTCTTGGAAGAACCTTAACTAACGTCCCATGTGCTTGATAGTGTCATTCTTAAAGATTTTAAAGTTGACCGCCAGTTTTTTTTTTTATCTTGTGACATTTGAGTTGCCGTATTTAATTAAACAGCTATTTAACAATAACAGATACAAAATTCACAACCCACCAATAAAAGTTATATCAAATCTTTATTGTTAAACCTATTCATCCGACTGATTGTATCTTTTTCATTCAGTATAAACTTTATTTGTTCACATTGTTCCCGTTTTCTGCAAAAATGACACTTATTAGATTGAGGTTCTTACGGTTTTATCTCTCTTTCCTTTCTTGTGCAGGGTAAACCGAATGATTTTGCACTATAAATTGAAAAGTTCTTGGAGAATGTTACGGCAAACTTTTATGAGAACGAGTTCTGTTTGAGGTGGCTAAAAAAGAAAGTAATGTGCATTTGACATATTTCCGTTTGACGTCTGTGTCTCATTTACCACATACTCATTTAACCAGATGATCACTGAAAACAAGAAGTGGAAAGAATTCATTTCCACAAACATTTTATTGGAAACAAATTCTTATTGGCTGTATAAAACCTTACATAGTGCTCAGTTCCTGCTGTGATGCTAAAACTGATGGGCTTTGCCATTTTTGTTCCACTAAAGGTGGAAGCGGAAAACAACACATTTATATGCAAAATGACACTTGTATCATAAAAAGCATGTAATTCAGACGCTCACTCTAACCCAACAAAACCTCTGATCTATATGCACCATGTATTTTATGCTAAATAATTGTCACTGTTAACAAGCAAAGACGGAGGAGTCTTGCCATGAACAGGGCTGTATTTTTTATGATACATACACCCTGGCCTTTCATTGAATGTCTGCATAAAATGTAATCTCTTGTAATAATGACAGCAAAGTAGTGATAAAGAGTGGAATACATAAAATAACTACCCAGTTGAGTGTGCATTTGAACCTTTTGCAGACTCAGAAAATGCACTAAAAGTTTGTATGTATATGTGTGTCCTTGAACAAAATGCCAGCACTTTAGAACTTCTTTGAAACTAAACGAAAAGAGAAACACATCAAGAGTGACCAAGGCTTAGGCAAATAAGGAGGAAATGCAACTTTTAAAGCCATGTGCTCAGAGCGCTGACAATCAGAAAAGGGATGAGACCCAAAGTGCACTATGGGAGATGTGACATGACTTGCTGTGCTCTTGCTATTTGCTTTGCCTTCTCCAGCTTGCTTTGGTCTGTGCTAGCTTGCTTTCCAGGGTGGAGGAACATGGTGATGTTAACACCTTCTTGGTTATAACTGTGTGTCTTTGCAACAAGGACTGACTCATACCTTGGTGCTTCATGAACAGTTATCCCATCTTGTCATGGACCACATCTGTCATGCTCTGGTCAGCAAAAGTTGAACTTGGCCCTGAATCTGGGCTTATAGGTACCCTCACAATGGACTATAATATGAATGGTTAAAAAAAAGATCTTATCATGCAACTGTACACTATGATCATGATATAATGTTTTCCACAATCAGCAATGCTTGGACCAGGCAAATGAGATGGGGGGAAATTTCAGTGTTGATAATGCTTTATGTTTAAAAAAAAAAAGTCAAAATGTTTATGCGCCTTCTGACTCAAGCATCGATATTATATACGACAGAAATGCAAGTTGCCACTTTTGATGTTGCATACAAATCTACCTTTCATTCCTATCATGATATCAGCCGTCACCCGTTTCAAGTTGTGTAGTCCAAGAGTACCTGATTTCTTTAAATGCAATACAAAATAAATCTGCTTTCTAATAAAAGTCCTTACATCACCATATTCTGCTGCCTATCCCTTTTGTCCCACTAGGTTTGTGCTTCAAGAGCTTTTTCTTGTGTTGATTCTGAATATCTAATACAGTGGAGCACATGTAGAACAAGTCATTGCAAACTGTGATGTCTAAAGAAATGCATAAAAATAGCAGAGTAGCAAAATAGCTTTTTTTGTTAAAGCTATGGTCCTGTACGAATAAAACGCATGAAAAATAGCAGAATAAATGTTCAAAATTCCTGGGTTATCATGACCCATGTGCAGACTTACAGATGAGTAACTTTATTTAAAAAATAAAATCATGTTCTCCAGTTTCTAAAAGTAAAGTTTGCTTAATAAGAAATTTAATGCATAATAAAGACAACAAACAAACATGTAAACTATTAATCTATACTGATTTTATTGATACCAACAGACTGCTTGCTAATAACTCAAACTATGATGAGGTTGGAAGTGGGAGAAGAATTAAACAGATAAAATCACTTATTTTAATCTATAAATTTACAGCTTGTTATTTCAATTTAAATCTTAATTGGTAATAAAAACATTTTTTTAATTATTTGTTTTTTTACATGAGTCATTTAGGTTTTTCTACGTGGTTTCCTGTCGATAGCCTGGTTGTAATTTGTGCATTTATGTAGTAAAAGGTGTTTGCATTTGATGGAGATCGATTTCGTGGTCTGCTCTGGCATCTACTAGTCAGCCTCGTTTCTTTCTGTACGACAAAATCGCGCGGCGTGTGTTTAGCTGTCCTGATGCGGCTCGCCTGAACTTCGTCTTAAAAACACACTGACAGGGAATAAACAAATACCAGACATCTTCACGGAAAACGCCAGCTTCTGTACTTCAAAATGAGTGACGATGCAGACTCCCCTCCTGAGAGGGAAATGAAGGTAGGCTTTTATCAGCTAAAACTTGTAATAACACCCCTGAGTCGCATTTTCAGGCTACTGCGTCAGTTCATTCGCTATGGTCGGTACTAGCTTAGCTTAACTAATTAGCGAGATTCTAGGTTTCTACGTTCCAATTGAGTTAGCTATAAACACTTTACAAAAGCATATTAAACATCCACACAATTTAAAGTAAAAACCCTTAGTCGGGGCTTTTACATTTTAGACGAAAAAGCTGTTAGAGCAACTTTAGCCTAGGTTTTTAGCTAGTTATGCTTGCTAGCACCGTAGCAGTTAGCATAATAATTGGATCTTCAGAGTTGAGAGGTTTCATGTCAGGATATTGAATACCTGCATGAAATACAGTCGGTTTAATAGCTCAAAAGCTTCTATGTATTTGTCAACATAATGGACCCTTTTAAAAAGAAAACACACGTACTCAAAACAGCATTTTTGAATACCAATGTGGAAAATTTCCTGCAATGTTATGAAAAGTCCAGTGTTGTACGCTGCACTCTATGGTTGCACTTCGGTCAACAGTCAAGTATGTTTACAGATATAATGGACCACTAATGGTCTTTGTTTTTCTATTTAGGACTTTCAGTTTCGTCAGATGAAGAAAGTACAAGTTTTTGAGCCTTCTGAAGACTTGCCAAAAGACAGATCAAGTCTGCTTACCATCTCAAACAAGTTTGGTTTAACATTTGTGGGACTTGACTCAACATTTAAAGTATATTTAACTCAAGACATTCTGGCTGCTGATAAAGCTGATGGCAACTCCTACGAAATAGGTAAGAACATTAGCAAACGTGTTTAAATCAGTACTTTTGAGTTTTGCTCTCTGTGGCTGTATTACTGAGTGATGGAAAATATCCTCTAAAGGTGCTTATATATAACTTAATTGCAAACCACATGAATGGCAGATAACCAATTATTCTGACTAGACTTTTGCTATGGGGACACAGTCAACTGTGCCAATTGAAAATGACATTTATCTCACTTTACTTTTGTTCACAAGCTTGCACAGGCTTATTGTGGTTTTATAGCAACCGTGTTTACTTTTTCAAGCCATTGCTCTTTCTACATTTGTATGGACTGCTGAAAAGATGTGGATTGTAGTGTCAGCCACACTACACACCTATTCTTCAAAATATCTGTAGATGAAATGAATGAAGGAAAATACTTTATTGATCCCAGAGGGAAATTCAGATTATAGTAGGTTTTTTTAATATAAAAATAATTATGGTAGTGATGGGTCTTGTTCTTGAGGCTGATGGCTTCTGTATCTCTCAGTCCTACATCGGTCCCGAACAAGCCTCTCACTGTACACACAGACTTACCGTAGATTGCTAATATAATGTCAGTAATATGTCTTTGGATGCAAGACAACATCAGAGGTGGTCTTTTCTGCACTTTCCCTGCTTGTTGTAAGACAATACATTTTTGTTGTTTTTGCCCCCCCCCTTTTTTAAAAAAAATCTATAATCAAAAATATGCTCACAGTATGAACATATGTGATCCCAGGACAGCCATAATTAATAGTTTGTAACCTTGTTTTTTCACAATTACCAGTAACTCACGTCTTCATATTTTATCTAGTTAAATGGATACCAGCATTGGCAGAGGTACCTGTGGAGCTAACTCTGCACCACTTGGCTCTCAGTTGTGACGAACTCACTTTGTCAGTGTGTGGCATTTCTGAGGAGACTGGTTTATCCCTCACATTCTATGACGTCCGCACCTTCATGAACAAGGTAACTGTTTTAGTGCTTTTGTTCACTGTATTTTGCATGGTTATTATTACCTCCGCCAAGGAGGTTATGTTTTTGCCAGAGTTTGTCTGTCTGTTAGCAGCATAACTCAAAAAGTTATATGAAGACTATTATCAGGTTTAAGCTTCTATTTTAGAAATAACAGATTGATGAACTAATCAAACTTTAATGTATTAGGAGTTAAAATGTGCATGACAAATCGACTCGTTGCAATGGTGCTCAAAATCGCTTTTTCCATTTTTATTGGTCGACTTTACGGGTGCAGTGTTTATTTCACCTGGTAAAGCAGCCTTCTCACGGAGAAGCAACAGCCTTTTAAAGTTACCGGCGTTTCCATGACCCACTTTTTATGCTTACTGTAAAAGGAGACTAGAGCCCACAGAGAGTTTATAAACTACACAAACTAAATAAAAACACTTATGAGTGGAACAATTATATCAAACCAATAGCATTTTGCATGCATTTTACCATCTCCAGTTTGTGATAAGGTTTTTATAATTCTGTTATTGATGGCATCACATTGATGTCATGGCTAATTGATATTAATTTATTTCAGCAATCCTTATTTCCTAAATCCCTAAATACTAGTTATGCATGTCATATTACCATAAGCATCTAGTAAACAAGTGTTTAATGTAAAATACGGATCACAGTAAAGATCATTGGTAAAATAGACTTTTTGTAATGTAGTACACATTTCCTTTTTTTTAACCATTCATTTATTTTTTATATTGTAAATATTTCTAGTACTTCAGATTAACAATGTTGCATTAAAGCCTTTTCTTTAAATGCTCAAATGATGATTGTACGGGATAATTTTTTTCTGCTCAAATATCCAACTGTGTATTTGAATTGCTTCTTCTTTTTCTTCTTAGGCAAGGCCACAGAAGTTACCATTTGCATCCCTTCAGCCAGCTGTGCCCCCTGACACATTAGTGCTTGATTTGAAGTGGAATCCTGCTCAGGCGTCCATGTTGGCCGCCTGCCTGTCGGACGGCAGCATGATGATTCTGGTAGTAACAGATGTTGTCAGGACGCAGGCACAGCTACCTGCTTCAAGCGGAATCACCTGCAGTGAGGATGACTCATCACTTTTTTTTAAATGACATGCTGTATATGAAACAGTTGTGGCTCAGATGTACTTTGTTCAACACAGTTTGCTGGAGTCCAAAAGGAAAGCAAGTAGCTGCAGGAACAATGGATGCCTCGGTTATTCAGTATACACCAGTAAGTAACCCTCTTTCATATAGATGAGAAATGGCATTTTTTCTTAGTCTTGGGAAATTGTTACCAGTGTTTCTGCTCTGTTTAAAAGGCACTGGAGGAAAAAAAAGTTATCCCATGCCCACACTTTTACACCTCTGAAGATCCCGTCAAAGGTCTGATTTAAACTTTTGAAGCCATTAAAATAAATTGACCTAAAATATTGAACAGCTCATCCTATTATCTACATTATTTGCAGTGTATAATGTTAGAAAACATGGTATCTGTAGAGAAGAATCCTGGTGTAATGGCTGTGTACTTTGTCCTTTGTGGCTGATCTTGCTTTTTCTATTGTCCCCTGCAGCTCTGGATGTGCTCTGGCTGAGAACGTATATGTTTGCAGTGGCATATGCTGCTGCAGATAGATCTCTGGAGACCCCTCCTGAGCTGGTACTGATTTCCCTCCCTGTGAGTACAGCGAGCATCTGTGGTCCACTTGATTCACTTGAACACAGGGATTTTTTTTCAGGTAGCAGCAGTCTTTAGTTTCAGAGCACCAAATTGACGAAACAAATGCAGCACTTGATACTCTGCCAGGTTCTGTACCGTAGCTTTGAGGAACAGATTGTCTCCGCATTGCAGTGTTATTCCATTTTTTGTGTAGCATTGAATTTCACCTGACGTGCTGCTTTTTGTTAGTTCTGTTACACAAGTTGGATCTATAAGAAAGTAATCAGAAAATGATGTAATTATTTTGTTATATGTATTTGAAGTCATTTTGAAATTGTGTTTGGGTCACAACATAAATAGTTTTATATTTTATATTAACATGTCATATCTGTTTGAAACACTTCAGTCAGCATCACACAAATGTACAAATACAATGTTTTAAACTATGCCTGAATGTGAAAAGGTATTTTACTGCTACAATTATTTATGCAACTAACGTATGCCTCAACTGTAAAGTTAATTATCACTTGCATCAATATTTTACGTACTTGAATGTATGTATTTTTGTTTTTGCAGAAAAAGGATGAAAAAGTGGAGACAAAGTATTTGAACTTTGGTGAGAGTGTGTTTGGCAGCTGCACTGAGCGGCAACACCACTATTTCCTAAGTCACATAGAGGACTGGTAAGAATGGATTTAATGGATTGAAAATTAATTGGCATGAGATAAAACATGTCCTCCATTCCTTTTAAATATTTTGCTTTTAATGTTTTACATCCAGGGACCTTGTGCTTGCAGCATCGGCAGCTTCTATTGAGGTTAGCGTCATTGCCAGACAAGATGACAAGGTAATTAATTTAATTCAGACAGAGACTTAAAAAACACCCCCACTTAATGTCTGTTTTGCACTATATTATACATGTATAAATATAATTTAATTTTTCAAATCAATCTGTGAATCCTTGGTTTTTTTATGTCAATTTGCTTTAAATTTTTGCACTTTATGTAATATTTATTCTTCATTACTTCTGTGTTATCTGTGTTATTTGTTCTTTTGTTCTTGAGCACTGAATGTTAAGAGTTAATATCTAGTCTTGCCTTTTCTGTGGGACACGGGAAACTTATATTTTATATTTTTTTTGCACATGTGAAGAAATTGACAAAGCTGACTTTGACCTTGACTTAAAATATGACATGTATAAAACAGTAAAACAGTGACTTTTGAATATAAATATAATTGATAAGTGTGGGATAAGATTTTTTTTTTATTCATTGTCTTCATTAAGAAATCTAATCCCCCATGTTGACGTACATTTTCCTAAGGCACAACCAATAATATATCTTGCATCACCATTGTATATTGTTCCTGTTGCTTTTTCCTTTTTAGATGTGGGAACTTTGGATCTTGGAGGATGCGAGTAGGGCTGAGCTTCCAGTGACTGAGACAAATGAAGATACTCTGCCCCTTGGGTTAGCCATAGACTACACCAGCCAGCAGGAGATCCACATCAGTAAGCTTATTTGGCTTTTTAGGGGCTGTCAACACGGTGCAGAATTACAGTAAAATCGCAAAGGCATTTTCATACTCAGCCCTTTTATCCACAAGAATGTAGAGATTGGCCTCCATATAACAGATCATGTCTAAAACGAGGTACCAAGGTGGATAAGTTTAAAATCTCTACCGTCTGTGTTTTGTCATGACAGCGTAACCACACAACTGGAGTAAATAACATCAATGTGATGAACACAAGCCAAACACAACGACAGTCATGATATCAATAACCAGCTATGTTGTGGGACTGCTCCTGACAATCCTGGCTTATTTACAGCTTTTACAATAGAGTATTGTGCTACTGTACCATCAACAACAAGCACAAGCAGATATGTAGAACAGTGATACATCAGATTATTATTTTAACTTCCTGCAGCACACAGTGAACAGTTATCTGTGCACACCCTACGTCTTAAGGGCTATTATGTTTTAATGGCTAAATAAGTACACATTTTTCTGTAAAAAAGCATTATTCAAAATGTCATTTGTGACTGTATTGATAGATTAGTTGAGTAAATTGATAGTCTATAGTTTACAACAACAAATGTAAAGGTGTGTTGACCATGTAAATGGTGTCTTTGGCCTTATGAACTTATGAAAGTAGTATTATCAAATGTATTTAATAAGTGGAACTAAGGAGAAATTGTCACTGCTGGAATTTCTTGGTTAATGTAGCTTCTGTTTACATTGTATTTAATGCTAGTGTAAATTACCATGTAAAATTAGCGCCAGTGGTTGTTTAGTTTACACCAAGGCAGAGATTGAAATTTGTAGAGTGCCTGCCACCATGATGGCGATGGCATATGCCGATCTTTTTTAGGTAAACTGTGTGGTCTGTGCGTGTTTGCTGTTTTACAGTTGTGACAGACATATGTTGAGGTATGTGGACAGCAGTTGAACCATGGAAATATGCTGTGTTTGTCATTGGTAGGTTGATGACACTTTTGGATCTCTGCGTATCTCCATGGTATCTCCATCTGTACAAGCCGAAACTTTGTCTATTCAACAATAAAAAGCCATAGTTTCAGCCATAAGACAATGTGCTAATGATTAGGCAAAGAATCTCAGTGGCAAAAGAAGCACAAGGCTGGTATGTACAGTACCTGCTGCTGGCAAGGCGTCCACATGCATATCAGGGTGCCTTCTCATTAAAATAAATCTTAGATGCTTACATCATTATTTGTCTTTTAAAATGTTCATTACAAAAGCAGGCATAGAATAGTCACTTTGTTGAATCGGTGTCTTTTTTTACTACAATATAAATCAAAACAGAAAATTAAAGTGAAAATAATTTAATTAAATTATTTTTAACCACATTTTAAAAACAAGTTTAGAGCTGCACATAATGCAGCTCAATTCATTATGATGACTCATATTTTCTGTTTCAACACGTTTTAACACTTAATGTAAAATGTGTAAGTATGCATAAAGTTTATTGTAATATTAAAGCAGTAAGGAGAATTTTTCTCACACACTTTTGTAGTAACTTGTGGATACATGTTTTTAAAGGCTATGATGAGGAGGATGAGGACGTTGTGGAGAGGGAGAGAAGAAAAAAATATAATAAAATTTTTAAAAAGATTTTTAAAATTTTAAATAGAGCA
>JBAMHV010000020.1:9018625-9034926 GCA_037177535.1 Pseudomugil gertrudae | reverse complement strand
AAGATTGTTTTGTCCTGTCTAGGCTACCCCACATCAAATGGGAAATAGCTTTGGCATATAGATAGATAGATAGATAGATGATGAGGAAAAAGTCATTTTGAAAACATAATAAAAAACGCATCCATAGTATGTTCAAAGCTATGCTTAAAAGTACACCAACCTACCTCAGCGACGGGTTTGATTTGGCAGATTGGCTAACATTTTCTCACACAGTACTCTGTCATGGGGTCAATAACTTGATTCTTGTATGTGAATTGTGAAAAGGATCATGGTCGAAATATGGTCAAATTTTCACCTCTATTCAAGTTTGCATGTAATAATATCCTAGATGTGCAAGTTATGTCACAGGTGACATAATGAGATGAGACAAAAAGAGCCAAAGTCAATAAAATAGTTGAAAATTATGTTAGAAGTGACAAAGTTTAGACCGAAGAAGGATTTCATGTTGATGTTTTGCACAAAAGTGCAAAAAAATCTGGTCACAGTGCATTGTAACCATGAGAAAATAGATTTGTTTGTCATGCCGGAGTGACAACTGAGTTATAGTAGATGGGTTTAACCTACTTTGGCATAAATACTAAGCTTTAAAGATGTTGGTATAAATTTATATTAATTTCAGATATGAATTCCACAGCTGAAGCCCATGTGTATGTATATGCTTTTTACAGCTCTGTTTAGCAACCAGAAGATATTGACCAGTTGCATTTGACTTGCACCACTGGTCTTTGACAGCTGCTGTACCATTACTTCAAATACACCTGATTAATCTCCTTTTTTCAGTATCAGGTTGTTGCAGATCATCCAGCCTTCATTTAACACATCTTCTGCCACCAGACAAGCTTAAACTCATGTCATTTCATTCCCTTGTTGTTTTTTTAAAACGATTTGTGTCGAGCACTCCTCTATTGATCAGACAAAGCTTAAATCCATCAGGTTTCTGTGTGCATACAGCTTCCACTGCAGTGCTGTATTGCAGGTTGTGTAAAGAATAGTGATAAGCTACCGTCTAAGTGCACTGTTTTATCTCAACCAGCCCAGTCTGCCAGACACTCATGTAGCACTGCTGCTCCTGTCTAGTCACATCGCTCCTCATTTACCCCTCAAACTCTCTCCCCATTAAATAGATAAGTTGCAACTTGGGCAACATGATTTTAGTCTGATGAAAACCTTGATCTAGAATAAAGCATTAGTTTTGCATAGCAAAAGAGGGAAATAACAGTAATTAGTGAGAAAAGAAATCTATTAATTAAAACGACTCAGACAAGCGAGAGGACCATAACAAAAAACAAAGCTCAGACAATATTTTAGCAGAATGCTGATGAGGTTTACCATTCACATCCTCCATTTGGTTCTTCTTTCTGCCACTATTTATCTTCCTACTGCTAAAATGAAATGTGGTAAAAATGAAGGAAGTTATTTAAATGGAAACATAAACTGAGAAAGAGCAGCAACTCTCATCTTAGTGCTCGAGTTTCTCGAGTTGAGAACCATCAACTCTGACTAATCCATCTTTATTTGGGTCATATGTCTTAATGTCTTATTTAACTTGTGGTTAGGACAAAATTTTGGTTTGTAGCCCATATTTCACTGCAAGATTTTAGAAAATGCAAAAAAAAGTGGTCGTGAGAAGCAAAAAAGGGTTTGAAAAAGGGAGGAGAATGCTGCACTTTATTAATTCAGTCTGATTAAATTTGTTCTTGTGCCTGTTTAAGCTGAAGACTAGACTGAAAGAGCTAGGGTCAGTAAAATGGATGCCAAAATAGCATTCAAACTGTGAGCATGAATGTTTTTTCTTTTAGCTCTTACACTGACAAACAGCCCTTTGTGTACATGTAAATGTAGTGTGCAGACTACTTTTCATTTCCCCTGTGTAGCTTAGTGTTAAAAGAACAGAGCTGCACAGAATGCTAAATAATTTTTTTCCCCGAATCTGAAATTGTCCAATTTAGATTGGATCATCTTTAGAAATCTTAACTTTACACTATGTGAGATGGGAAAATAAAAAAGTGAATTAAATATTGTTGAAACCAAAGATATTTGAGGATTCTGCTTTGTATTATTTGTGAAAATGAAGCAAACTTTTCTTAAATGTATACATTGAATTATGTAAAACATAAGTAATGTCTGTGTAACTTGTAAACACTTTTTCCACCCTCATATAGCTGATGAGAAGACCATTCCTCCAGCACCTGTAATGCTAATGCTGTCCACAGAGGGATTACTTAGCCCGTTTGCTATGCTCAACTTCAATCCTGGGGCTAAGCAGCTAGTCACACCATGTACAGCCCTGGCCCTGGAAGGGGAAAGACTGCCAAAGCCAGGTAAGCAAACCAGTTTGCAGGGTGGATAAGTTGTTAGGAGGGTTACAGAAGGAGCTTTTGGCATTCATAAAATGATTTAATCCATCTTTAATTGTTTTTGAAAGACAAGCACATGACCAAACATGTTACTGGTTAACACTGCAAGGACTACCAATTTCAGGTTTACCAGAAGGTTTTCCCTCTTCTGTTGTTAATCACCCGATTTACCAATGTATTGTTTTTCAAATGTGGTATAGTCTGCATGTTACTTTCCCACCCAGATTCTAAGATGCATGCAAGCGGATCAGATTTTTCATCAACATCATATTCTGATGTAGAGATCTGACGTCACAGATAAAGATTGCAGATAGATTGCTGGACTCACACACTGCTATCTTTTGCTGTCTCTGTGGGTTCGGATTGTGCAGCAGCCTTGCATCTCCTGCTACAAGGGGGGTTGTCATCTTCATTAGATGTAGTAGCCTCTGTGTCCGTGCTGTCTGGCTCAAGCATCACACAAACTGCTGCTTGTCTCCTCCTACGTGTTTGTAGAGGAGGGTTAGCGGGAGAGGTCACTTCCTCATCTGAAAAAGATTCCTCATCGGCGCTGTTATTTTCATAATCAAAGATGAAGTCCTAATTTTCGCCATGAGAGTACCTACCTTGCATTTCTTGCAACATTGCCAAAGCGTCCAAAACGCTCATTTTCCTTTGCATGTTGAAATCTATCTAGTGCGAAATACTCTTGAGTCAGTGTGTTAGGCCTGTTTATGCTGGGAGTTCCCCTCACTCCCATCCCACACTCCTTTCTCCAGGTATTTCAAGTTTATTTGCAAACTGATTATCAATGTAGAGAAGTTTCATGATCTCTGCTACAAATAAACCTGTATCCAAATTTATTGGTGTATTAATGATATAAATATAATGTCTATTTTATGAAAGTAAATACTTTCTACTTTTCAGTAATGAAAACTGGTCTAAATGAAGATTTCGTATTCATTCAAATTTAGATCAATGTCATTTTCCATTTTCATCAAATATTTCTACATTTCTATTTTTTCATACTTATGTAGAACAGAAAAATACTAGAAAAACTATATTCTACTTCATATAAGCAGTCAAGTGAACATGCTCCTTTTTCTGAGAAATGCAGTTTTACAGATTTACACCGCTGCAGACCAGTTTCCCTGTTGCATCAATATTGTGAACGCGCTGTTCACTGTGGTATGTTTGTAATACAAAAGAGCACATGAATGTGCCAAAAGGGTGAATCAGGTGTTTATTGTGACACGTTTCTAATATAAAACAACACATCAATGTGTCGAACGGGTGAATAAGCTGCTTTTTTTTTTTTTTTTTTTTTTTTAGCAATGCAGTTTTACAGATTTAAACTGTTGCAGCGTGCAACTGGCATGCTGACATCACAGTGCTGTGGATCCAAGGGTTCACAAAAGGCAAAATAATTAAATCATGACAACTGTTGTCATTTGACATGGGCTACTTTTTTGAGGGGAAGACAGCCAAATAGAGGGCAACAGGTGGACTGCAAAAATAAATGAATGAATGAGTTTAGTCACCTAAATAGAAGGTGTCATAACTGTATAAATAGTTATTTTCTTTTTTCTTTGCACTGATCAGGAACAGCATTATATGAGTTGATACATCAGCAGCTCAGCTGCCATGTGAAATCATTCCGGTACGATGCGGCTCTCTGTCTGCCGGCGAAGCTCATTTCAGGATGAGACGGTCACACTGTGAACCAATTGTGTTTGTTGTTGCCCACAGCGCGACGTTTGAAACATTATTGGATAAAAGTATATAGTATGCAGCTAAATGCCACGTGTACACACATTTCCATAAGGAACATGATTTTTTGTTATTTATGTAGACAAAAGTACAGTTTTAAATTCTATTGTTTTACTTTTGGGGGCATAAAAAGTCATGTGTCCTTTTTGGGTTATAAGTTACATGAAATAACCTCAGAAACATATTTAGAAGGGGTTATATAATTGCATATGTGACTAAATCTTTGCCTAAATGAGCTGTTTTAACAATCTACCCTGTGTTTGCAGAGAATACTATTTCAACATATGATAAGATTTAGTGACAGGGATTTTTTTTCCTGATTACAGGTTTGCTGAAGACAACCCAACCACCTAAAATTGCTGCTTCAGTTCTCTCAACCCCAGCAGCATTTTCAAACATTGGTGCTCCAGTTGCTTCCATTACTTCAGGTCCTGCTGCTTCTTCCGCCCCATTCAGCATCATCCCTACAGCTCCTGTGTCGTCATCCTCATCAGCCTTTACTTTCTCAGTCCCAACTACTTGCTCTACTACTTCTGCTCCTTCAGCTTTTTCTCTGGGGGGTTCTGCAGTGTTTGGTTCAGTATCTTCAGGCTTTTCTTTTGCCACCAAGCCTCCCTCTGACACTCCCAGTGCACCTTCAGCATTTTCATTCAACACTGCTTCCATCAAACCACCAGTGGTATCTGTCCCAGCTCCAGCTCCAACACCTCAGAGCCTTGCCACTGCCTCACCACCTACAGTCAAACTAAATCTAAATGAGAGGTACTGGCTTCTCATACTTTATACTTTAACTAAGATTTGGAATTTTCTATTTATATCAATACAATGTATACAAATAATGTTGCCATTTCTTAAAGATTTTTAGCTGTGGAAACTCCAGCCCCCAGTTTTTCCTTTAATTCATCCCTGGCCAAATCTGCTGTTTCCAATGCCAGCCCTTTGCCCGCATCTTCACTTTCAGCCAGTAAGCCACCAGCTGTTTTAGGTAAGGAAAATCACATTGTACACATTTGTGACTCAAATATGAAAATATTCTCAAATTTTTTGACACTGCTCATAGCAAGATGTGCTACTTGATCAATGTTAATTATTTCTCAGCCCCATTGCGCCCTGTTCAGACCAGCACACCTACTACAACTGTCCAGAAACCTGCCCTTGCTGCTCAAACACGTGTCCAAACTCAGCAGGTAATGCCTGTTTAATGTGAACAAAACTTCAGTTCTTCAGTTCTCAGCAAAAGTACATTTTTGTGAGATGTTTTTATTCGACTTGTTGAGAAACTACAGTGTGCTTTTACACACCATTATTTTTTATACACATACATGTAGGTAGATGGGTAGGTAGGTAGATGGATAGTAAGAAAGAAAGCCTCTAGAGAAAGCCGTATGAAATTAAATTAACTTGATTTGGTAGAGGAGGGCAGCGTGGCTTGTAAGGAGGGCATGACGCCCTGCATATATAATGGTAGTTGAAACGCTGGATTTACATGGCACTATAACTGATGGATTAATCAAATACGATTTATCTCTTTTCTTTGAAGATCTTGTGACTGAAATG
This sequence comes from Pseudomugil gertrudae, assembly GCA_037177535.1. Lineage (NCBI taxonomy): Eukaryota > Metazoa > Chordata > Actinopteri > Atheriniformes > Pseudomugilidae > Pseudomugil > Pseudomugil gertrudae. The sequence goes on along the minus strand of JBAMHV010000020.1, from coordinate 9,029,263 downwards.
CAACAGAGTAGTAACTGTACAAAGCCAGCAACATATTTATATGCTGCAGTAAACTATTGATGAATCACCATCTTTTACGGTCCCCTCATATTGATCATATGATGATGGGCAGACATTTTATTTCAGAAGTCTGTTATTTAGATCATTACAACTCTGGAATAATTTGCCAAAAGAACTGTATCCATGTATTTAAATGCACACTAAAATCTAAAGTTGCTCTGATATGCTCTGTCTAATTACTTTCTATGAATTGTGTACTTTTTATGCTTTGTGTACTTATGATTTTATGGAACTAGGGAACCCAGGAAGATTAGGGATCGCTACGATGGGAACTAATGGGGATCTTCACAATAAATAATGATATACATAACCATAGTAGCACAACAAAATTAGGTGGGCTACTTCTACAAGGCTAATTAAACAAAATCTGAATTCCTTTGTGTGTATGTTTTTTCTTGTTGTAGGCAGTCAGTGTAAAGGCCCTGGAGAAACAGCTTCAGCAAAAGAAAGATTCTGATCCCATCATGTCTGGTATTTTGGAAGAGGTAAGAAATGTTATCCAATCAATACTGGAGTTTGATATTATCTTTAGGGTTTTCTTTGTTTCTAAGAGTTAATCCATTAAACAGCTGTAAGTACAAGCTAAACCCAGTTTAAGGTATAACATTCAGTCTTCTCTTGTTTGTACAAGAGAAAACTTCCTATATATGAGTGGAAAAAACTGTTAAACTTCTCTATATACTGCAAATACACATAATTATGAGAATTAATATAGTTCAAGGGACATGTTGAACACCTCAATTGCCTTATTGCCACCTACTTGTAATGACTTAATGTCCAAATAATATCATGTTCCAGATATAAATTACATTTGTCATTTATGCCCTGCCTTATATTAAACTGAAAGGTCAATACTGTAGGACAACATTCTTGTAATATGCAGTCGTCACTAAGATACTGCCTCTGTTGTAAAAAGGAAAAAGGGCCGTATTTTAAAAGTTGCATGATGGTACATCTTGAGGACTGGACTTGAGCACACCTGACATTAAGATTTGAACAATTTTTTTTTTTGCATAAGTGTCTGGAAGGTAGCAAGGCTTATGTAAAAAGTTACTTTGTCACCCTTTTCAGAAAGGGTTTGAACATAATAACCATATGTAACATTATTATTGATATTCTTATTTAGGTGTGCAATAAAGATTTGTATAAAGTTATGTCCATGTTTTACATTTTATAGCTTTACAGGTATGAAAATGTCATTTGATTCAAACTGCAACTATTGTTACCAAGAGTTTAGAAAGGATTTTCTTTGGATTTCCAATCTTTTCAAGGAACTTATTACCAAATAAAGATTGTAAATTAAGCTGCCATGTTGCAAAGGGTGTGGACACATGTGTTGAACTTTTCTTAAATTGTTTGTGTAAGCATCCTTGTGGTTGGCCTTCAGATTGCTCATTTCCAGAAGGAGTTAGATGACCTTAAAGCACGGAGTGCAAAAGCTGACTTTAAGGTTGGGACTAATGAAGAAATGAAGGAGTTGAGAAAAGAGTCAGAGGATCTCCACATTTTCACCCTGGAGATCAAGGAAACTACAGAGGTAAGACCATGTTTGAAAAAGTAGAAAGTGAAACAGCTGAGGCTGACCAATGTCTGTTAACAAGAACTCACCTACCAGACCAACAATCTTCATCCCCACAGCTGGCCCTAACCCACAATACTGTGATCCACAAAGTCACTGTTAGTTTTATAGTGTTTTGTGATTGTAATTTAGAAATATCAAGAGTATAAACTGGTCTTCAAGACATTAAATACATTTTCCGTTCTTCTTTATTTTGACTAAAGTGCAGCATGAAGCCTGTATTTTGCCTTTTATCATTTGATGGTAAAAAAAAGTGCCTAAAAAAAGAGTATTGTTGACATTGCTGAAGATTGTATTCAAAATATATGTATCAATGTATATAAAATGATTTGTTATCACACAAAATTGTTGGAACAACAGGCTGTAATGTAGAGGACAACAGCAGCACCTTTTTACAAAAATCTTTTTTTGATCATATTAATTTTTATAATTCCAACCAGCTGCTTGACCTTTTCACACCTCATTATTTTTTCTTGATTTAAAGTCTCTGCATGGGGATATTGGCACACTGAAGACCACCTTGCTGGAGGGCTTTGCTGGGGCAGAGGAAGCAAAGATTCAGGGTGAGCTCAGCAAGGACAGAAATTACAGGCAGCTGTTGTACAAAAGACCTCTGGATCCACGCAGCGAAGAACAGCTCAAGGTGAGAAATGGAATAAAAGATTATTCAAGTAGATTTAGCAGAAATTAATAATGCATCATCTGTATCTTCATAATGTCTTTTTCTTTACTCTGTTTGTTTTATTATATTATCAGGACATTCGCAGGCTATATCAATATGTCACATTTGCTGTAGAGGATGTTAATGACGTCTTGGATGTGGAATGGGAAAAACATCTTGAGAAGAGGAAAAAGCAGAAGTGAGTCTAAAACATTAACCCAACTGTAATTCAAGTATCTGGTTAAGACAGTTTTGTATAATGTACATTGCATACCATTTGGGTCTCTTTCTCATAGACATATGGTTGTTCCTGGGCGGGAGGGTCTCTTCACTACACTTTCTAACAACCTGTACATCATCAACCAGCAGAAGAACAGATTGGATCAGTTAGTTCAGGAGCTCACGTCACTGCGACTCTACAGCAAAGCACCTACTCCTACTATAAACCAAAATACTGCAATAACAACAACAGCTGGGTATGGACTGGTAAAACAAAGTTGATAAGGCACATTCTAATAAATGAAAAGCCATGTAAAACATCATCTTATTTCTTTTAGTTTGGAAAAAGAGCTTGAGAGTTTAAAGGATTCATTTATGAAAACCAGATTGGATACTACCCCTCCAAAGATGAAATCTCCAGGTTTTTTATTTAATCTTAGTTTTATTTAAATACAATGACAAATATATATTGCATTTTAGGAATTTGACCTTTTAACAGTAGATATTTCTACAGCTGTCAAGATATCACCAGCTAAGCAGTCGCAACTGCGCAACTTCCTCTCTAAGGGACAGATGCCTCCTGTGCGCTCAATGGCACCAGGTACATAAAATAGTTATATGCTGTAATATGTCTTAGCTTATGCTTCAATTATATTCAAAGATCTGAGCAAACCAAAGTTTATTGTCTTATAAAGAGTTAACTGTATTATTTAGGATTTATTATTTAATTATTTAGGATTTTTTTCTTTGTATTTATTTTCCAGCCAACCTGTCTCGTTCAGCCTTTCTTTCACCTAAGTATAACGAGGACCTGGATGATGCAAGCTCAACCTCCTCCTTTTCTCAGTCACTTGACCCTCACCCGCCTCACTTGGAGCTGGAAGAAGAGGAGCTGCAGCCACTTCAGCCCCCACCCATGACTGCCTTGGCTCCAGCACTGACTGCTCCCCGCCACCTCACAGTGGTGAGGACCCCGTCTATCCAACCAGGCTTTGGAGCCATCCAGTCCACTCCCTTAACAAAAATTCCCTCTGTACCAGGCATGGGCTTTGGACTTAGCCCTATTGCCAGTCCTGGTAAGTAAACCCTAACTACCCATATGGAAACCTTAGAAGGGAAAGTGGGGCTTTTTTTGTTTGTTTGATTGTTTTCTTTTTTTATTTTAAGCCAAAATACTGCTTTATTTAACCAGATGGTCCTAATATTTCAGTTCCAACCAATAAAATCAACCTTAGTGGTGCTGACAGCACTGCACTGGCCACAAAGACAGTAAAGCATGGAGCACCACCAACAGAGAGAGCCATACCTGTCACCGTTTCCGCTCAGCAGGCTGCAGCAACTGCTGCTCTGCGAAGACAAATGGCCAGTCAAAAGATAGGTGGGGAAAATATGTTAATATGAATAAAGTAATTATTTTTATTCTAGTTTCTTAATTTTTTGTTGTACTGTGCAAGTAGTATGCTTCTTTTCTGAAATTACATAATTATATCTATTTTTACCCACCAGAGGGAGACACAGACTTTAAGACTAAAGAATACAACACAAACGACTTAGTATCACACTTTTACCTACTTCCTTTTTACATATAAATGTCTGTTCAAGTATCATGACACAACAGTTGGTAGGATGGTAACCCTTCTGATGTATCTTCTTTTTATTTAATTTTACTTATTTGTTTAATTAAATTAATTTTTTTCTTAGGTCTAAAAACCACCAGCAAATGCTTTTGTTTTATATTCCAGCTGTTGTCAGTACCTCCTTGACAGAGTCCACCTTGAAGACTGTTCCCCAAGTAGTCAATGTTCAGGAGCTAAAGGACAAAGGGCCAGCTGTGCCAGTTTCTTCTATCGTTAGGTAAAAATTAAAAAGATGTTCTTCATGCAATCAAATTTGATGACATTTTCTTGCTTAAAAATCACAATTATGTGTTAGAATCCTAAATTACTGCTCTTAAGATTTATGGCCAATTGTGTCCAGTGGGATCTTTTTTTCTGAATTTATATGTAAATATATGTTGAACATCTAAATTAATTTTATACAGCTTAGCAAGATATTTGAGTAAACACTGCTCCCCTGTTCTGTTGACCTTTCTCAGCTCTTCAGTGCCAGATCCCACAGCTCAAGCATTTACAGCAGTTTTTACCAACCAGGTTAAACGAGTGAGTACGAGTTATTCTCCCCTCTGTCATCTTTCCATTTGTGTATAGCTGTTACCCATGTGACATTTGTTTATGTTGAGTGCATCTGGTCAAAAAGAAAACATTTGCGTAAAACAGAGGTTAAATAAATGTCGGCATATGGACTTTTTACTGTGAACTAACAATCCCCCAAAAAAGAGTTGTTGTTTTTGTCTATTGAAAAAGTCCAAATCAGCTGTGCTGTGTGTCATTGCAACCCTTTTTAATAACGTTTGAAGAACATTGGCATGCAAAATTTGGAGATTGCACACAGTTTAGCATCTGAAGACAGACCTTTGACTGCATGGGTGAGAAATGTCTCGGCTCTCTCCCATCTTAATGCTACAAATTGCAGTTGGCTGACAGGGGAGCTCCTCATACAGGTCCAATTCCCTTCATAAGAGTAACCCAAATGTACTGATCGAATGTGTGCATGAATAAAATTGTTCTTTTTTTTCCTAAATATCCTTGATATTAGCTCAGTGTGTATGAGTTGTGATGATTCAGGCTCAAAGAAACCTGAAAAACATTCTTTAATTCTTCCCTAAATTTGAGCCGTAACTGTATTTACCAAACCCATCTCTTCAGAATAATACCCCAGGTATCCAAAAGGTGACTACTGAAAGTACATCCATCCCACAAACAAGTTTTGTTTTTGGTAAGTAATTTTGGATATAATCAATGAGCATAGACAGTAACAATGAAAAGTTTGGACAGCTGTAAAGGTTAATAGAAAGATGCTTCTCTACTTTTTACTAACTGAAATAATGTACACCTTAAATACTGCCCTGATATGATTACTCATTGGCAAGTTATAGTTCAATCCACAACTCATAATCATTGGTGAAAGGTTTGCAAAATCTAATATAATTAGAGGTGCATTTATTGATGTCGTAAACATTTTGTCTTAAAAGGTCAGCCGCCCAAAACCGATGTGATTCCCGCTAGCTCTGGGGAGCAGAATACCAGTAAAAGTTTCTCTTTTGCTGCTGGGTGAGTTAAAGATGATCTGTGTTTTTTATTGAGATTAAAACGTTTTCATGAGTTTATGTGTCAGAAAGACATAAAGCTGAAACAAGTTATGTTGCATCTTGCTTTTTGGATGCAACTAATGTAAACATCCTATCAAGTTGAATTTGTTGATTGTTTTTCTTTTTTTTTAAACTTTTTCTGTTTATTATTTTTTCTCCATTGTGAGAGCTAGAGTTATATTACCTCTACCCACATCTCCTTAATCTAAGAGCAAAGAGGAAAAGATGTTGGCTTTGATTAACAAGATCGATATTTAATTGCTGTGACGTTATGACTTTATTTGGCTTGCATTTATAGGTCGACAGGCTTCAGTTTTTCTTCAGTCACTCAAGGACCTGGAACGTCACAGGGTAAAACCAATGCAGCAGCTTGATAACAAAACACCTATGAAATTGTTTTACATGTTGTCATAATTTATTTCCCCCTTTTGTCTCACCAGTGAAAGATGGGAATAAATTCTCCTTTGGTGGAAATGGCAAGGCAGTGTTTGGCCAGACTGTAGAAGATTCATTTTCTCTCACATCAAAGTCCACCTCCTCTGGTTTTGGCAGTGGCTCTCCCACTTTAGTCCAAAACACATCAAGTGAAGTAGCCAAGCCCATGTCCGCCACAACTGCTTTCATAACAGAGCCCCAGCCTCCAAAGACAGTTGGAGGAGAGACGCTAGGTAGTTTCTCTGGACTACGTGTGGGCCAGGGAGAAGAGGCGAAAGATTCCTCCACTAAATCTGCATCATTTACGTTTGGGGACAGCGGACTTGGCATGAGCAAGGGAGCACCGCAGTTTTGCTTTGGTGTGGGTCTCCAAAAGTCTAGTGAAGATTCAACAACTGCAGACTTGTCTAAGGGCGCAACATCGGGCAGTTTGTTTAAGCCTCCTGAATCAAACTCTAAGCCAGCTTTCTCAATTTCCCCATTAAACTCAGCTGCCTCAGTGTTGCCTACATCTTTTAGTAGTCTGCTTGCTGCTTCTTCAGAGTCACCAGAGGAACCAAAAGCTCCCCCACCACCATCAGAAACCACACCACCCCCTGAAAAAGAACCTCCTACCACTGATCCTTCTGTGGAAAGCACCGGTATTGCTGTAGCACCTGAGCCTGCAGTTGATGCAGCCACCACAGATATCACAGCAACAACATCAACACCTGCAGCACCTACAGCCTCACCTCCATCAGCTACAACTGCTTCATCTCCAGACCCTCCTCCCTATATCACCACACAAGCTGAAACAACCCCTCCAGCATCAGCCAATGTTCCCTCCACAGTTGAAGTGACTCCTAATCCCTCAGCTACTGCTCCTGCATTCACATCAGCATCAACTACTGCCACAACCATTTCCGCACCTGTCTCACAGGCAGTCCCAGCAGCATTTCAGGTCCCCGCGTCTGAAAAACCAGGTTCTATATTTACTCAGCCTACTCCTGCAACAACAGACAGCAGCTCTGTTGGAGTCATACCAGTTATAAACACGGCTGCTCCTGCAACCACCACTCCCACCCCTGTAGTTGTAAACAGTCCATCATCCACAACCCCTAACACTGTTTTCGGGCAACCTACTGCTCCTGCTGTTTCCTCAGCTCAAGCATCTACAGGATTCGACTCATCTGGCTTTGGTACATCAAGTGGAACTAGTTTTGGCAAATCTGTGTTTGGTCAGATGAGTGGTTTCGGCCAGCCTTCCAGCAACACTGGAACAGCTGGTGGCTTTTCTTTTGTCCAGTCCACATTTGGAGCAAGTTCGAGTAATGCAACTACTGGAGGAGTAGGTCTTTTTGGTTCTTCTACTCCTAGCAATGCAAGTTCATTCTCTTTTGGCACAAACAATGCCAACATAGCCAGCAGTACTGGTTCAGGACTGTTTGGACAAAATACAGCCTCTGCATTTGGCCAAAGCTCTGGATTTGGGCAAGGATCTTTGTTTGGAAGTAACACCACCACATCCTCATCTTCAGGATTTAGCTTCGGACAGCCATCAGGTGAGTGTCAATTGGGGTTTAATTTGTTAATTAATTTAAGTTTCTTCTTTTGTTTGAATTAGTTTGCTGTTCAGACCACACCCAGTATTCTTTCAAAATATACTTTTTGCATTTTTAAAACATGAAATATATCTGTGTGCCCAAGTATAGCAGTTTATCAGCAGGTTCATATTTCTAGTTTGACTTTTGCTTGATTAGATTGATTCTTTCCAAACTAGTAAAAAAAGAAAAGAAAATAGTATCAGACCATCTTGTCGCTCAAAGTGATTTAAAGTTGGAGCTTCATGACTTCAAGCAGTTGCATTTGACAGTCACATCTGCCATTATTGAAACTAATGCAGTCTGACAGTGAATTATATTGTTATATCTCTAAGGATAGTATGCAGCACATGACATACAAACAAAATAAAGCAGCTTGGCTGACTTTTACATGTTGTTGTGACTGAGGCCAGATGTGGCACTGTTTCAGAGGGTATTATCTTTCAGCGAAGAGGACACCTGTTTTTATTTATAGTGCTGTCAGGCTGACTGCGTAGAAGGGAGTTGTCCCTTTCCCAAACATTCTCTAAATTCCCAAAGCAGTCTGGGAATGTCCATGTGAACAGCTGATGTCCATGTATCACCTCAGCATTTACACACAGCTTGTCATTCCTGTATACAGATTTAATGTAATATAACCAGATGAGAACCAACTAATTTTTTATGGCATTGGGAGAACAATTGAAAGTTATATAGTCATTGTTTGTATGGAAACATAGAGCAGGTCTCAACTGTGCCTTTCATAACAGGGTTTGGCTGCTCTTCTGCCACCCCAGTGTTTGGCCAACAGTCTACTACAGGGAGTGTATTTGGACAGGTATGTACAATTTGAATGATAGAGTAACTTGTGACTGGCTTTTCTTGTAATAAGAAAAACTAACCTTTTTTTTCTATGACTAACATTTTTCAGCAGCAGCAGCCATCAACTGGTGGGAGTCTGTTTGGTTCAAGCGCAGCCAATACAGCAGGCTCATCCTCAGGTGGAGGATTCTTCAGTGGCTTGGGAGGAAAGCCAAGTGAGGATGCTGCCAACAAGAACCCATTTGGCCCCACTGTATCCACTGGAGGGTTTGGGCAGCCCACTCAGACTGGTACCTTTTTTTTTTATACATTCTTTGCAGGAAATTTAGCAACAAAATCACAAGTTTACCATAAATACTGTTGTTCAGTAGCTCTTGAAAATGATGTAATCGATGTAACCTTTCCCTTTTTTTTAGGCGCCACCAGTCTTTTTGGGAATAGTGGCGCTAAGACCTTTGGTTTTGGTCAATCTTTTGGTGATCAGAAAGCTGGTGGAACCTTCAGCACAGGTGGAGGGAGCGTATCATCTCAGGGGTTTGGCTCCTTTGCTTCCCCTGGAAAGTCAGGTACATAGTGCTTTTATTGTCTGGCTATTTCTTTCTCTTTTTTTATTGAAAGAAAAGAAACTATGAAAGTTCTCCTTTGTTGCATTTTACTGTAATGATTTTATGAGGATATTTAGACTGTATTCGTTCCTTCAGCAAGTTATATAGAATATGGAGCAGGGATTGATTTAATTGGTCCATACGACAACGGCTCTAAAAATGTATGTAGGTGTTTGTGTTGTTTTTAGTTTCTTTGTCCTTTTTTAAATATTAAATGGGCCTTTTAAGTTGAGTGAAATGAGTCAACTGTTGCCCTTAATTGCCATTATGGCATCCTTAGGCATGTCACAATTAACAATCATGTAATTGCAGTAAAAAAAAAAAAACAATCAAAATTTTCTTCATTCACTTTGAAAACAGCTGAGAGAAACTAACAGTGGTTTTGTATATCCTTATTGTATACTGTGTCCAGTTTGCTTACTGACTGAAGGAGTGGGTGCCTTTTTAATACCGTCATCTCATTCTTTATTTGTCCTCTGCTTATACCACATCTGTAGTTTTTAATTGCACCCTTTTTGTTTCAGATGCTCTTAAGTCTGATACAATGGCAAAAATCATAATCTGAATACAGTTATGTTTGGGTTTATTGATTTATTCTGCCCTAAATTGTGACTTGTGCCTCACAGGATGTTTTGTTTTACACACATTTATTTATATATATATATATCTATATATATATATATATATATAAAAGATGTGTGTGTGTATAATTTAAAAAAATCCTATTCTTGGTAATAAGTAGGTACTTTCATGCAAACTATTACACGGCTCTACTGGGACATTGGAACTGTTCAGGACAGTGATGCCCTGCCAGAGGCCTATGTAAGGGGACTGTAATCTTATTACATTAGCACAATCAATTATTTACTGGGGCATGTTGCTAGCCGGGCTGTAATTTCAGCACACTCCTTCTCTTCTGCTGCTCAGATGCTTTAAATTGGTGTGAAGTGTTTGTCCTCTCTGTAAGCTGCCTTTGTGCCTTCATCCTTTGTAATGTGCTGCACACTGTTGGCCATAACATTTCTTTTATAATAGTACTCAAACATTCATTGCTGGAAAGAAAAGCTGCAAGAAAATCTTGTTGAAATACAGACTTTTAAAACCGATTTACTTTTGTACTGACATTGTAACACAACTTACTTTTTGCCTTTTTCTTTAGGATTGGTATTGAATAATACCACTCAACACCATAATATTTCCACTGTGTTCTTTTATGAAGGCTTTTTTCTATTTTGTCCTTTCTGCAGGTGGTTTTGGTAGTGCTCCAGTGTTTGGAAGTCCCCCTTCTTTTGGTGGTTCTCCAGCATTTGGTGCGGGAGCTTCATTTGGATCTAACTCTTCCTTCAACAACCCCATGGGTCCCTCATCTGCTAAAGTGTTTGGAGAAGGAACAGCAGCTTCCAACATGGGAGGGTTTGGGTAAGAATGCTGAATGACAGTTAAAGATTAAGGAAAAAATACCAGTAAAACGTATATATATATATATATAT
>JBAMHV010000020.1:9007691-9018525 GCA_037177535.1 Pseudomugil gertrudae | reverse complement strand
TTGGCCAGGCTTCCCTTGAAAAAGAGATCTTTGCGTCTCAACGGGACTGACCTGGTAAAATAAAGGTAAAATAAAAATAAAAATGTAGTGATAGATATAGGATGCTTTGGGAATGTACATTTCAGTATTTAAATTTAGTAACACCTGAAAATTCAGAAAAGGAAAATTCAACCCTGGTTAACCTTTTTTTGATGGAGGCCCTCTGTATCAGTAAATATTGAGCTGTTTTGCAGTGTCAGGTGATGCCCTTGTGCAAACTTATCCAACCCTTCTCTAGTTTTGTCCACCTAGCTTCCCTCTTCAGATGTGCTGCATCCACTTTTCCACAGAAGTGGAAAGTTGAAACTTCTACCTTTGTCTTTTTTTCTTTGCCATTATCATCGAATTCCATCATTAGTTTCCTGATCTGCACTTAACAAAATAAATAAATGAGCTCATAATACTCTTCTAGTACATTTTTTAAAGTTTTATATCTTAACCCTTTATAGCCTGCCTAAAAACTGTGGGAAAACAGTCAGATTTTTTAAACGGAAGTCTTTATTTAACAAAATGTATTATTAACTTTTTACTTTTGCCATTTATCATTACATGACAGCCCAAAATTATGGTGGTGTAGTTTTTTTATTCTTGGTATTTACTAGTAGGCATTAGACAAGAATCAGACTGTGGTTTTTAGCAATTTTCTAATATATGTATGCAAAAATTTTATAAAGTCCTTTCTGGTTATTGGAGATTATAAATTCCTTTATCCAAGTTGAATACCCTATCAGCACTGTACTGGTAACTTTTATTACAAAAGCTAATAAAATGCTAATTGATCGTATAATATAATAAGAACTTCTTGATCTTAATTGCTGAAAAGTCAAAGCAGAATGAAGCAGCAGGGAAGTCCCATGATTCTGTAGCTGATATGTGACAGGGGGATTATAAGCTCGGCTCTCAGTGTTATTAACCGGACAGCAGACATGTTTGTTTTTGCAAGCTGTGTCTTAACAACTTTGACCAGCAGTTTAATATCTGACTTGCTCCAAGGTTGTGGATAAAAGGGGGATCCATTACCTACCATCGTCAAACTACAGATGAATAAAAACCGATCAAATATTTAGATTTAGAATCAGCAATCAAGATTTTTTTCTTGTTGGTAGTTTGGCATGAGGTTTAAGCTTTCGGGCTATTTTCTGTATGCTCTCTCATGTCGTAATAACATGCTGAGTACAACATCTCTATAAAAGAGGCCGACCCTGAGGGTAGAGTGGAGTCATGGATCACTCAACACCCATAAAATAATTATTGAATAGAAATGTGAATTTATTAAACAACCTCAGTGTTTTAATTCATTTAAATGGATTGATAGATGCCTTGCATAAAAACAAACTTCAAAGTTTAAATGGCTTTTTACAAGTGGCCACTTTTAATAACTGAAGCATCAAACACTGACTTCGTTAGAAATATGCAATACTGACTTAATGCTACGGCTGCATTATGATTACCTTGTTTTTACGGTAATATACAGTGTTAATTTAAGTGTCTTATGTAAATATAAATTTACTTCAATATTGAAGATGTAAATTAGTAAATAATTTTTAACACTACCCTCTGCATTAGACAACTCTTTATATTTTAGGTGTGTTAATGTCATCAAGTTATTTGTGCATCACAGAGAGAACAGCAGAATCTGTCCTGCAGCAGGGATTAGCATTTATGTCAAATAAAACATCCATGTTCACACAAGCACAATACAGAAAGCAAATGACAGGCTTTATTCACCAAAATGTAAAATACTCCAATAATATTATGGTTCTGTGAGAAAGGCGTCACTTATAACAATGAAATTATTCATTAGTTTGAAATATAACCAATGATTCTGCTGCATAAATAAATGTATATCTTTCATGTCAGGAAAGTACAACTGCAGGTAAAAAGACTAGTTTCAGGTTTTAACAGATATCTATATTAGAATTAAACTGGTTAAATTGTTTGCCAGTGTCCTGTCACTTATCTATCAGGACAAACAAATTAGCAACATTTAGGTCATACGTTATAGTTCTTTTCAACATCATTGCTTTTTATTAATTTGGCTCTTTTGCTGTCATTGTTATTGTGCTTTCAACATTATCTGTGACTGTATTGGTCCTCCAGTTATATCATATGTAAAATGAGTAATTTATTTTTATTTATCATAAAATGGGAGCATGACCTGATAAGACATATTATTATATATCAAAGTATAACATTTGTACAGCCTTCATTCAGCTATAATAGACTGATAGTTTGTGCAGTGTATATTAGATTTCTGGTTGTGACTTTCTTAAGCACCTCCAGCAAATGAAATTCACATTTGATTCAGTATTTAATCTTCTTCTGACGCTTGTCATTTTTATTCTAATTTTCCCTCAGCTTCATTTACCTCCTGTGCATCCAACATGTGCATGTGTTTTGGTAGCAGTAAGCATGGCAGCGAGCCTAAAACTATGGATCTCTGTGCAGGAGTAGATTATTCCCCTCAGATAATCTCAGTCTGGGGTCATGCTGCCTGCAGATTAAACTGGTCCGCTCTCTCCATCTCTCTCAGTGTTTGCTTATACTGTTTTTTCTCTAGGAGTCAGTGGGTGGTGGGTCCTTTAGAAGGGGATTAAATCTTGTTTAAATCCCAGTGACTCAATCTCACATGCAAAACTACAAAGTTCATGCTGCATCCTTTTTTCTTCTTTACATGTTTATTTGGTTCTGGAAAAGAAATTGCATCATTTTTAACATAATTTGTCTCATATGTCCTGTTTGTACATAATGATGACGTATAGCCCATCATAAAAATCAGTGTTTTTATACATTAAGACCTAAATAATCTGTTTATTTTCCAGTTAAAGTTTTTGGTTCAGCCATAACACACCTTCAATTTTGCGCTCTGTTTTAAGGTTTGCCTCTCCCACCAGTGCCCCCTCATTTGGCACCCTAGCCAGTCCGAATGCTCCCTCATTTGGGAGCTTGGCCCAGCAGGGTACTGGATTTGGAAGTCAGCCCAGCAGCTTCTCTGGCTTTGGACAACAACCACAACCAGGGGGTGAGACAGCTACTTCAGTTACATTTGTTTTTTCCCCTCACCATCTTCAGTTGCCAATTAGTTTCATGTAACACAGTCCGAGACTGAAGTCGAGTCATTCCTCCACTATCTGGGTAGTTTCTGCTTTAAATCCATGCTTACAGTATGTGTCATGCTTTTGTTGGATTTTAAGTTTTCAAAGAACACAAAGGCATTACGTATAATGTTTTTTTTATGTTGCTCATATGTTAAAAAGAACATTTCTTATATTAATGATGTAAAACTCACATTTTTAACAGCAGAAGCGGTTCCTTTTAATGCCTTACATACCTGAAAGGTGATTTATCAGCATTAGACTTTGATGAAGTTTCACTTTACATCTCCTCTGTATGCTTGGCATACATGCATGCTTGACTTCAGTCCGTTCATTTGACATCTTTAGCTGAGTTATTTATATGCAATTTTCCCCTCTAGTTGGTTTCCTTAATTGTTTTAGTCAGTTTTTTTCCAGTATATTTGTCCTTACTTGCACGTACATCACACAATCCAGTTGTCTCCCACAGACACACATTTGTCACATGCAGATTTGAAGCTTTTGTTTGTACAATGGTTTGTCATATTTTTGCTGACATGTTTTATTGATGCTATCATTCAATTTGTCAGTTTTCTCGTTCTTTTAGGCTTCTCTGGAAACACCTTCGGGTCTGCAAACCAGTAAGTGTGGTGAATATGTCGTCTTTTTTTCTGTGTCCACTGCTAAGCAGCAAGCACATATCGCTGTGTGGCTTCAGTGCCTGTGAATGTTAAACTCCCAGTGTGCTGAAGCGCACATCTTTCTTCCACAACATTGCTCCCTATAGAACCTGAAGCTGATTTAATATACCACCTCATTTAACCTCATTTATGTCCTCCTCCTGTTTATCTTTTCTTTTCCTTTATCTCAAGTCAAGCTCCGCTGCAGCATTTAGCTGAGCCATTCTACACTGAATATTTACTGTCTGGCGAACTGAATCCAATTTATGATGCTGTAGATCATGTTAGAAAAGATGATAGAATAAATGTGTTGAGTCCACAGCATTGTAAGTACACAATACCTTCTGCTGTGAGGTGGAGCTCATCAGTTCTCACCCTTTAAGTTATTAAATGTCCATTCCCATACTGATACTTTCCCTGTTTTGCTGTTCATCCATCAGCATCACTTCCTTCTTCTTTTTCTTGCTGCTTCTGCTTACATGCAAGACCTGTCAGCCAGTGCTAACTATGGTGTGTTCAAGTGGAATGCATGTGCGCAGGAGGCATAGCTTATTGGACACATTCATGTGTTAACAATCCTTCACTTGCTTGTGTTTGTGTATTTTTTTTTGCTTTGATATTCAATACTAACCATATTCTTGTATTTCACACAGTAACCTGAAGACACAGTTGCTAATCCTAAGAATATATTGCAGAATTTTCCAACCTTGTACAAAATTTTGTAACTTTTCGTAACTTTTTTGGCCATACTGGAAATGCTTTTTTTTTTTTTTAGAAGTAGAACAAAAACTAATGTTATTGATATCCAGTTAAAAAAGTGTACCTTACATATTAGCTCATAGCTAATAGCTAATTAGCTCATCATTGCAGCCAAAGGGAATACAGTACAATAGTGTCATTAGCAAACATACAAAACAAAACATACAAACATGCAAATACTGAGTTATATCACTTAACATACAATTTATATTTCATTTACCTCGGTAACCCCTGTTTTTATTTTACATATCGAGAAGCTGGAACTTTATCAATACACACACTTACTGCGTGACACTCAATATGCTTTTTCTTCTTTTTTCAGATCTAGCTCGCAGTCATTTGGTGGTTGGAGAAGTTAATTTGAACAAACGTATATGAATGCTACAGAGACAGTTCTAGTTGTTAAAAGGCTTTGTTTCATGCTGTGGGAGGAGAAATGTTTGAGTTTGGGTTAAAAGGATAAGTAAAGTGATGTAGAAATTGATTTGCCTTTATTTCCAAAGGAAGGGGGCAAGTCGAGCTTTCAAGCAGCTTTTTGAATGCAGTTTTTTGTCTACATACATTTTAAAAGAAAGCATCATTTCCATTTTAGGTGATCGTCCTACAAATCTTCTGGAGACATAATGGGTTTAATGGTTTTATTTGTACACGCAAATTAAAAAAGTAGGATTGTATAGAAACCTGTACAAAGACCTACTACATGAATCTACATGTTTGAAGAGTCTTTTGGACACAATTTGAGAAGGTTGTTTCTGCATTTTTAAAACGTGCAGATTTATAAAAGGGAAAAATGCAAAACTCATTCAGGCTTCATTTTGAACAGTTCACTCTTTGATGCAGTTATTAAAAGATTTTACAGTGGGAACTTATACAATCCATCCCAGGTAATGCAGCTCTGTACAACAACAGATGGACTGTATGTCCTTTAAGAATGTGTTAAAATTAAAAACCAAGGTTTTTGCTAATGATGAAAGGTCTTTTTCACTTTTTGTCCTCTGTATCGCCTTCTTTTGATGTATATTTTTACATGAAAAAATTTGAATTAAATGATATTTCTCAAATTATTTGAAGGTCTTTACATTATTTCAGGCAAACATTAGCCAGCAACAGTGGTCACATGATTACAAATCTGACTATTAACCTGTCATTTCTATCATAAAGAAATTTTCCACAGTCTTTTCTTGAACATTGTTCTGATCGGTGAAGCTCAAACATCCAATAAGAATAATTAAGTATTCGGGGAGGGGAGGAATTAGTTCAGAAAAGTAACCAATAAGTGTATCTGTCCTAATGTGTCTTGGCATGTTGGAACAGAGTGGCAGCATACCACAACCAACGTTCAGATAGTTTAATGTTAGATCCTTGTTTATATGCAACTCGTTCCTCAGTCTTCACTAAGGAGCGAATCCGCTTGCATAGAAAGCTAAAGTGTGCTGTGGGAGAATGCTGATAGGGCTGTAAGGCTTCTTTCCAAGGCACGATGTGGCATGTGGCCATGCGCAGCACAAATTACATTCCCAGCTTGTGGCTGTGGAGCATGTCACTGTCACTCTGTCAGCCTTTATCTTGCTTCTCTTGCTAAATGGATGGCAAAGGTCCTGGTTGGTTTGAAGCAGCTTAGGAATGCCAGGGTCATAGCATGTGACCTGTAATAGACCCGTGCTAAAATACTAAAACATTTGGTTTCTGGGATGTTTAAAGACAAGGCAACGCCACTGGTATCAACATGGGAAAGATTAGCCAACCAAAACATTTAGGTTTTTTTCTATTTTTGCGTTAAGAAGGCAAGCGACATCACCTACCCGGTAATGTGTATTCAGCAACTGATCTATTTCACATCTTAGGTAAAGAATTACAAGTGGCACACAGGCAGAGCCCAAAGTCTGTAATGCTTTCAGTCAAAGCGGATGAGCTTATGAGATTTTCAGCACCCATTCCTCAACTGACCTCAATGAAAGCATTAAAATTAAAGTACTTTTTGGTATTGTTCTGTTATAATAGATCTAACATAAACATCCAGACGTGGTGTTACTTCTATGTATTACTGTCGTTGGTGATTTAAATATTTTTTGAGGTTGACAGCTGTCTTAATGGAATCCAGATAAAAATAGTTTGGACCAAACCACCCACCCACCTACCTTCAACTGCACCCTCATGCTGTTTACGCCCATCCCCATCTCGATGGAGGAATGATTAGCAGCTCTTGAGTGCCTCCTGTTTTTTTGTTTAACATATTCATCATCTCTTCATGTACTGCTGCACTCTATAGTGTGTGCATGTTGTTGGCCTAAAGGCATTTCTATGAACAGCGTGCTACTTCTGTGCTGAAAGCTGTGTTTACTCAACCATCAACCATACTGTACACATCGTACCAGCCTGGCTGTTCGGGTCACATCGTAGTGTGAGATGGATGTTGTGCTGAGCAGTGGTGATATCCAGTGTCTGTGGAGCAGAAGACTGTTAACGCTAACGCATAATTTCCCTTATTTTATGGCCTCAATTTCTATTATATGTACAGTATTCCTGGAAAGGAAGATTGCAGTGGTTACCATTTTACATGAAGAGACATATATTAGCCTAAAAAAGATAGAATATTAGTTTCTTTATGATCCTGGCTTAGAATATCCCTAAATTCAACGTAAATACCAGCAGGAAGGCATTGCTGTAATACTCTGTGGCTCTTTCTTTGCCTCTGCAGACATGTGGATGAAGGATAAGTTCTAGTATTTTTTATGGGTCCCATGTAATACATGCTAATGTAAAATCTAATTCAGCTGTGCAGCTGCAGAAAAGTCTTTTTAGGATATACTATCCTCATCACCGATCCGGATTTAAGGTTTGTTTTTTTTGTCATTTTAGTACACAAGATTCATAAAGATAAACAAAGCTACATGCTAACGTGTTGAGCAGAAATGGCACCGGACACTAATCTAGAATGAATAAAAACACTCTATATATAACTCTAAAGTTATATCATAAAAAGAAACACATATCAGTAATGCAGATATGTGACGTTAAAATGACTTGATACTGCATTAAACATTTTTCACCCACAAATCACCCAGTCATCAGAAACATGTTTATTAATGCTTGATGTGTCTATAGGTCTGCAATATGCAGGGTGATCATGCTTTACTTATCTATCTTATCTCACTACATATTTTTTTTTAAAGTAAAAAAAAAAACAATATAACAGAATAATCTGATTGGTTAATCCCAAAACGGCAAACACAAAGCTGCACATCATATGCATGCATTAATGAGTGATCTTACTTTGTTTATTGTCCTGTTCTGTGGATAACTTAGGTAATGTAATATAAATGGCAACACTTTGTTAAAATTTCCTTCATTGTTTTATATTTAAGGTCACAGTTTCTAAGTCTGGTTACACTGGTCTGTGATGTAATCACTATAAAAATGGCCAGTTTCTTGCTTTGCTCTGTTATCATTGTTGGCATGGTAGTTCTGAAAAGTAAGATTAGTCTGATGAAAATAAAAACTGATTAGCATTCGATAGATGTCAAACATCCACCCGCACCCCTCCAGGTCTTTTTGTATTTTCCGGGAGCGACGCCACACGTTACACTACCAACGTGGTGGTGGTATTAACTGTCCAACAAACTTCACTTTTGTTGTTTAGAAGTGTACTGGGAGGTCCTGTCCATCTTTTATCTATGGAACAGTCCCTCTGTTTTACATTCATTCCTAATTAGAACAGAACATTGAATAGACGAACATCTGAGCTATTAAGGTTAGCGCTGTGGCCTCACAGCAAGAAAGTTGTTGGTTCGAGCCCAGGCTGGTTGTCCAGTGGCCTTTCTGTGTGAAGTTTGTATGTTCTCCCCATGTATGCGTGGGTTCTCTCCGGGTTCTCCGGCTTCCTCCCACCCACAAGACATGCATGTTAGGTTATAATATGGTTAAATGGTTTAAAATAACATGTAAGTCGCTTTGGATAAAAGCATCTGCCAAATGACTGTATAGTATAGTATAGTATATACTGTATAGTATTAGTTTCCATCTTTAACTTCACTACTTTTAATTACCCACCTACCTCAGCGCCTTTTCATTGTCCACTCTGTCTTTAACTCGCTCAGGGATTAAAGCAAGTTGCTTATCTTGATACTTTGGCTTTATGCTGAACAGTTCGATTTCAGTTCAATTACATTTTGTTATCAAAGTGTTCATGCAAATCTTTCTTCCAGAAGATTGTTTTTTTTATTTACAACATAAACAATTGCTTGCAATAGCAATTTCAGCACTTGGCTAGTTTGCACGTGAAAGGATTACTGTGAATGGGCTTAAAGTCTTATCTAATAGACATTATAATGGATGTCAGGCATTACCACTGTGGTTTTTCTAGATATACGTATAGATGGAGCTGCTGAGGTTTTTGGAGAAAGAACAAAAGTTGTATATTAAAAACATAAACCTGAAGCGCCCAATCTCGTTCCATTATAATGGTGCCCTTTAATCAAACTTGCCATAATTTCAATGGTTTTTACGTCTCTATTAAAATCTGTTTTCCAGCAGTTTCTTCTGTCAGTTCCTTCTTTAATCAGTATCCTCTTTGGAGATTTTCTGTTTGAACTCTTGACTTAATCACTTAGAATACACGATGATCTGAAATCTGAATGGAGGATTTTATTATGAATCAAGTAGCTTATTAATCAAAGCATGTCAAATGCTGCCAGCGTCAGTGAATGTGTTGTAGTTTCCCATTTCTGCAACATAAATGAGAAAAATCCCAATTCTATATTTTATAGAATTATAATAAAATCTTCCATTATTTTGATGAATCATTATGAATGAATCAATTATTGAAAAAACTTCTAAAGAAATAATTGTCCCCAAAATGCTGAGATTGAAGATCATGATAAGAAATCTGTGTTTCTTTTCATGTGGAGGTTCTGGATGTTATATGATAATAATGGATTACATTTATATTGCACTGTATTACTGATGCACTCAAAGTGCTTACATTGGATCCATTATTCATCCACTCCTATTTATACTTGGTGTTGGTGAGCTCCATGTGTTGCCACAGCTGCCCCATGGGGTGAATTGACAGAAAAGTGGCAGCAAATGCATGACAGCGGCTTCTCTAACCAGCACAGAAACATTCATGCACCGATGATGCTTACGTACACTAGAGGCATGTATGGTGACGTGTCTTGCTCAAAGACACAATGATAGATGACTGAGGGAGCGGGATTCGAACTGCCAGGCTTTGGTTATTGGATAACGTGCTCCACCACTACTGCTGGCTTGCTATATCTATATTGTATCACAAATTATAACAACTCTTAGAATAGAGTAGAACTTTATTGTCATTGCAATACAATGAAACTGTTTCTTCAAACTGTGAAGGCGTTGAGATGAAAGAGGCCAGACTCTATATTCCATAACAGTGACTGTATATATTTATCATATAAAGTTAATTATAGACTAAGGTGTGATGAGGAGTTTAGAATCTCCCAAAGTAGTGAAGCTTATACTTGCATAAAGGATCTAGATGCTTTCCCCCAGGAGCTGCTTGTGATGGCTGGGTTTATTACAAAAGCCTTAGCAGAGAGTAGGAGGGAGGTGCTGGATCCGACTCCCATCACATGCCGTAATTACACAGCTGGCAGTTACAGGTTCCCTTTGAGTACCCCTGCCCCAGCTTGTGGGATGTTTGGCACTTAATGGCCGTCATTAAATGAAATGGAAAATTACATTTTGCTGTATGCTAATCAGCTATCATCCTTATCTGAGGCTTAGTCGGACAGTCCAGATGTACTGTATGTGTTGTTTAAGCATCACTCGCTTACATAACTGCTATGGTTGCACTGGGAGTGTTAAGCTGAAGCTTAGAGATTTACCTGCTTTGTTGCAGCATTTCATTTCAAGTTACAAAAATGTTTGGTGTGCCTGTAGGTGCCATCTAGAGAATAATTAGTATTATAAAGGATATTATAACGTTTGAAGAAGTATTAATGTCATTTATACAAATGTGCATCTATCAAATTGCACACTGTGGTAGGAGGGCTTTTGCTTTTCAAACCGCATCACTGAAAAGCAAAAGTTTATTTACTCTAGAGAAAATGAAATGAAAAATATTTTATTGATCCCAGAGGGAAATTAGAATTGTAGTAGTTTTTTTAAATACAAAAAATAGTTAATGAAGGGTTTTCATTGTTCTTGCCGGGATGATGCCATCCAAACAGGAGTCCATATAATCCGTCACACACTCAGTCAAGCTGTTGATGTCCTCTCCATGAGGACCACAGAGGACACTCC
>JBAMHV010000020.1:8996335-9007591 GCA_037177535.1 Pseudomugil gertrudae | reverse complement strand
CATGAGGACCACAGAGGACACTCCAGTCTGCTGTCTGGAAGCACCATCTCAGAGCATCCTCAGCATCATTAGACCAGAAAAACACCTAGTTGTTAAATATTATCTGCCAGTTTAGACAAAACTTATGTAGAATAGTTCATGTGAAATTCTTAAATCAGACCACTATGAGAAAAAATACTGCATCTGAAGACTGAAGGCAAAACTTTTAATTAGTTTTCATTTTCAGGGAATTATCGTGTTTATGCTGAGTAATCCCACAGTTTCAACAAGACATTAGAGCCCTAAAAGCACACAGAGGTTAAAAATAGTGTTACAGCTCAGTAATCTATCCAGAGCAACAACATGATATGCAGTGTTATTTTATTTTGTTATTTTTATACAGTCTGTTTTGGATATTTGTATACAGTAGTATGTTTTGAACACCACAATAATAAAAACAGATATGAAATTAGGAACCCTTCTTTGCTATCACATCTTTATAAACTGAGGGTGCATGGTGGTGATCAGAGTGGCCTGTGAGTTTCTGTGTTAGTGTGAGCTCTCCTCGGATACTCCAGCTTCCTTGCACTGTACAAAAGACATGCATATTACGTTGATTGGTCTTTCTAAATTGTCCTTTAGGAGTGCATGTGTGTGACTGGTTGTTTGACTGGTTGGTCATCTCTCTGTGTTGGCCCTGTGATGGACTGGCAAGCTGCAGGGTGTACTCAGCCTCTTGCTCGATGATTGCTAGATTTGCTGCAGCTCCCCATGTGCCTGAGCTGGATTAAGCCTTATGGAAATATAAAAGCATTATAAACCAAGAATTTCATCTAGCAGCCTGTTGCAACTGAACATACAACCCCTATTAGAGCAAATATTATTTAAGTTGGACCAGCAGCTTTAAGTTGAACATTGTGGGAGACTATTTTAAAGTTAACAGTTTACACTTAAACTAAAAAAGGATTTCTTTTAAAATAAAGCTAACCCAAAGGCTCTGAAACTCTGTATCCATACTGTATACCCTTGTTTGCAAGTCAAGCATCTGAAAAACATTTAAATGACGTGATTATGTTAGGGTGTTCCTGTAGTCCTGCTTCTAGCTGCAGAGTTTAGAAGAGGTTTTTCTACATAAGTTCCAGTAAGGTTCCTGAGATCACAGAGAATGACACAATAATGGTAAAACTTTAACACTGGCGCCATGGAAATATTAATGACAAAGTCTTTGTCATTAAGTGATTATTTAGTTTAACAAATAGGGACAGGTGGATGTTTACTGGAAGACACTGCAGCCATATAAATATAACCAAGAATGTGGAGTTTAGGAATGTGACCAGTATAGCAAACTGTGCTTGTACGTTTAGATCTGACTCAACTGGACTAAAACTTCCCTGCTGTCCACTCAATACCGGCTTGTTTATATAACCACGTGCAGTATTTTGTTAAGTACATTGATAAACATTATTGTTTTGAGATTTGCTGCTACCTGCGACCCTTCATTGTAATAAGCAGTACAGATGATGGCTGGATGGATGGATGGATGGATGGATGGATGGATGGATGGATGGATGGATGAATGTTCCTCCAGTGTTTCAACATTTGACATGGGTTCTACGTTTAGCTGTGAATTCTGTCAAATATGTATTCATGTTTTAGACAGCATCCCAACATTTTGGGATTGGGGCTGTCTTATATGAGAGTAACTAATTACTAATTACATTTGGCATTGCCAGGCTTATCTGTTAAAGAGAGAGTAAAAAAAAGAAATGTACATAGAAAATGTGTGTAAAGACACACATATGTAACGCTTGTTAAATTATCTCATGTCACGTTTCTTTCTACAACACAGAGACTGATTAATAGAGTACTATAGTCCATCACGTTGACATAAAAATCTTTTGATTGACCATGACAAGCAGGGATCGGGCTGTGGTGGGTACTGACTCGCCTCGGGGTCTGTTTGCATGCATCCAGGCTTTAAGAGTGCATGTCTTTTCTCTTTCGCAGAGAAATTTGATTGGTTGATTTGCACAGATGAGATCCAAAAGCTATTAAGAAAGAAAACTACCCTACAGCAGTACTTTGAACAATTGATCATTTATTTAGTTATTAGTGAGACCTAAAATCAACATGTTACATAAATCACCAGCTGCTCTTTTTATTTATACTTGCTGAAACAAACATGAACATGTCTCACCATACTTATTGTGACATCATGAATCAGGTCAGACCAACTATTGCTGAAGGTTAAAGAATGGTTGTTTTGCTTTATTGATTTTTGTGACAGACTGTAGAGCGGCGTGGTGATTAGCACTGAAACCTCACAAATAAAAGGTTGCTGGTTCAAATCTCAGCTTGGACAGTAGTCATTCTGATATCTATGTTCTCCCAGTGTTAGCGTGGGTTCTCCCTGGGTACTCCTGCTTCCTCTCACCCTCTGAAGACATGCATGTTTGGTTAATTGGTCATTGTGAATTGCCCTCGGGGGGTGCATGTGCTCGGTGTGGTTGTTTGTCTGCTTGTTTGTGTCTCTGTGCTGGACTGGCAAACTGTCCAAGATATACCCCGCTTCTCACCCGCTGATTACTGGGTTGGCTTCAGCTACCCACCCTGAATTGGATGAAGCGGTGTGGAAAATGAATGAATGGGGGGAATTTTGTGACAGAAAATGGACATGAATTAAAGGAACAATGGCATCACAATGGATATTGAAATAAACTATATGTTTATGATAAAAATGAAGCAGTTATAAAGATGAGGGTGCATACAGAAATTATTTTTAAAAACACCTTCACATGTAGAGTAAAGAGAAACGGAAAGACAGCAGTTGTTGTTTGTACTCTTTATTCAAAAAGATATATACTGTTTCATATTTCATATCCATTTATTTCCCAGGGGTTGCCCCTGCAGTGTTGCGCCTCTTCACAGTTTTAATCACCAGAACCAACCCATTTTCAAGTATTTCTGTAAAAGTCAAAGCTGAATGACAGAACACATTCTGTTTGAGCTATTTCAGTGCTGTTTCCAGAAAATAAAACGAGAAACATCGCGGTAGCCCATGTCATTTTGTGTGCTAAAGTTTGGGGTTACATTTGACAAGTTTTATTTCTTGACATGAAAAGAAGATCAAGATAAACAGACACATAGAAAAGTAACATTAGTTTTTCTTGAAATAAAAAACAAAAACAAGACAATGAAACTAGATGGTCCTGAGTGTCTATTTTATATCTCTTGGGGATAAATAACTACATAAAAAATGTAAAAGCAAAGTTAGCAGCCCTGAAGAACTGTGAAGATGTGGGTTTAGGAGAGGAGACGTCCATTCACTTGGCACGGTCATACAAGCATGGCTACATCGGTAATATTTATAAGAACAAATTATGCTAAATAAAAAAAAAACAGGAAATACGTCTTTTGGTTAAGTGCCAGGAGATTTTTGACTTCACAAGTCACCCACAGTGTCTCACTACATAGTTTTGGCTTTGTTGAACATTGGCACATTTTGTCACCCATGCAGAAAGAAACTAAAATAAATAAAAACATAAACACAGATCTTTTGGTATTTTAAGGTTTTTTTTTCCACTGTGGTTTAAAGGAAGTATCTTTTATTTCATGATCATAGAAGCAACATTGATAGACTGAAGAGATTTAGTATTCTTTGCCTACAATATAGCAGGAAATGCTGATAGCTGAGGAGTTCACCCTCACTGACCTCAGTACTTCCATTCCTCACACCGCACAGACACACATGCTACACATCCCTACCTGTACATCAGCAAACAGGTGTGTTTGTGCACATGGCGCCTTAGCATGTGGATGTGGTCAGATAGTCCACGTGCAGGCCTGATAAATGATTACACACTGCCAATGTGACACTGCTGTGACAATCAGATACCACGCCAGGCCTGCTCCTTCCCCCTCGGGGTGTTTTTGTGTGTTGGCGATGGCAAGCGCAGCCCCTGTTTTCTGACAAGGACACAACCTTTCCTGCTCGGTGTGAGTATGCGTGAGAATATTTGCGAGCGAGCTGACGAATGAAACAGTCGTGACTCAACAACAACAGCCAAAGCATAGACGTGAAACTCTTCATCCAATCTAAATCCCTTTTGGTGAGATCAAAACACACACACACTGAGAGTGTGGCCCACTTTGCGTGTGACAGGTGAATGAAATTCCATGTAGTCAAGTTGAGTACTACCTGCAATATCCATCGCTCACTGCAGAATACTACAAGGCAGTGCATATGAGAAAATGGCAAACGCGACAGTATGCATGATGACTGATAGGTCACGGAGTTCACAACATGAGCAGCAGCTTCCTGCAGCCATCAATGCAAACCACAAATTGAAATAACTTGTGGCTGACATCCAAGCTGCTCTCGGAAAATGTCAGCGTTATTTTCAGCGGGCATTAATGTCTACATGGATTCAGTTTGTTGTCTTCGTATTCATTCTCACACATGCCTGCTGCACCTTAAAAGGACTGTAACAGACTCTCAACTTTGCCATTTGACCTCACTTAAGCCTTGACCATGACACTAGCTGGCATACTTCAGTCCATGTAGGGCATCAGAAAGTGTGTCACAGCATATCTAATTATGACAGCAGTCCCCTCGTAGCCTCCTTGTTCTGTTCTCTTCACCCTCCACCATGAGGTCTTGTGACTGGGCTTGGTACAATGGCACACTCAAGCCACACACATTAATGTCTGCCATGTATGAGCTTAGAATATAGTAGCTCGTGATGAAGTGCAGTTGAGCATAAATTATTATTTGACGTTAGGTGCTTTACTTAGCAGAACTCTGACAGATTATCTTATTGTGTACACATTTTAAATTATGGGAATCTATTTCAGTAAAGAATAAACATTTACATATCAGGAAGTGCAATGAGTGTCCTCATCTAAGCGACTGTTAGCTAGCTGCTAGCTGCAGCTTCATATGCCGCTAACCTGTATTCTAACTAATAGTAAATACGCATATTTACATAAGTGTTTCTTGATCAGTTAATGAAAGAGTGGACCCCAACAAACAGAGTCTGAAGGCAGGGTTCAGAGGTCTTGTTTGGATTTGTAGTCTGAGTAATACTGACAATTGTATTTGTATAGCTGTGACCACATGATGGAAAACAACACATGTACAACACAGTGATCATCAGTTCTGAATAAACTAATGATTATCTCCATGAAATCTTTTAAATAATCTTTATTTTGCTGCACTAAATAAAAGGTTTGTTATCATTCAAACTGATATTTGAATGTCTGCTGGGTTTACCCAAATACTGAGTTTGACATGATCCTGACTAATATGGTTGTGCTTGTACATATACTGGTACAGCTGTAGGTAACGTGTGCAACACATTAGTAGATGTGAAAATCATGTCTTATTGGAGGCAAACACTCTGGTTGTGAAAAGTGTGCTTTTTTTTGTAGCATCTGGAAGCACAAAGCTGTGCACAATTAATATTTCTGACCTCTCATGATGACTATGTTAAAATCCCCGATGCCAAATTCACTTTCTCTCAGTCTGCTGTGCAAGCAGTCATGTTTTTGAGGCGGTGATATTAAGCTGATTAGAGATGTTTGTTCATGCATGTGTGCCTGCGTTACATTTGCTGCCGGTAAAATAAAAAGAGCCCAACATGCAACCGGAGCCGCAACTGGAAGCCAAGAGAAGTGGGTCATCTATATGCCAACCAAGCATTTGGCATTAAACCCACATGTTTCCTGCTCAGCTTTTCAGCCTAGACAGATAAAGAGTGAGAGAAAGTAGAGGTGGTGGCAGAAGAGACCCAGAGATGTATAAGAGGAGGGATATAGTTGTAGATAAAGATAATAGAGGAAGGAGGAATAAAAAATAAAGATAAGTTTTTAACATAGGAGGCAGATTTTTTTTTATTTTCTAAAAATAAAATCTTTTAAAAATAGGCAGCAATGATAAATAAAAGTATAAATCATTAAAAGAGGATTGCACAAAGCAGATAGACTTTAATCTTTGCTCCTCAGTTATTAAAATGCCCTCTTGTCAGTCACTGCCTTTTGACAGGGGTATTGATAGCTCAGTGTGAGCTATGCATCCAGTTACTCACTGCAGCAATACACAATGAATGAAAGGAAGAAAGGAAGTAAAAAGAGTGCTGCAGACAGTTCCACCACAGCCTATCAATATGAAACAGAGACTTGAATGAGGTCAGCTATGGCGTACTTTCCAGTAGATTTTTCTCTAGATTTTACTGCATCTTAGGTTTACCGTGCTAAGTGCTACTGATGAGTGTTGGGTTCACTAGTCTGCACCGAGCATCTCCTCTGTTGCATAATGCACTTGAAGTGTAACAGAGCTAATTATTTTTGGTGTATAACGCTTCTACACATAAAGCTGTTTGTGCTTGTTAGACAACAGATTTGCAACTGAATATTAAAAACCTTTATGTGCTATTGTTCCTTTCCTAAACCCACATATGCCAGCACCAAAAACTCTGGAAGAAATGGGACAAATGACCAAATACTGCATTGCACTTTGTTTAAGGCTAAAATGTTTGCGATGAAAAGCAATGTAAACTTAAGGCAGCATGGATTAAATGTCCTGCATGTTCTTAAAAAATACTAAAATCTACTCTGTCACCCATTGCAATTTGTCTTTTAAAGAACACAACATCAAGCGCAAGTAATTACACTTTGTTCCAGCACAAAAATAAAAACAACTAGTATTCAAACCTAAAACTTGTGCAGCATGTGTGCAGACTTTGTCATGCACTATGCATTAAAACTCTTCCACACACTCAAATTTTACATCTTTTGGCTAAAACAGCCAAAATGTAAAAATAAAAGTCCAAAAAGCTGTTTTTTTTTTTGCATTTTAGCACAGTGAGGCCCGACCCATGTTTGAAGGTAGAATGGTTGCACTTAATTCACTCCAGTTTTACAAGTATGCTCGAGCCCCCAGCCTCAACGCAACAGCTGGTCTCTTCCTCTTTGCTGGTTTTATTTGCATATTTTTTGTTGTTATTTTTCTCATTCCTTTTAAAACATGAGAGAAAAATATAGTGGCAAAAATAGTTAAATATCAAAGGTGAGTTCAAGCAGTAACAGCTGGTGAAGAGGAGGAGTAAAGGAAACTAAACCAAGATGAGATGACATTGTTAAGGTACCCAAGGCCAATGTCTGTGGAATAGGTCAGTATTTGGGTGGGATAACTACTACAGGATCACCATTCTTTGGCCGCCACATCAGCACCTGGGCATCATTGGCGTTGGGCTTAACCATGGCATTGGGGGGAATGGGCTCATTTTTGCCCAGTATCTGAGGCTGTTCCTGGGCCACAGGTTCCTGCAGAACAGCCCTTTTACCCAGTGGCTTCTCTGGGTCCACTTGAATGTGCAGACGCATCCTCCAGCGGATGGTCTGCAGGACGAGTGTCTCTGAGGTGGCCTGATTGATGGCCACCAGCCAGGTTGTAAAGCTCTGGTCACGGTGGATGCTACTAAGCTGAGGCACGTTGCTGTCGCTAACCGGCACTCCCCAGGTCACACTGGGGTAGAAATTGTCATTCATGCTAACAGTGAATTTGCTGTCCTTCTTTGTGGGTCCTACCACAGTGCAGGTCTCTGTCGTGTTTCCATACCAAGGGTAGTTGACACCGTCTGAATCGCTGATGGCCTGGATCTTTCCATCACGAAGGTCCGGAAGCTCCCAGCTTGACCTAGAAGTTTAAAGGAGCCACGGATGGTGATGTAGTCAGTATTAGAGCCTTGATTTGATGAACTTTTACAAACAAAACTTTCAAACAAAGTTGTACTTAAGCAGAATAATCCCAAAGATATACCATAGAGATGCAAGAGCAAAAGCTGCTTCATGTAAAATCTATTTATTACTTTTTACTTAGAAAACATTGAGTTTAAATCTTGATTGTGATCTTTGTGTCTCTGTTGATCTGACAACACAGGACAGAAGCCTAAAATTTAACTGACAGCTTGACAGTTTCAATTTCCATCCTGCTGACTTAAAAACGACACAAAAATAAAATATTTTCACAAACACAGCAGGCGACGCTGAACAACTTAAGTGACCTAGTACCTCTGTTCTGTCCATCTATTGATTTTCCTGCCCACAGCAGGAAAAAAAAGATTACCTTTCAGTCCCTGAAATCGAGGATCAGCATTACAGAGGAGATAACAATGTGATCTCCAGCCACATGACGTACTGCTCACTGGGCCTACACTCACACTCTGATTTATGAATTCACACAGGACGTGAGATTAGCATGTTAAGCATGATTATACCTAGCCCTAATGCACGTGTAGGTTTGTGTGTGTGCAAATAGGTGCATTTCTCTACTAAAAAATGATTTCATATTTCACTTTATGCAGATAAAACATTTATAGTAATACATCACAGTCTCATAACCTCTAACATCTGATTTTTGATCACTATTTTCACCATTATGTTTATAAAACCAGAGCAGTGAAAAACTGCATTCAAATGAAGAATGGAGTTGCCTATCCGCTGAGAAACTCACATCATTAGTGTGTAAGGCACTGCAGAGCCATCGTCAACTTCCTGTGCGTCTCTTTGTGGTCTACTTTTTCACAACTAAACGGTTTAAAGGAGGTGGTGTGAGTGTTCCTGACAGAACTGCACATGTGCTTAAAACTTTTTTTGCATTCACTTTGTCAATGTATGTGTTTATATGTGCACTATATTATCTATCCAATACACATTAATCTGATGAATGGATTTAAAAAACTGATGATGATGGAAAATTGCTTAAGTTTAGCTGCCAGTGCTAGAGAAATAGGCTTGAAGTCACTACTGTAGTACTTTTTTTTTTTTGCAATTTCCTGTTACCTATTGCCTATTGAGCATAAGCCCTGCACACTACAGATGAAAACCTTTAAGCCATCTGGCAGGTATTTGTCAAAACTGACATTAACTTAAGCCTCAGAAGTCACAAATAAATAAAATATGAACGCTTTGGGTTAAAATTAAACCGCTTAGAAGTGTTTTGTGCTTACTGGTAAAGATCATCACAACTGAACAAAAGAAGTATGTAAATCACTCATTTCCTGTTTCTGCCCCTTTGGTATCAGGTTCAATTGACTTGGATTTAGAGACTTAATTGTCATTTGGCTATAAAACATACAAAATAAAAAAATAGAGGAAGGCAAAAATAGTATGAAATGCAATTATGCAAGTACACTAAGAATTTAAGAGTCTGAGGGTCTGGGGAAAAACTATTGTGGGACCTTACAAGATGTAAGTAGAATTTAAAGTAACAAATATAAAAAAAAGAAAGAAAAGATGCCCTCCTGTAATACAGTAATTCAGTGGATTTTTAGATCAGAATCAGTAAATCTGTTACATCACTGCGAGAATTAATCACCTGTTTAATTAATCACCGCCAGACAGGTTTTGATGGGATTACATTCATATTTATGATAAGGTTTGAATTACAAGTGCTCTATTTTTTTTTTGTTTCACTTCAACACGCAGGCATGCATGTAGGCATAGAAATACACACAGACGGTCCAAACCTACAAAACTGTGCCTCAGTATGGCCCAAGGGTGGAAATGGGAGCAATAAATGTGTGCAGAATTCTGAGTGCATCGTCTAAAGACAACAGTAGACTCTTTTGTGAAACCATCCGCAGCTGTCTTGTACAATTACAGTCTGCTGCAGCTTTATTACTACTAAGTGTGAGAATCTCAGCTGGGTGAACTCATCTTCTGCTTCCTAAGAGTGACTTCAAAACTAAATGTTTTTTAAATGTACATGAGCAATGGTTGGCCTTATGTTCTATCATCATTTGCCTTTTCAGGGACTAAAGGTTTAATCATTTTAGATGCATTAGGGGAAAAAAACATCAAAACTTTGGATATTTCCGCTCCTTCAGATTGAAATGAAAGAGATATATATGTGATAAAACTACATCACAATAAACACTCACAAACTGTTAAAAATTCCTTATTTGTATTGAGTTCTAATCAATCACAATACATGTGTGCTGGTATTTTTACAGTCTGTTGACTTGGGCAAAAAAGCACCTTAGAGAAGCTTTCAGGTGAGTGACCATTAGTTTACCGCTCACCTTGCACAATGTTTTCCACGGTTCCTTTATTTTTCTGCTTCCCTTCCCACACCTGATTTCTTCTTTTGCGCACCTACTCATGAATGTTAAGGAGAGTTTCTGGTGAGTCTTGTAAACAACACCAAATATGTTTTTTTCTTGTACTCAAAAAGCTAAAATAACTTGACCAATATCTATATTCAGTAAACCTCAAGTAGAATACAAAATATTCACAAGGGGCAGTTATTGTGCACACAAGTGCAGTTTATAAAAACCGCTGATGAAGCTGAAGTTTTAGAGCAGTTGGAGGTTCTCTCTAACTTCCTCACAGCACACAAATATTGATTGGATCTTTTCTAAAACATAGTGAAGCGGAGGCCTCATTTCAATATAGCTGAGCAGAATATTTCCTGACACCACCCCTATGTGCTGCTGCATGCAGGGGTGGGGGGTAACAAGCGAGGACTGGGTCTCTAATCTTAGTCATGCAGCACTCACACATCGTCCCCTGCAGTGTCTACTGATAAAGCATATTTCAGATCAGCGTGTGGTTGCCCAACACACACAATAAATAAGACAAGTGCTACTTCTCTGACGGTGGGAGAAAGAGAAAAATAATGCACTGAAAGCTGTCTCTATAGCTGATATTGTTCTTTTTTCTTCTGTTAATAATCAATGATGTCAAATAACTGAATGGATCTGAAAAGTCACATTAATTTCCTCCCATCGCTGCATACAACTCTCGTGTCAGGTGTTGCAAAAACCAACAAGAGTTAATTAAAGCACACTTTTTTAGGAATATCATTTACCGACAAAAAACGCAACGTGTTTAAATGTGTTAAACAGAAAGATGTTGTGTAACCCAGATGGAAACATTGTGTTTGCATCTGGCAAAGTTTCACTACTGTGTAATATTTCCTGTGAAAAGTAATTTTAGCATTATCTGTGAAGTGAAAACAGGAAGTCAGACACTCAAAACTCAAGCCACGCAGAAAAAAACAAAGTTCTCCTTTGGGTGGTCTGACTTTTTTTTCTGATTGTTATAAAAGCCTGGGATAAAGAAACTAATGCATATGTTTTCTGTTGTTTTTCCCAACTGGTTTAACCTTTTATCTGCTAGGACCATCTGGATTTTAGATGTTTATACATAATTTAATATGCATACCAATTTTATGGGTCCATAATTAAGTATTTAGGTAGTAATATTCACTAGAAC
>JBAMHV010000020.1:8974403-8986143 GCA_037177535.1 Pseudomugil gertrudae | reverse complement strand
GTCTGTCTGTCTGTCTGTCTGTCTGTCTGTCTGTCTGTCTGTCTGTCTGTCTGTCTGTCTGTCTGTCTGTCTGTCTGATTTTTTAAGCGTTCTGTTGTTTTGTTGTTAATTCCTCTTTTTTTCCCGTTTCTCTTGTTTTTTTATCGTAGCCCTCATCCTTGATGTCATGACAGTAGCCGGAGTCCAAAGACTGGTGAAGCGTAGAGGACCCTGGGAGATGACGCCAGGCTTCCTAGACTCCGTTGCCATGGATGTGTACTCCTTCCCCGCTGCCCATGCCAGTCGGGCCGCCATGGTCTCTAAGTTCCTCCTGTCCCATCTGGTTTTGGCTGTGCCACTGCGCATCCTGCTGGTGCTATGGGCCTTCCTGGTGGGCATGTCCCGGGTCCTCTTGGGGAAGCACCATTTAACAGATATGGTGTGTGGATTTGCACTGGGCATGCTCCACTTCAGCTTGATGGAGACGGTGTGGCTGTCGTCAGGCACCTGTCAGACTATTATTTCCATAAGCACGCTTAGCTGGAGCCCATTTTTCTAAGCTTTTGATACATGGCTCTGTGAGGCTCATTTACTAATCCAGCCTTGAAAAACTTTTGACCCCCCTTGAAGTTGTTTTCACGAGTGAGGCTGTGAAATACTAATGATTAGAGGCAGTTTCAGACTTGCATTCATTATGCAAGATAGAAAGATCCCAGGACCCTTAAAAGATCTTCATACAACTTCAAAGATTTTATTGACACACTTAATTCATCTTTCTATGTTCTTTACATCCAATCTAGGCTTGCAGGATTGGCTGTAGAGTTTCCCTTCTACAATTAGGGGAGAAGTGGAGGAAACCCTGAGCAGATCGTTAGTCCATCGCAGGGCAAAAAAAGACAACAAATAACCATGCATGCTGTCACATACCTCTGCATCTAAGCTTCAGAAACTACAGAAAAAAACCTGCAGTATCTTCTTACTGTGTATTCGAGGGATGGAAGTTTGACCCTTTAAAGAGTTTTGAAAAAGTCATTTAATTTCCTTTTATTATCAGCTCAACCTCATTAAGCCTCCTTTTATTTCTCTTACGTTTCACTTCTTTATATTCTTTGATTTGGGGGTTTAAAACACTGAAAATAAAACGCTGAACACAGTTTGATAAAAGTGTGCAGCGGTACTTGCGTTACTGCAGCTGGGTCTTTCTTTCATTTGTTTAAACCAATGCTTAATATCCGCGGCCTTTTTTCGGTTGTTATTGCAGCCATATTTAGCAGTTTTATGATCCACAATCTTGAACAAGATTTGACTTTTTCAGATGATGTTGAACAGTATTCCCTTTTGCGTGCCATATCCAGATATTTGTCCTTACCTCTTATTTAAGGCCACCAGTTGGTTAGCTTTATAGCCCAACAACCTAACAACAGACGGATCTGTATTCAGTGTGTGCATGGACTGTATATGTGGACAATGGCAGAATAAAAATGCCTGGAGAATGAGTTTGGAAGTTATTCCTTGATTGAATGTTAATTTTAAACCTTTGGCACAGTTTTTGTGTAATTTTTATTTCATGCACTTTGTGCAGATAAATAGTTTGCGTACATGAATTGGTTTTGTTCTGTACAGGGATGTTTTTACTATGTTGCTGTAGCTCATTAATAAAACCTGTAAAGAAAAGTATTTTGT
The DNA here is from genome assembly GCA_037177535.1 of Pseudomugil gertrudae. Classification (NCBI taxonomy): domain Eukaryota; kingdom Metazoa; phylum Chordata; class Actinopteri; order Atheriniformes; family Pseudomugilidae; genus Pseudomugil; species Pseudomugil gertrudae. The sequence goes on along the minus strand of JBAMHV010000020.1, from coordinate 8,984,481 downwards.
GTATATGTGTGTGTCTTTGGTATGACATGGCAAATCCACTAGCATTAAAACATTTCTTGGTTAAAATGGTATTTAAAATTATTATTTTTATCTTTCTGTATTACATAGTACAATACTTTGCTGCAATCTTCTACTGAGTTTGTGAGCTAAGCAGGTTAAAGAAAAAAGAGAAAGTCAGATACCAAAGGAAGCTCAACTATCTATTTATAAGGCAGTGTTACTCAAATTATCATTTCTTTTAACATCACGTGGGCTGTAAGAGATCACGTGCTGTTCAACAGTGTCAGCACAGTAAGGTCTGTTGAAACCATATCTAAACTTTTGCATTACTATGGTTTCAACAGACCTTACTGTGCTGACACTGTTGAACATATATATATATTTATCCCTATGCACCTAGCAGTAATACAACCTGTCATTTACCTAAAGGTGCGGGATGGAAGCTGATAATACATAAGAAATGTAATCATAGGCAAATAAGAACAAACTGAACTGAATAGTGAAACATGCATCAAAGATCATTGGCAAAGAGCAAAATAAAATGAAGCTTCTTTATCAGTCTGCTGTGCTCCGGATGGGCCGGTCCATCACAGGAGACGCGGAGCATCCTCTCAGTGAGGAGTTTGAGTTGATGCCATCAGGGCGTCGTTACACAATGCCTTTAGCCACAAAGGTGTATAAAGGATGTTTTATTCCAAACACAGTCAGACTCCTAAATAAGCATGAAATTGTAAAACTGTAAACTGCAGCACACTCAACTCAATTCAACTTAATTTATTTATTTGCACCGGATATTTTAAAGCTTTTTTATCAACTATGGACTATCGTATATATTTGTGAATATGTGAAATGTGAAACGTGTTTAATGGTGAAGTAAAGACAATTTTCCACCATGGTGGACAATAAAGTAAATTTTATTTATTATTTATTTATTTTATTTATTTATTTATAATTCACTTTTTGTTTTTTCCTGCTTTAACACAATCTGAGACAATATTAACTCAGTAATTCTTCAAATGAACAGTGATCTTTATACCTTTAATAAAAAGATTGTGAATGTTGATGCACATTTCTTGTCACGCTAGTCTTACCACAGAGGGTCCCACAGGAACCAGTGAGACACTGTGTGCTCTGAAAGCGCTTAAAACAGGAGGAACCGAAACTGCTTCAAAGTTCCAAACATAAAGGTTTGTTTTCAGTGAAAAAAACGTATACTGGGAAAGAATTGTTTGACTTTTTTTGTTCTGAAATCAAAGCCCCTGGCTCTTCCCAAAACATCCCTTTGACCAAAAGCTGATCGTTTCTGCTGAGTTTAATATAAGATGACCTACACCTCTACTGTTGTGTCTTCATGTTCCGTTTGGGTGTGTATTAAATAGATATGGAGGGAATGAGACAAGACAGTAATTTGGGGTGTTTCTCACATCTGTGTATGCTGTATCCCGGAGATATTCTGGGGATTATGAGTGCCTTTTTTTTTTAATTTCCCTGTTCACTTGAAACATTCCCATGTGAGAATAAAATATTGCTTGACAGAAGTCTTAGAGCAACTTCTTGACAAAACAAATTTGCTCAGCACAACACAGCAGAAAAGATCATTCTGTCTGCTTTAATGCAGGACAAGACAAGTTTAAAAAATAGGAAACCCAAAAGAAATGAACCCCCTGGAGAACTCTTGGAAATTACTTTACATTTGCATTTATGAAGCTTACCTCCTTTTAACCCTAACTAGACTTGGAGTGGCAGTGCAGGAGTCTTTGAGTGGTGCACTGGCTTTATCTGAGTATAGTGGATTATTGTCCTCTTCCTATGATCCCACTTGCATAATTTTTTTAGATTTTTAGCTTTGATTGTTTTTTGTTTGTTTGTTTTTTCAAAATAAATTGTTTTTAAATTGAGTTTTTTGAGTCCAATAATATAAATAGGGATCTTCGATCATAGTGTCCTGCAGGTTTTAGAAGCTTCTCTCTGACAAGCTCTGCACAAGTTTGCCAATTACCATTAATTTCAGTTAGATGTGTTTCAGCAGGAAAACCTTATCTAACCTGCAGGCATCTGGCCCTTAAGAGGATCCCTATTTTACATCATAGCAGTTTCAGCTGTATTAATAAAAGAACAATATGCTATTGTCGATAGTATCTTTTTTAAAAATACTCAAATCTTCATCTTAAAACTTAATTTATTGGCATTTGTTTTATTTGTATATAAATGTGTCTCTACTGTTTTTGCGTCTTTTCCAGATGCATCTCTCTACTTTATCTCTACAGCTGAAAGTGTAAATACTTTTAAAATGGTAAACTTAGACAGTTTTCAAGTCCAATGTGCTAACAATTATGGCATAATAGTCAAATATGAAGACAGTGTTGAGAATATAATGAAATATGATGATATATGATGACAATGGAAAAGCTATCCTTTTATTTGAATGACTTCACTCAATCACTGAGATTTTACAGCCCTTGCTAATAAATTAATAGCCATGATTTAATAAATGAAATTAAGACAATAGTGTTCTAGTTGTTTAATTGCAGCTCTAATCAATGAATTTGTTCTAATCAAATCTAAATCTTATCTAATATCAAATATAAATAATACCTTTGTGGACAACCAACTAATAACAGGAAATCCAATATTTATTTATTTATTATGTATTTTTCCCGATAACAAACACTGCAGCTTTTACGGTCATCCTCTACAATCCAAGTGAGGTGTAGTAGCGTAAAATCACCAGCAGGAGGCAATAGTTACGCTCGTTTGGCGACGTGCTTTGGTGACGTATGACGCCCTGAGCAGAGCCGATTCAGCCATACACTGCCCTGTTCAGTCTCAGGCCGGGTAAGACCCCAGCAACATCTCCGCAATCGGTTCGACCCTAGAAGATTGGGCTTTACAATCTCAATCCATCCTCTGAATATACAGCTATTTGTGGAATTTTATCACTGTAATTGATCAGAAAATACTCTTAAGTTGTTGAATCCGGTGAGTTCTGAATGTGGAGCTGTGTTAAGGCTTCTGTTTTTCTTGTCTTATCCGCTGCTCAATTTTATTGTTGCTTTGTTCTGGGCAGCAGCCATTTTTAATCGCCTTGTCCTACATTCCCAACGCTTTATTCAGCCCGTTCAGAATACCAAGAAGGTTGTAAATAATTGCATGGGGCTGGTTGTTTTATACATGGTTCAACATAATAACTTGGTTTTATAGCGTAGCCTATAAATTTAATGGCCTGACAAACTCTAAGCTTGTATGACTTGTTTTAGCAACAGTGCACTGGAAGTTTAACGGGATTGCCGTTTTGCTAGTTTTCAACAAGCTGCCACTATCGTATGCAGGCAGTTAGTTAATGCTAAATCAAAGCGATTGTTTGGGTGTATATATTTGCACGACCAAGTAAACACCCCCTGTATTAAATTAGTTCAAATTATGGTTTTATAATCACAAACCGCTTCATTAGACATTAGCATGTTAGCATTTGATGTTTACTTGGCGTTTTGGTTTAGCCATCACATAGCATAGTAACCAGAGGTTTTTAGTTACTATACTCGGGTTTTTCTCAAAACCTTTATTGATCTGTGTTAAATGTATTGTACTTTACTGTTATTGATTGAAATAATCTTAGACATCCTCGTGATTAAGTCTTTCCCCTGAAACTTGTTTGTTTTTGTGTAGCAAATCCTGTCAGCTTTATGCGCTGGGGTTAGCATTAGCGTTAGCTTACACCAAGGTAAGCACAGACGAGTCAACATTTTTCTGTAGATTTGGGCACATGATTTTAAGTGCAATACATTTTCATCACGACTACTTGCGATTGCGTTTATCGTGTTGGTTTTTAGTGAGAGTGAAACGATATACGTATATTTATGTTTCGGTATTACACTCTTTAGCCGTCATGGTGTTAGCTTACATAATGGAACCAACAGGATTTCTCATATGTTAGCTTTGGTAAAGAGTTATCTTTTTTTCGTAACTGGTAAAGCACAAGAAATGTTTGTCTTTAATAAAGATGCATATATTTTCCTTTTGCCAGTAAATACGAAATGCCTATGCGGAGTCTAGGTCGTGTGGCCTCCGACACGTTGTGGGTTGACGGATTTTAAGCTCAAATTGCATAATTTCTTGTTAAGTGTCGAGCTTCTTTATGGTAATATAGTTATTTATATTATATTAACAGCTGTGTCTTTGCATACGGGAAAGCATAGCCGTGTCGCACTGCTATGCGGTGGTGTCATATTATGTAAATCTTTAAAGATGCATTGTTTTTGTGCGTGATAAGCAAAGCACACAGATTTCAACACTGGCAATAAACATAAAAATAATGCATTTTCATAATATTTCTGTGTAAGTATCTTGACATTGAAGGTTTGTAGTGAGTGAAGTAATTGAATTACATGATTAGTTAAAATTGGGTAAAATAAATATGAGTAATGGTATTTTTATGGTGTCTTCATTCTTATTAATGTGTTGTAAGGTCTCCATGTATAAATCTTATTACAAGGCTTTATTTACAAGTACTGGAGATAATAGTTATGTTAAGATATTTATGTTTTTTGTAAGATTGATATGCATGCAAGCATATTTTGGCATTAATTACTATTATTATGAGCTATTTTTACCTAAACTGCTGCAAATAAAATACAAACTGCTCTATAAAATATATCTGCTTTATTTTAAGAAAAATCAGTGCACAGACATTGCAGCTAAGGGTCTACAAAGGTCAGTATATGACTAAATTTAAACCAAATTCAGGCAATGAATTGTTTCAGGGGAACTCAACATGAGCTCACAACAGCCTGCTGTCGAAGGATAAAGTCTCTTAACTGTCAAATATTTGGGAATTGCAGCTTTTTCTGTCAGACAATTTTAACTTTTTCCTTAGACTTTACAAGGGATGTTGTGACAGCCAGATGATACACAAACTAAAAAAGTTTTTTTTCTGTGGTCTTGGTTCTTTACTGTGCTGACTGACATTTTTCTTTTAAAACATCTCAGTCCTGCAGGGAAATGTTGTCATCTAAGACATTTTGGATGTGCAGTTTTTTCTAGCCAAAAAATGAAACAGATGACTGAGTTTTAGCTCAAGGTTTATTGCTGACAGTTAAGCTGCCAAAGTTTGCAAAAAAATCATTAAGAGTTAGCAGTTTTAAAAAGCAAACACTTAAAGATGATGTGTTAAAATTCCCTTTTCTTCCAGCAAGCGAATCCCTTTAACCACTGTGGGAATCTTTCTTCTCTTTGTAGAATCAGAAGGCACTGGGAAGAGGCGCAGAGAAAAACTTTCATACTCGATGACATTACATCGCAATGTCAGATCGTTTGGGGCAAATAACCAAGTCCAAGGATGGGAAAAGCAAGTATTCCTCACTCAGCCTATTTGACAAGTACAAGGGAAAATCAATAGAAACTCAGAAAAACACAGGTATGGTTTGATTTCTTGTTCCTGCTGCAACACTTGCTGCATATCTGTTACATTATTTCATTTCTATATAAATCTTACTTCTCTTTGCTGATTTGCCTGTGTTCGGTCTTTCAGTAGTTCCACGACATGGCTTACAGAGTCTTGGCAAAGTGGCCACAGCCCGGCGCATGCCCCCCCCTGCTCACCTGCCGAGCTTGAAGTCTGAAAACAAAGGAAACGATCCCAACGTGATTATAGTGCCCAAAGACGGTACAGGATGGGCAAACAAGCAGGATCAGCCCGATCAAAAGAGGTAAGGAAAATGGTTTACACAAAAACACTCATCACTAATCAGATAAAAGTAGCTGCACACTTTTTTTTTGCAAGTTTAAAATTTTATGTTTATTCTGCCTATTACCATATTATTAACCCTTTAAGCACCAGTTGGAAAAATTGCAACAAGCAACATTCCTGAATAAAACGGGCTGTATCTATTAGTGTGGTGCTGAATCTTGTTACTACTTTTCACCAGGAAATGTTGGACATGTGTGCCTGGAATCTGAGCAGCATTTGTGGGTGTTTTTTAGAGTAAAGAGTTTATAAAACAATGTCTGGTGCAGAGACGGACAGCGAGGCAGTAGTAGTGCTGAGCGCTTTTATCACGATGCCGAGACAATGGTTTACCGCCAACGAAGAACTTCTTCTGGTACTGGCTGACTCCATAGTCCACAGTGGATGGCACCAGTGCTTCACCTCAGCGTGACCGGGATGGTCTATTGGCAAACGCCAAGCAGGGGACACAGTCGAGGTGGCAGGGGGGCTCATAACACAGCAAATGAAAACGACCGCAGTTGTCATGTTAGCTACCAAAAAAACAGGTGATGTCATAATGTCACTCCCACCACAGACTTTGAGTCATATTGAACAATTATCTTGTTGACAGGATAGCTTCATCTAAAACTACTTTCAAGTTATAGCCTTTTGAAATCTTGATATCAGAATGGTCTATTTTCTTGAAAAAACCCTGGCGCCTAAAGGGTTAAAGGAATCCTGCCAACTTACTTGGTTTTTAAGTTTTAACCATAGACTGTATAAAGATAAATGGAACCTTGCCAGTAGGTTTCTGAAGCGCAAAATGAAGCTCTGACTGTCGCCATCTTGGCAGTGCCACGCGTACCATGGCTCCTGCAAATACAAAAGTGGTAGGAGACAGAAATGAGGAGGTGGGCTGTGAGCGTAGGGATTGTAGATGTTCATCAAACTCTGAGCTACCAGTAGCTAAGAGTTAACTCAAATCTAACAGGAGCTAACAGGCTAATAGAGGTAGGGGACTAAAGTTAAGGGGCACAATTAGCTAAAAACCATGTTTATGCTACTTCAACCCCCTTCTCCTTACAGTTGTCATGAAGTTAAACTTGACCTAAACCTCAAATATTTTTTGTACCACACTGTAAACATGTTTTTTTTTACTGTGAAGGTGTTCTTTTTAACATGGGAGTCTATAGGCGCTATTCCATTAGTACCTACTCCGTCCGGCCTCACACGATTATACCCAGAAACAGAGCGTTTCCATCAGGATGTGTCGTGCCGTGCGGTTACATTTTCTGTACCTACTTCGTTGTGGTTCTAAGCGTGTCGGGCCGTGCGAGTAGCGTGACGTACACAGGCTGGCGTCCATTGATTGGTCTGATATGATCCAGGGTGCTTTGTCTTGCCCTCCGACAACTTCTCTTGATCTGTTCCATGAGTCTATTTCCCACGAATAACCATAATCCGAGCTCCAGGTAAAAAGTTACCAGGAAATCTTCTATCTTCGTGTCGGTCTTCTTCTATGGTATTTGTCTTCTTCTGCGTCTAGAAACTCGCGTTGTGCGGGGGACCCCTCCCATATTAGAGGATCGCGACTTGTAATGGAAAAGCAATCCAGTACAATATTGTACTGCCCGGCCCGGTAGAGTCGCGTCACGCAGGTACTAATGGAAAAGTGCCTCATGTGGATTTGCTCTGTTCTGAAGCCCCTCGTGGATCAGGGGAGAACTGCATTCAGCACTTTAGCATAGGCTTAATTTTTTTTCCAACAGATGTTGCTGTTTGGTAGACATGTTCACCCTACGTCTTGTGACTGTTTTGCTTTGAACCATGTTATCGTATAAACACTTGTCTTTATGCCGTTTTGTCTCTTGTAGTTCTATTGCATCAATACCACAGCTGCTGGAGTTGCAGCCGCAGCTGGCTTTACAGAAATCTGTCTCCAATCTTCAGAAGCCCTCACCAGTAGCCAGTCAGGAGGTGTGTTGCCAAACTGATTTCAATTTGGAGCATTTTCTTCGTTTGATTTCATTATCGATCTTTGAGAAGAACTTTATCATTCGACTCAATGGTCAACTTGAGAATATATTTATGTATATAATCAGAATATTAATTACACCTAAGAATTTAGAATAATGTAACTCTCCTTTTTGTGTAGGTGTGTGTGTATGTATGTATAATTTTATACATAAATTCCTTTTGTTTATGTGCCAGTATCAGATGTGTTTGTCTGTGGAGGTATCTTTGTATCTGGAGAATCAGAGGAGGACAAACAAAATCAACTGAAAAGAATCGATATATGATCATACGAACAATACTCATTCGTTGTTTCAAAGGGCAACATGACCTTATTGAACTGTGACACTAATATCATTCATTTCCACAGAACACAAACACAGGTGGACCAAAGCAATGGGCCCAGCTAAATGGAAAGGCAGTAGAGCAAGATGGTGAGTCATATTTAATCAATCTATTCCATATGACTTGTTTAAGTCCAATTACCAGTGTTGTAGCTCAAGTATGTCCTTCCTGGTTGGTATGCTTTATGATGTGAGAGCTGTAGCTAAAGAGCCGTTTATGCTCCCTCATGTACAGACATGTTAGACATGCGTTTCATTGTCATACATCATTGCCCAGTTACTTGTGTTTTTCTCTTATATTTCTATGGTTTAGTCAGTTCATCCTAGGGCTGGGCGATATAGAAAAAAGTAGCGATTTGAAAAAATCATACTGGTTGATAATTATCTAAACATTTACAGCAATATGCTGTGGTAGTTTTGTCACAGTGATGTGTGTTTGGTCCGTATGCATAAAATATGTACAAAATATTACTTTCCGTTGATCTGTGTGTGCGGCCACACAAACGTTTAACATTAGGAGATTACAAAGTACCAAAACTCTTTTATAGACTGAAATATCTTATGTGAACTGTCATTAGATCAACCATATAAAATACATCTAAGCTCATTTTAATATATCTGATTAGTTTTTTTTGATAATTAATAGTTTCCAAACTGATTCAGCCTCAGATAACAGTTACATGATAGGCCATCTGATGTAGCTTTTCATGTTGAACTTTTTATCAAGCCTTTTTAAAAAAAAATTTGCACCATATGCATATTGATCTGTATATAATTGTATTGAATTTTGTCCGGCCCTAGTTCATCCACTAGTAGGCTGTGTAAATTTCAGAATTCAATGCTTTGTTTTGAAACCAGTTGGTGGCTGTGGTTATGGATACACTCACAGCCTCTTTACAAACACTCCAGCCATGTCCACAGTTGTTGATGTTGTCATTTTAACTTCTAATTTGTCTTCTCTAGTTTGTTCATTTAGCTGATTGTGTTTGCTATTCCAGTAGTATTTGTTTTCAGCATCAAGTGATGAATAGTTCAATCATTTGAAAACTGACCAATTACGCATGTAACCAACACAGGAGACAAAGTTGTCTGTCTTTCTGCATATTTGTCTTCTGTTTTGAGTGTAAATGAGCCTGAAGTGGGCCGTCTAATCTTTTTAAAAACGTTTTACCCCTGATGAAATCATAAGTAGTAAAACATCTCGGGGCAGTTTAAAAGTTTCTGATCTTTGAATAAAACTTAAATAATAAAATCAAGAGGTTGTGAGTGGGACCCTTAAACTAAAGAAATGCCTTCATTTAATTTGCTGAACAACTTGTCCTGTTGTCTGTATCCAGTTTTTCACTAAACCAATGTTCACTTTGTTTGGAGTTAAATTGCTTCATGGTGGCATAAACAGTAACAGCTGTTTTGATAAGTTGTATTAACCACCCCTTTCCATGACATCAGGTTCAAGGGCCTCAAACCGACTTCAGCCCTTCTCTCACGAGGAATTTCCCACACTGAAGGCAGCTGGAGAACAGGACAGGGTTGGCAAGGAAAGAAGCGGCTTCGATCCGTCGTATGGGCCCGGACCAAGCCTCCGCCCTCAGAGTAAGTTTTGATCTTGGTTGTTTTTATCAGGAAATGGCCGGCAAGCTAACATATAGACCCCATGCAATGTTTACAAACACTCGAAAAGTCAGCGATATGTGCGCGCTTCTTGGTGTAGAAAACTTCTTACGCCCGTGTTTACTCAATGGTAAAGTCCAACTCTGTTGTTTACAAACAACTATACAGAAAGCCTTTCACCCGCTGATCGTGCCTGTTATTTAAAAAAGCTAGCACTTAATACAGGTATGCACCTCCCTGACCCATATGCGTTGCAGAATTGGCTTATGGACATGAAAAAATGGCTTAGCTTGCAGTGGCTAAGCCATTTTCTGCCTTCCCGCAATCCGCTCTGCTCTCTACATGACCCCATCCCATGGCATGCTGGGTAATGGAGTTTCTCGCTACCCTTACTCCTAACATCACA
>JBAMHV010000020.1:8956388-8974303 GCA_037177535.1 Pseudomugil gertrudae | reverse complement strand
TTCGCTAAAGCCGGCATCATTTCATCAGCCGGCACAAACAGAAGAAAGTGAACCTGACATGTATGACGGAGATTTAGTGCAGCTGTTGAATGCAGAAACAGAGGATGAGGACTTCCATGGGTTTGATTAATGACAATTACCTGTAAAAAAATTTTAAAAAAATAAAACACAACCAAACTCAGTGTTGCTCCTGCTTTTTTTTTTTTTAATACACACTTGTATGCTTGTGTGTGTGTGTTGTTAGTGTGGGCGTGAATTGTATATAAAACCTGCGCCGGGGTAACGGGGTTATTGCGCCTTTTGGTACGGTGCGCCTTGTGTACGTGTTAAATACTGTAACTGCACGCATAACTGAGACTGCTCATTTTTGGTACGGTGCGCCTAGTAGTCGTGAAAATATGGTACCTAGAAGGCTACAAAACACTGGAAGCTGTTAATTTTGTGCTCTGTGGGCATGTCCAAGAAGTGCTGTACTAACACGTGGAATGTCAGACTATTATCGCTCACCTTTCGCTTGGGGTTCATCTATATTTGCACAACAGACAGGATTTCATCCATGAATAATTTAAAGAGTATTTTAAATAGTTACAATGTGGTGAAAAAGGAGAACCCATTATCACAACTTTCAAGGGTCTCCTCCTGTCCTCGAGGGCAGCAACTCAGCAGGCTTTTGCTGTTTCCCAACACATTTAAATTAAGTCAAATGGACAAAACACCATCTTGACAATTTGTTCAAAATGACCCATTAATTACAGTCTGCTGCGGCTGGATTGCAGTGTTTGAAGACTGGGTTTTGACACCCCTGACATAATCTAGCCTTTTTTAAATTGGCATCATTTGCAGCCCAGCAAAAAAGATTGGATTTTTAGCCACAAGCCTCTGCTCACAGCTCCCCTGCTCTGCATGGTTACCTTTGCTACTGACCTCTGGTTTGTCTCCTCCCTGAACTTGCTCCCAAAAAAAAATTCTTTAAATAACTGGAAAGCAATACTGAGCACCAGTTTATCATAGAAATGAAAGAGTTGGATTTATTCAGAGTAAGAACTAACAAAGTACATAGCATAGGTAGCAACATTAGTATTTTTCTTCACTAGCCTAAACCAATATGTTAACTGGTCGTCATGTAGCTACATTACCTGCATGATAAAGCATTACGCAGCATTTGTTTGTTTTACCTTTTAGATGGATCTGGCTGGTTTCTGATTCTGACACATTTTACAGCACTGCTCATGAACACATCTCCCATCTGTGATCCACCAGAGGATCTGAACACTCATGGTGCATCTAAATCTGCATCATCATCTTGGAAAAACACGTTGCAGCTCTTTAAAAACTGATTTAGACTATTGTAACTGCTGAAAAAAGTGTGGATGACAAAGGGCACAGATATATGTAGTGCAGTGGACATGTCCCACATACATCCCGCATCCATTTTGTCCATGTTCCCTCAGGCTCCTTTTCTTTTTCTTACAAACACATTATCTGACATTGTTTTATTTTTCAACATGCCAACTGATGCAGGTTGAACAGAGTTTTAATAATGGCGTGGTGGGAAAGTATGAAAACACGTGGTAAATAAAGACAGATACTAGCATGTAACCTACATCTCACCATGACAAGGAGGAAATTTCATGTTAAATATGACTAGCAGTAGCTTGGCTGCAATTAATTTTCATTGCTCCATTTCATTAAATCCAAGTTACTTAAATTTTTTTTAATTGTTAAAAGTGCCACTATGTTTAAAAAAAAATGTTCTCTTCCTTCAAGATGTGACGAGCTGGAGGGAAGGTGGTGGCAGGAACCTTCAACCCTCGTCCCTCACCCTCGGCCTGCCAGCAGAGGCTGAGGGTAAGCTCACTGCCCTGGGTGAGACCGGCACTCCTCCAGCCTCCTCTCACCCTTCTTCTGCCGCTGGCACCCCTTCATCTTGTGTAGTGACTCCTCAGTCACCAGGCCTTGATCCCAAGGAGCCTTCCCTCCGACCTGCCCAGCCTGTGCGCAGAACAACCGTCCCTACTGCCCTACAGTACCAGCTTCACCATACTTCGACTGCTGTTTACCATGACATGTTGCCTGCATTTGTAAGTACCTAATGGCCCCAAGACTATTTATGGAAAGCAAGCTGGTTTCTCAGATTTCTTAGATAAACGGGCTGCGTGATCTTACTGTTTCCAGATGTGCTCTAAAGAGACTCGCGAAGCTGCAGGTACAGACCATGTTCCTCCCACTGTAGCAGCCCCAGCTCGATTTGAGAACAAACCTGCTTTCAGGCAAAATTATGCCAAACCGGAACTTGTCAAGTAAGCTAAATTTGACTATTCCAAAAATTAGTCCTAATCAATGTAGCTCTCTGGTATTCAGCAGTTATTAATTGTTTCATTTGTAATTGCAGTGGCGATACAAAAAGAGAGACCCGTTTTGTTCGTGCTACGCCTCGGCTCTCATCTCAGCCCATCCGCAGACCTGGTGATAGACCACAGCGCCCAGCCATTATTAATCCAGAAGATTTGAAGGATCTGGATGACCTTGACAATGACTGTGAAGATGGATGGGCTGGTTAGTATTTCTTAGACTTGCTTAATTTCCATTCAACCCTGTTGTCACTGCAATAAGATTAAACATAAGATTATACTTTTTATGTAAGCCCCCCCCACCCACACACACACAAAGTTTTCTGTCATTTTGATGTGTTTGAAGTTTGTTTCTCAACAGATGCCAGCTATTGTTATGAAAATTTGTCATATTCCTGTGGTAGATAATATTGATTACACTCAGAAAATGTCTATAAATATTGTGCACAAGTTTGACACATAAAACCTTTGTTCTGCCTTTTGTGAAGACATTTTTATTAAACTTGAAAAAAAAGATTATTCGATTATCGATCAATAGCCAGATTTTTAAATCTTCTCACGAATATAATAATGAAACTAGCTATCAGATATTAATATGTAAATATGACTATGTAAGTAAAGGATGTGCAAAGATGATACAATATTCTGTATCATCTTGCCACTGCACTTTATCTGCAAATCCACTTTGTATTCATATTTTATCTATTTCTAATTTTATTCCACTCTGGTTTTCTATTTTTATTTTATTTCTATTTTTATTCCATCTTACTTATATTGTATATTTTACTTCTATTTTTTATTCCTAGTTCATGCCACTCATGCCACTGGACTACTGTAACAACGCAATTTCTCTTCGAGGATAAATAAAGTTGTCTGTCTGTCTGAATATGTTAGTCTGACCTAAAACATATAAAATGCTGTTGATCTCCCAAAAAGAAAGGGAAAATCACCTTAATGTGTAATAATTAGTAGGAAGCATATAACTGAGTTAGTCACTTTCTATTTCATGTAAGTTTGTTTTAAAATAATTTAAATAGATTACTGATGGGAGTTTTTCAGTGTCCATACCAAACAGTTTTACCTCATGTACAGTAATACTCTTCTCTGTCTTCACAGCAATCAGTGACACCATTCAAAAGAACCGCATACAATGCAGTTCTACTACTCTGTGCATTACTGTTACTTAACTAGTTTCTTTTTCTTTATCTTTTTCTACTCTCCTTCTAGGACTCCATGAAGAAGTTGATTATAGCGAGAAGCTCAAGTTCAGTGATGATGAAGATGATCACTCTCCTGGTGATAAAAATAAACTATGGTAAGTGTTTTTGTGTAACTTATCTCCTCCCTCTGTCATAGCTTTATTGTTATATAGCAAGCTTGTGATTCAACTCTTTCTTTAAGGGTGGAGTGGGAGAGAGAGAGAGAAAACCACCGAGACTGCCAATCCTCCCCTAGTTCAGGAGAGGCTCTGTATCCCCTGGAGGGCCCTGAGGAGATTTACTCCTACCAACATCACCACCATGAACCTTCTAGGAAGTCTAACAGCAGATATCTTTCTACCGACAGCCAGGTAACTACATACAATGAAGCATTTCCTGCTTTGAGATAACTTATCCAAGCTTAACTTATGATGCTTTTCACAGTTAACGGGTATCTTTTTATCGCTTTCACTGTGGTACATGTGATAACTCTGTAACGCATATGAATAGCCGTTTCCCTTCAAACATACCTAAGTGAGTCTGTAATTGTGAATTAAGGAAGATGACCTTGCAGTTACCATAGCAATTTGTGCGTAACCACTTTTCTTGTTAAATCTTTGCCTAAAAATTTGACAATATGTGGCACACACAATGAAAAAATAATGTTGCTTTGGTTTTTTTTCTAGTTTACAATGAGAAATTTGTCAACCCTGGTGTAGTTAATTAATTCAAATTGATACAAAATATTAACCAGATATTGAAGGCTTGTTTTCAGTGTGACCGTCTATACTTTATAGTTATGATTGGTCAAACATGTGTATTTTTATTTTAAAAATAAATAAATGGAATAAATATATAGTTTAATGTACTTTCTTTGAACCTCTGAATAAATTAACCTGCATGAATTGGAAACTTGTCCCCTTAAATTCCCTCTGTGCCGACTCTAGGTCCAGCAGAAAATCCACAGTGAGCCACTGGCTGATCAGGATGATCACCAGCGACAGAGTCAGAGTCAGGCACCAGCCAGGGCAAAATATGTGACACCCGAGCTCTCTGAGGCTGTCGAGAGAGCCCGCAGACGGCGAGAGGAGGAAGAGAGACGTGCCCGTGAAGAACGGCTGGCTGCTTGTGCCGAAAAGCTCAAGAAGTTGGATGAGAAGTTTGGAAAGATTGAAAGGCAGATATCAAGAACAGAGGATGGCGCAAAGGAGGCAGAAAGCAAAAAAGCCCCATTGTCCCCAAACAGGGACCAGAGTAAAGGCCATCCCGAGAACTGGCAGTATAGCACTAAAGGTAAAATAACAAACCAAGTTAAATTGATGGCTAAAGCTGATTTTTTTGTATAACCTATATATAATGCATTTGTTTGACATTTAATTAATTTACAAATTAATTGTTTTTCTTTTTAAAATTGTCAAATCATTTTTAGAAGGAAGTGATTGTCTGCCAGACAACTCCCCTGATCATAGTTACCGGGAAGAGCCTGGCTTACCCATGCTCCGTAGCAGTGAGAATGATGGCCAGGAGCCCTCCTCTCCCTCAGGAGATTACAGTGGGCGACATTCCTCAAAACCAATCCCACCACGCTTCCAGAAGCAGCCACAGCCCCACCAACAGCAGGTAAGGCTGAAAAACATGCTCAGAGATTTAGTTTTCCTGAGTCAACCATCTAAGAATTTTTGTAAAGCACCTTTTGCAATCTATCAGTTTAAAAAAGTTTGTTCTCCAAAGTTCAAAGTGCAAATAAAGTATCAATGATGAGCATGATGATTTTTGTGCCCATTTATTAGGAACAAGCACTCAAATTGCAGCATTGGCAACCATCAGGCCATACTGCTCCATCAGGCTCAAGTCATGCACAACGGGGCTATTATCCCCCACATGTCCTCGGGTTTGATCCCCGCTGGATGATGATGCCACCTTTCATGGATCCCCGCGTGGGCCAAGGACGATCTCCAGTTGATTATTACTCTGGTTCTGTTCACTCTTCAGGTAAACATTTCAAACAACAACACAGATGACCTAGCTTCAGCCGCATATTAGCCGTTTGAGTTTAGAGTTGCAATGAGATTAAACTGCACTGCATTATACAAGAAAATAACTTTTTAATGGTGCTGCTGAATTTTGTAGTTTAATTTATTTAAAAAGTTGAGTCATTGACTAATTTGTGTGGGTTTTTTTTTAAGGAATGGGGAAACCTGTTTTGCACCAGGAACACTTGAACAGTCCTGGCTCGGATGAAGGATGTCATCCCAACCTGCACCAAGAAAGACGAGCCCCATCTACTGAGCCCTACCCAGTGTGGAATCAGGATGGCTACCCCTTGCGCAGCTTTACTCCACCTTACCAGAGACAGCATGAATTCTTAGATAGTTGCCAGCCTGGTGACAGGTCAGTTGTTGTATTTGAAAAATATTTTGGCATACAAATGCAAATCTTAAGGTCCTCATTTTTTTTTTTTTTGCAAAAGGTGATCTTTTGTTTTGATAAGTCTTGAAGTCCACTCTAATTTAATTACTCAACATTTCCACTTAGACTCTGCATATAAATGCCAAGGGTATCCCAATTCATTCAGGAATTGAAATAAAGAAGATTTCAGACCATGAAAAAATTATTATACCTCAGTTATTAATACTTAATCATCTAATAAATTCAGTGATGGTGAAGAATTAAATGATTGGTTGAGAAAAATAGTGTGGAGCAATGAAAGTAAATGTGTTTGCATTATGGTCATCCTCCAACTTTTTTTTCCTCTCCAATTTCCACAGAGGTGATACTGCCCCTTCCCAACAGGACTCCTATGATGATGGTTCCAATGAGTGCTTGATTCACTCTCAGGATGATCTCCCCTATCATTCTTACCAGAGCCGTGGCTCAGACAAAGAACACCATGACCAAGGCCTGCTCACCACTGCTCAGAGCCTCTGTCAAAATTTTTCAGAGTGTGAATACATTAAGCAGGACTCGAGAGACAAGCATCTGAAGGATAGTCTTGAGTCTCGCGGTGAAACTTTTGATAGTTGCAAGGATAACTGGAAAAGAGATGGAAACCAAAAACACGATGGGGGGATCAGCAGTGCCCAAAATCAGTGGTCTGAGGCCAGTTCCAGTTCCAGCAGCAGTGTCAGCCAGCCATCTGAGACCAGTGGTCGCACCTTGACTCGTAGAACCGGGCCCATCAAGAAACCAGTTCTGAAGGCCCTAAAGGTGGAAGACAAGGAGAATGAAAAGCCTAAACCTGAACCTGAGGAGAAACCGGTACCCTACCGCCTGGAGAAAGAAGTCCTGACGAATGTTTATGACTTGAAAAAAGATAACCAACCTTCAAGCAACAGGTGTTCAATCTCACCTGTTGTTGAGAAACAACCTGAAGAGAGGCAGCGTGAGCGTCTATCACCAGCTCCCAGCAAAACAGAGAGGCCTCTAAGCACTCATAGTGATGATTTTCCCAAGGAGAGCACCTGGGGCAGTGGCAAAGGCCAGTCACCTCGAGATTGCTTTGAAAGCCTAGAACCCCAGATACCACGGCGCAATAATTGGATCTTCATCGATGAAGAACAGGCCTTTAGTGCAGTCAGGGGAACAGGTAGAGGTCGAAATCGAGGATTTAGAGAATTTGGCTCTAGAGGTGGAACCCGTGGTGGCCGAGGTGGTGATAATCTCAGAGGTGGATATAATAACAATAACAGCAGTGGCACTCAAAGGGTAGGTAGAGGCCGAGCACTACCCAGGGATCATGTGAAGGTTGATGAGTTTCAGAGGGGCAGACCTCGCAGAAGAAATGTTAGTGAGACCTTGAGTGAAGCCTCAGAGTACGAGGAACTTCCCAAAAGGCGGCGTCAGAAGGGATCTGAGAATGGAGAAGGGTACGCAGATTCTGGAGAAGTTCGTAAGGCTGATAGAGATTCTTGGAGATCCAACAAGGTCTACACAGATGACCAGACAGCCTTAGATTCAAGAGAAAAAAACAAGGCCAGCAGGGGTTTTGGAGGTCGCGTTTTGCCTCCCAGACTGAATACTGCTGGTGGCTATGGTCGAAACTTTGGAGGCTCAAGGGAAATTTCTACATGGAGAGGCCGTGGACCCCAGTTTAGTGGCAACAGTGGCTCCATGCAAGAAAATGGTTATGGTCCTGGAGCCGAGACTACTTACTCCCGTAAACCCATGGCTGACCGTGATGCTCTTAAATACAATCCTAAATTTACCGGCTCCTTCTTAGAAAACGGAACTGAGGACCGTGAAGGCGAGTACTACTTTGAGAGTGACAACCCTGACAGACAGATATTGAGGCGACGGCGTCCTCCACGTCAAGACAAACCACCTCGTTTCCGTCGTCTACGACAAGAACGGGAACCCGGATCTAATCAATGGACAAGTGATGAGTACATAAATGGTGACTTTGCAAATCCTTGGACGGGTCGCTCCAAAAGCAGTGGAGATGACAAGTGGCCCAGCAGCCACTACTCTGCACGTTCTAGTCAGCACGGACAGACAGAAGAATGGGACACAGGATCAGACAATAGCGACTTTAGTGACTGGAGGGAGAAGCGAGGTGGAAGTGGAGGTATAGATACGCAAGGTCGTGGCGACATTCCACCAGACTCTGTTCACAGTGAAGCAGGCTCAGGAGAGAAGAGGGAACTTTCCAAGAGAAGCTTCTCCAGTCAGAGGCCACTGGTGGAGCGGCAGAATAGGAAAGGAGAGCCTATATTGTTGGATGTGAACAAGATGGTGCGTGCACCTGATAATCCTCCTACTTCCTCATCTAACAGAAGTGACTCTTGGCAGAATGGAGGGACCTCTTGTAAGAGGTAAGGCAATTCATAATAGATCAAGACAGATTATAGAATCTAATAGGATGCAGTTACACTTCTGCTCTTATTTATTTTATTTGAGAAAATAAAAAAGATAAAATTTTTTCTTACCTTTCTGTTTTCAGCAGGAGTCCAGAGGACTCTGGCCCAGTTTACACCATAGATTCCTCACCAGAGGACAGGGATCCCAGCGAACCCTCAGGAAAGAAATCAGACAAAGAGCTGAAGCCCGGAGCTGTTAAAACAGATATTGAGGAACCTCTCTCCCAGTACGAGCTAAGCAGCTATCCAAGTGAGTCCAACTTTTTTTTGTTAATTTCTTATAATCTCCATTTTCATTAAAAATAATAAACAAAGCTTGCAAAATCTAATGCAGCAATGTTGATGTGGATACTGACTGACTTTCATTTAAGTTCCTATGCATGAATTCTTGTGCATTTTCTACTGACTCAGAATTAGATTAACACAAATAAAACTCCACTCTGCAGTTATTTAACATGTTTTGTATTCATGCCATACCTGTTTTGTAGTTGAGGGAGACACAGGGGGACCAGGATCAACTCCAGATGGGTATCAGGATACCTTGTCCAAAAGACAAAGACGTCCGCAGGAAGATGAGAGAAGGAGAAAAGAACAGGGAACTGCTGTAAGTTAAACGGATTGTAAATCTGAATACTTATCCTGCAGTCTGGCCAGTACAGGGTTCCTAAGCTAAACATGATTCCCATTAGATTCAAAACATGTTTTATTCTGTTTCCCATTTTAGTTGCACATCATTTCATGAGGGTTGGAGTTGGTTTGCCACTGATAACTTGTTCAGTGGAAGTAGTAATGGCTGAAACGAATTGCACATTTTGTGCTGACATCAAGGAGCTTGCTGCTCTAACCAGCTTTGCTGCTGTCAGCGGATTGAATGGGTTTGATTTAATCTGGTAATTATACCTAGAATCAAATGTTTGTTTTTTTTTACTTTTCCATTTTAGGTTCCTGTCAAAAACAGGACAATTGCTTCCAAGATACCACCACGTTTTGCTAAAAAGCAGGGAAGCATGAGCATTGAACAGCCTGAGGAAGCCATTTCTTCCCCTAACAACTTGGGAACTGAAATCTGGGAGACCAACAGCTCAGGTAATGTCAGGCCGAGTTTTTCCTCAAATATTTTATCATTTTTAGGAGGGCTGTTCAACAAAGATTTTAAAGAGTGCATTTGCTCTATGGATTGCATTTGTTCTCTGCATTTCAGCTTTAAATGGAGAGACCAGATGCATTTCATTGGGTCTATTTAATTACAAGAATTACAAATATTTTAAAGAAAGAATAAGAATATATTCTTTCTTGCCATTTTTGTATTCTTGGATAAGATGAACTTGTGTTTCTGTATCTCTTGTAGCTCTTTCAGTTCAGCCTTCAGCTGGAGATTCCTGGACTAAACAAGTGTCTTATACTGGGAGTGAACCGAACTCTGAGGTAGAGCAAAGCAGTTGTGAATGGGCATTGCTATCTAAACAAATACATCTTACATCGTCTTTAAAGGTTTTTGCCTCATGAGTCAGTAATTTATGGGAATTCCTTCAGAAACTTGAATGACTTTCCACCTTTTTCTCGTTGTGTCCAGGATTCTGATGCTGGCCCAGAACAAACTAAAGAACAGCACAAACCTGGACCCATTGGAAATGAACGCTCCCTGAAGCACCGCAAGGGCTCAGAAGGTGTTGACAGGCTGGAAGGAGGCCCCATCACACCAGTCAATGGAGTGGATATCCATGTGGATAATGTGTTGCCTGTGCCACCGATTGAGTTTGGTGTCAGTGCCAAAGATTCTGATTTCAGCTTACCACCGGGCTCTACTCAAGTTCCCGTATCCAATCCCGTTAAGCTTCAAGATGCACTTAGCGCTAATGTGAGTAAACTTACTTACGTTGTTGCCTCTTGTAAATGCATAAAACAAAGTAATCCAATTACAGTAAAATTAGAAAATTGTTTCAAACAGGAAAATGGAACTGATTTGACTCTTTTCCTTTTTCCAAAACAGACGTCTCTGAACCAGAGCATCCCTATTTTGCGTTCCAACCACCTGCAGCCTAGCATTAACCTCAACACCATCTCCTTCCCAAGTGCTGACCTCACTCTGAAGGTATTTGAATTACACTGTGTATTGCTTTGTATGAAAATGACTTTTTTCCCCCCCATGTGGCACTAAAGGAGTCATTTAACTATTAATGTAAACCTTTCTATACATATGCCTAATTTTAGTAAATTGACCAATTAAATGAATGGCTGAAAATTAAAATAATTTCTTAATCTCAGAGCAAATTTATTATAATAATGTATTAAAATGATGGATTTTAATGGGGAAATAATAACATTCATGTTAATTTTAAAAAGTAAATGAGCTTTAATGATTTATTTTCACAGATGGAATCTGCACGCAAGGCCTGGGAGAATTCCCAGTCCCTCCCAGAACAGGGCTCCCCTGGTGGAGGAGCTTCAGGTGTTCAGCCTCCCTGCAGCTCTGGCTCATCCACTGGTGTCAGCTATAGTTCTTTTGGAGTTTCCATGCCTCCCATGCCTGTGGCATCAGTTGCCCCTTCCATGTCCATGCAAGGTAGAATTTCATTCTTCTTTCCTTGTTTGATAAACACTCTGTTTTGAAGAACTATGATCATACCTGTTTTATTCCTGTGTCCAATGTAGGTAATCCTATTCCCCCACTGTATCTGGATGGTCATGTATTTCCAAGCCAGCCACGCCTTGTGCCCCCCACCATGACCCAGCAACAGACCTACCCACAGGTAGAAAAACAAGCTTGCAAATATACAGATTTGTCTTTAAGTCAGCAGATTGTAATCATACAATGTGTTTTTGTGTTTTTAGGCAGCTGCAGCCCAGCAGATCCCCATCTCTTTACACACACACACATCTCTTCAGGCTCAGGCTCAGCTCGGACTTCGAGGTGGTTTACCTGTCTCCCAGTCACAAGAGATGTTCAACTCCATCCCTCCCTTCAGGTATTAGCTGTACAATGTATCAAGCATTTTTAATGGTTACATTGAAATATGCCACACGTTTCATTATTTCCTGGATATGGTGCAGTAAGCTTATGCCTTCTTACCTATTCTAGGTCCCAGGTTTACATGCACCCAAACCTGTCCCAGCCCAACCCCATGGTGCTCTCTGGTGGGGCCCCTCTCAAGGGCCCCTACTCAGCTTTCCCTGGCATGCAGCCTTCAGATATGGTGAAACCGCAGTCAGGCTCGCACTACCAGCCTATGAATGGCAGCCAGCAGCTACTCTACGATAGCCAGCTCAACCAGGGGCCTGGTATGGGGTCTTCACAATTAATGGACTCTCAGCTCATTCAGGTGAAGCTCGTTTTCATGACTGTCTGTGAAATACTTTTTACGTTTGGTTGGGATTAAAGAGCATTTAAAATGAAATGCAGTATTTTTGTGTCATTTTGAGAAATTCTTACAGTAACTGTGATTTTCATTTCATTAGGTTACTATGCCTCTGCCTGGCTCTCAGCTGAGATATGGTTCAGCTCAACAACATCTCATCCTTCCACAGTCCATCCAGCTACAACAAGGACAGAACCTCTCAGTGGGAGCACCACGTCGAATGTTGCCACCAGGCTCCCAGCCTGCTGTCATGACTGGCAGCAGAGAGGTGAGCCTTTTTGTACTGATTCCACAATCTGTACAAACATCTGCAGACCTTCTTCATTGTAATTCAGTAGAGTATGCCTCTCAAAACGTCACTGTTTGTGGGCTGTTTTTGACCAGTTATACCAGTTACCTGTGTGTTGTGTGCGTGTGTGTATTGACACTGTTTTCTTCCCACATCCTCAGAGTTCCCATATGGAAATGAAGAGTTTCCAGTTCTCTGACAAGCCCAACCATTCCCCTGGTTTATCTGGAGCCTCCTATAGGTGGGTTTTCTATCAAGATTGTTCAAATACTAAAAGTTAACTTTGTAAAGCTGTAGATACAGAAGTTACACACCTGTGATACGATGCATCCATACCAGATAGTTTGTCAGGCTAAATATAATTATACATGAAGAAGCATAAAAGGAGTCGACAGGGGGAAGAATAAAGATGCAAATTCTCTCCTGTTGGATAATTCAGGAGAACTTCTTTTTTCACCCATCCCTTTTATGTTGTAGCACCCTTCCTCTATTTGATTGACTTGTAGCAGATTCAGCCCTAGGTCCTAGGATCTGCATAAGTGTACATTTTTGAGTCATTCAAATCCCCTCATAGGCTACTCTCAAACTTTCTGAGGAAAAAAACAACATTAAAAGGATTCAGTGTGTGAATGTGTTCAAAGTATTTATTATAAATGAAAAGGATTTTAATCTTTGCCTTTCCTCTTCAGACCTGGCTCTGCTAGCCCCAGTGGGAAGCCTTCTGGTCCTGTCGGTCCTCTGCCACATTATGCTCAGCAGGTTTGTATGCATTGTATGTTTAAAACATTTTAATTAAATTTGTAGAAGTGCACTCTGGTCCATCTTAAGCAGTAAAATCATTTTCAACCTCAAAATGTTATGGTTAAATAAAATCACCTTGAATTTTTCTTGTTGTTGTTATTCTGTCATTTCAATAACGAATACTAACTAATAGAATAAGATGGGAAGAAGATAAATTTGAAGTATTTCCATATAGTTTGAAATTGCATGCTAATTATATTTATTTTGCACCCTCTCATTCTCTGGCCCTTCTACCAACAGGTCTCACCTGCTCAAGGCAGCATGGTAATGCACATGCGCCCCCCTACCACCGGTCCTTTCCCCAACCCTATCCAAAGACCTGTTATGCAGGTCAACAAACCTGTCATCATCCGCTCCCCTTCCTACCCCAATCCTGGCCGCGATCCCTCCCACTCTACTCCTCCTTCAGTCCCTGAGCCCCCAGTTAAAGGGCCAGAGGATGGCATGAAGGTGAGCCACCCACTGTAAATATAGGTAATTTCATTTAATCCTTTTTCTTTTTCTCTTTGATATTTATGTTATTATGTCTGCTTTTGATTTTAAATGTGTAGTAATAGTCATACAGTATGTAGAATATTATTTATACATACAAAGTTATCTGGCATGGTTTATTTTTATTATACTTTTAAGCTAGTTTGAGAAGTAAAGTTTAGATTGAAAATGTTATAATATATTTTTTTTCTCTTTAACAGGCACAAGATATCTAATTCAATAAATTACCAATCAATGTATTTTGTATTGTCTAATGTTGATTCAGCAGCTGGAATTAAATTTAGCTGGAGAAAGTTTTAAAGGAGTACTGTGCTAAGGATACATTTTTATTTAGGTTAATATTTTCCTGTGAGAATCTAATTAAACAGTACATTTGTGGTGAATTTGTCCAGTCATGTTATAGTTACAAGTATTTACAGCTTTGGACAATCCAGAGCAATTAGGAGTTAATAAATGAATGACTTTTTTGTCACTGCTATAGGTTTTAGTAAGTTTGTTTTTGTTTCACTTTTTGCAGAATAAAACATTGCGAGAAGTTCGAAAGGCAGTAGGGGAGGGCAAATCTCCATCTGGGGGCATGACCAGCAAACTCCAGGAGCCCCTGCCCTCCATGGGTCAAACCAAACCAGCACGCACTGGAGCCATCAAACCCCAGGCTGTCAAAGTAGAGGAGGGCAAGGCATAACAATGGACCTTAAAATCCTCATCACCACCAAGCCTGCCAACACAAAGCTCCTTGACCAATGTCTGAGCCTTCCACTTTCTCCCGAGGCACCAAGGGAAGCGGCATACACATGCAGATATGATGAATTACCTTTCTTGGACTTTTAGAACTGGACACTATTATTTCACACCACATATAGAGATATATAAATAAATAAATATATATATATATAAATATATATATATATATATATACACAGACCGTCTTTCAAGCAGATCTCTTCAAAGTCCTCTTTTAATTTATTATTAGTCACTTATAAGGGGAGTTTGGTGAAGCAGAGATATTTGTCATTTTTCTTGCAAATGGGGGGAGGAGGATCTGGCCAATTCAAGAGAATTCATTTTCATACTGTTTTGCCAAACTGTATTTACTCACTGTATATGGACTGAATATCAGGCAAGACACTTAATACAACTTAAGATGAAGAAAAGTCTGTTATTTTCTTTTTATCAAATTTGAAATGCAGTGCGGCACTTTCGTTGTTTTCTTTGGTATTTTGCTGGTAAATAAAGGTTATCATCATGACCACCCATTCAAGTCACTGGTGAAGGACTTATTTTATTAACCCAGAAAAACACTTAATCCCAAGTTTTGGACATGTCCACATGATTTCGTGTATTACCCCAGGAATGAATCTCTGGAGGTACTGAACGGTCTTTACGCTGCAGCGAAACTGCTTAGATCAGGAGAAACTATTTCTTTCTCAAAACTTCAGTTTATTTTTTCCCAACCTTCTGTTTACTTTTGTTGTTCTTGTCAATACAAATGAAAAGATTAACGTTTCCCAAAATCATGTCTCTTTCATGGGAACTTGACTGGCATTGACACTGTGTGCATGTGATGTGCTGAGTGTTTGTAAACCTGCAGGAATATTTAGAAGCTAGCAACAATTCTCAAAGACCATCACAACTCTGCGTTCGTTATGCTGACTTCAACTTTATGGATTTTGATCAACCAAGCTGGCCACAGTTTTGGCCTCATTGTGAAGTTTGAAAGAGGGGGGTGTCAAAATTTCTTTAAAAAAAACCCTTAAATATCTTGAAATGTTTGCATTCTTCTTGCTTTGCTTGGGTTGTAATGAATCGCATTATTAATGAATGTGTGAAGTGACTTTTTTTTTTTAAACCATCCCTCATCCTGACCTGATTTCCTTTGGATGTTTCTTGGTCAGTTCTTTTTAAATTATGTAGAGATCCACAAAACTGGACTGTGGGGAACTGAATAAGTGTGTTAAACATTTAGTTTCTGAATTGGCACTAGCAATAAATGCAGCCTAACTATAATTATAATCTGGGTCCAGATTTTCTGTTCAGAGGCTAATTATCATAAACGAGAGGTGTTGAGTAGTGTTGGTTCATTTTTAGGAAGGTCTTGGCTTTTTATTGTGAGCACTGCAGTGTCACTGGACTGTGAAGGACTTTCAGTGTTACATTTAAAATATGAAGCTGTGGAGTCATTTTTCTTTGCTTTTCATTTGGTTATGCACACTTCTTTTTAACTTAAAATACCAGTGTCCGAACTGGTTAGATGTTTCGATGTTACCGCTTTCTATAATGCTCCATGACACTACAAAATGTTTATCATTATGACAGTGTTTCACTGCTATATGTGTAAATGCATACTGAACTGTACAGTTGAGCCGTGTCAGCGAGGGGAGGCTTAAACCTACATTTCATTTTAGATATTGTGGCACTATAAAGGATTTAATGTGGAGAAGGTCACTTTGTTCTCAAAATGGACTGCTTTCACTTAGTTAGGTGTGTCGGGCTTTGAGTATTTTAGCCTCTTGATCCTTACTGCAAAAGATTTTGATGCTTCTCATTGTATCTGCACCAGAATGTTGCCCTGAATATTTTATTTCTCTGGACTTTTAAAATGCATATTTCATCATTGTCAGAGGACCAATGCTTTCTACATCTGATTCAGTTGATTCTACCTGACCTTTATCCTTTCAGGTATTTTGGTCATTACTCTCCCTTGATTAAAAAACATTGGAAGAAAACAAATAAAGCCGTTGTGATTTCTTAAATGCATTGTTGATTTTATTTATGCATTTAGAATTTAATGTTTTCTCTTTTTCTTTAAATTGAAATGACGGGTAATCGTATTGGAGCAACGTCCAGTGTCCTGTATAAAGGATTTGGCAGTGTGCCCTGTTTGTAACTTGAATTTGTAAGTTTTGAACAAATTTGACCAGAAATCATTCAAACACACACCAGCATTTCCACCAAACACTCACACACTGCCAGCTTGAAAATGACTTATTTTTCTGTATGCTTTTTCTAAACTAAGTGCAAAAACCAAAGTTTGTCTCCCAGAAACCTGCATCAAAATTTGCAATAAATTTTAGATGCATCTCTTTTTTTAAAGTATTCTTAACCAAGCAATATTAAAAGACCGTGTTTTACAACCTATCAATACTTTTTGTTTGTGTTATGCATAAAAACCACATTTGGAACCAGCATTGTTTTTTTTCTATGGACATTATGACATCTTAGCACAAAAAAGGTTGATTTATGCTGATAGATTTAGAGGTCCTGCTTTGTAATGATATTTAGCAATGATTTGCAGATGTTTATTTTATGTTACCTGATAGCTAACGTAAAAAATGATGCTTTGTTTGTCTTTTTATGTTTTTAATAAAAGTTAATGTAATAGCGCAGCTTTAGAGCCCTAAAGTGACGTCAGGAGTGTCATTCCGCACATTTTTGCAAGACAAAGGCGAGTTTGGGAGGAGAAGGAAAGCGGAAAAGAGGAAGAAGAAAAGTAAGTTCTTCTTTCCTGGCTACGCTGTGAGGAAGGATTTTTCAACATCCAAGCAATTTGAGTTCCCTGAGCTCAGATTTAAAAGGTAACTTCCGCTTTTGTTTACACGTTTTTGTGCGCGAGCTTCGTACAAACACTAGTCTTGTGTATGTCTGCAGTCGTTTGTCTTTCTGTACTCGCAAGTAACATAAATCATTTTAAAACCACTTTTATAGAGTCAGAGATATGATATTGCATTCCTTAAACCTGTATTTGGCTCGATGATGTCTGACATGTTTTCCGTGGTTTAAAAGTTTTATTTCGCAGCAGAAAACATGAGCTGCCATTTTACTGGAGTTTTTTTCTGTTTTCCGCTTCAGTGAAACTTTGGTAAAGTTACTGTTTAAAGCTTTTTTTTTGGTCAGTGTTGCGAGTTATCTATTTTTATTTATTATTTACAAAGAATTCAAACAAGATTCACCTTTGCTTGATTTGCATTGTTCACGTGACCTGCAATAACCAATAAAATGCTGGAGCTAAGATTTAATGTGCTGAAATAATGACCGATTATTATCTTCCCAGTACAGTCCTTTATTTGGAAATTCTGTGAAATTATGTACTATTGACCATAAAAAACATGTCCTTTAAAACAGAATAGGCTAGAAATATTCAGAAAGTATTTGTAAAGCAGAGATGGCATTTATGGCCTTTTGAAGAAAGCTGGATCTTAAGGAGCCATGTCATTCAAAGAACCATTTAAGACTCATTTTAATTGAATATTTTTCTTTATTTCCATCAGGGGTAGCTTTTTTATATAAATGAAATGATCACTGGTAATAAATAAAAGGATTTGATCAGAATAATTCACACATGTACATCCCATCAGTATACACTGCAAGTCAAGTCAAAGAGGTTTATTTGTCACATGCACAGTTATAAATAGCATAATTGTACAGTTAAATGTGTAATCTGTATCTGCATCCTTTAATAATAGAAGAAGAAAAATCTAAATATTTATGAAATGGAATAAAAATAAAACAGAATAAAAGGATGTTGAGTTTTAAATAAGATAATAAAAATAGCAGCATACTTGTGTATATTT
>JBAMHV010000020.1:8907850-8942560 GCA_037177535.1 Pseudomugil gertrudae | reverse complement strand
AATCAGCCTATCCCCAAGGTGCATGTCTTTGGACTGTGGGAGGAAGCCGGAGAACCCGGAGAGAACCCACGTTAACACGGGGAGAACCCACGCTAACACGGGGAGAACATGCAAACTTCACACAGAAAAATGCCCAGCTTGATCCCTGCCCCAGCCGGGGCTCAAACCGGCAACCTTCTTGCTGTGAGGCCACAGTGCTAACCAACCGCTCCACCGTGCAGCCAGTATTTTAATTAACTGCTAAAAAAAATAGCCAAAAAGAGAAGCACAACTAAGTTAAAGTTCTGCTCATCAGTACAAGTTAGTCTGGAGCCCTGTTACACGAGCCTGTATATTGTAAATATGTGTTGTTTGCTGCAGCCTCGTGATTCTTAACTTCAACTCCTGTTATGCAGGGTCTGCGGGGCAGAACAAACAGCATCTTGTGACAAAAAATACAGCCAAGCTAGACAGAGAGACGGAGGAGCTTCATCATGAGAGGGTTACGCTGGAGGTGGGCAAGGTCATTCAACAAGGCAGACAGGCTAAAGGTCTCACCCAGAAAGACTTAGCCACTGTGAGTATACACAGTTATCACTGTTATATACGTGGCGTTGTGTTGGCACTGCTATAGGACCATTCCTCAGTTATATTACAATAGTTAAAACGAAGGACACAAAGAATTTCTTAATGTAATGAAGCAGTTGTTGCAGTTTGAAAGATGTGGTCAGATCAGTGTGATAAACAATATTCAGCTGTTATTTTGATTTTATGATCGTTCAGTAATTTTCTCCTGTTAATTTTATCAAATAAAATTTTTATTTTACTCTCATCTGAAAAACTGTTTCATATGCAAACCTAAATAGTTTTCCTATCATTTGCTTGCTTTGTAAACGCTCCATCAGATTGTAAAGAAAGCTTCTCAGATAAGTCGGAATCCTTCATTGGATTTGGGTCCCATGTTTACATTTTTTACTACTTGGTTTTCTAACTCTTCCTTCAGAAAGTTAATGAGAAGCCTCAAGTTATTGCCGACTATGAGGCAGGAAAGGCAATACCCAACAACCAGGTCATGGGCAAAATCGAGAGAGCAATTGGTGAGAAGACTGTGTCATTAAAGTTTTATGATATTGAAAAAAATCTTTGTCAGTTGTTAACTTTGCATGTTTAACTTGTGCCAGGCCTGAAGCTGCGTGGGAAGGATATTGGCCTCCCCTTAGAACCCAAACCCAAGAAGAATTGAACACAAAGCCTCGAAATCAGCCCTCCCTACCCCTGTATGAAACCTAAACCCTTGTCTCACCCTTGCCCATAAGCCCTCGCCCCACCCCACCCTTATTTTTTACTTCCACCTTTCCCTTCCCTTACCTGGGCTGATCTCACCAGTGTCCTTGCCTGAAGACCTGGTGCTCCAACTGCATTGCTGGCTGTGTACTAACTAGTCATCTGATACTCTGTTGTTCATATTAATGAATGATTGAATGCTTCCTTTTAGCATCACAAACTTGAAGTTCAGTGAATTTCTTTTCACCTATGTCTGTTTAGGCTTTGGCATGATGAATTCTTCCTCATGATCAAACAAGTATGATTAACTTTAAACCTGAGCATGTTAAATCAGATGTGCTTGATTGCATCTTTTTTCACACTTTTCAGACAGTGCGTGGATGTTATTAAAGTAAAATGTTTTAATGCTGTACTTTGTTTTGATCTAAAAATAAAGTTTGGCAGTTCATGATGTCTGTATGTGAGGAGTGCTTTAACTGGTAATTTAAAGTAAAACCAGTGACATTTAGTTAAATCATGTCCCCAAAATAACTTTTTCCATGTTATTCATCTAAAGGAATCATTTAGCTTATTATGTATTTTTCAAACAAAAAAATTAAAACAATGTTTCTTTTTTTAAAGAAACCCCCCAGACCTCAGCACAGTAATTAATGTATGGAAGTATTATTGGAACAATATTAGGCGGATGACCGATTTAAGAAATATTTAACCTAATTATGTGCTTGTTCTGGTCTCGGTGTTGCATCTCAGTGGTTTAAAAAGCTGTGAGATTGTTACACATAAATGTAATAACAATTTCGAGCCACTAGATGTCATTATGTTATTGGAAATCGGTCAATCCCTTGAAACATTGAGAGATTGTATGAATTTCACTACTGTCTGGTTGGAAATGGTTTGTGGTTGGGGGCAGAGACAACTCTGCAAACTCAGTCCATTTACTCATATGTTCAATATAAAAGTGTCAAATTAGGCACTGAAACTGACCGTTGGTGCTTTTCATTGCTGTGTCCTGTTTTCTGTTCCATTGGGTCTAAATGTAGCCATTGCATTTGCCAGCGGTGACGTTGCCTTCTGTTTTAATTAAAGATTCATGGCTCCTACTGCTACACAATTGCAAAGCCAGCACGGTGAGGGACAAGCCACTCTGAGTGGGACAAAACACGTTCAAGGACTTTTACATGATGTCAGTTTAGAGGCTGGAAGAAGGGGAAGGAAGGAAGCAGAGGAGGTCAAGTTTATTGATGAGGCCATTCAGCCCCCAGCTATATTTGAAGTTAGTGTTGCCATAGAAACAAGGAAGGCAACAAGTCCTTTAGCTGCTCGGCTGGAAACGCCAGAAGGAAGCTGCAGCTGTGCATGCCATCCACTTGTTTGGGAAAGATGATCCACAGGATGCTGGAAGTTTTGACATGCCGTAGTCTGACACTATTTCCCAAAGAGCGCCACATCTGACAACCTTCACAAGGAGAGCTGGTTTAGCTTTTTTGTTTGAGCTGCATCCTGTGAAATAATTTGATGACAGAGTTTATTGTTCAAACATCTGGTGACTGATTTTTCTGATAATGTCAAACGTGTCCCGTCCTCAGTGCTTTAAGGGCAGAAACCGCCCGAAATGGCACAACCTTCATGATTTGGTTCATTTTGTACAGACGAACCAGAAAAGGCAAAGTTTGTTTGTTGTTTTTGGTGGTATTAAACCTAATGAAATCCATCCAATAATGTATTCGTTTTTACACCGAGCCTTGAGAAATCTAAGCACGAAGCAATTTAGTAACTTTGCCATATGAACAAAGACCATGTTTCGGTTAAATTTAAATTAACGCTTTGCATATAATCCCTCATCATAAACTGATTTCTTTCACTGCTAACCAAAACATATCTGCCTCTCTGCCTTTCTTTCCTCAGTAGAAAGATCTTACTTGCTGCTTCTGAAATCTTCAGACACTTGATCAGTTTCCCTGAATGGGAAATCTGGGGACTCCTGCTCCCCTGAAAACCTGAATAGCTTATCTTACTTGTATCCAGTTGCTTTAGTTTGGCTTAACACAGAAGACCATCTGAAATTATTTAATCTCAGTTCAACAGTAATTTCACAATGTAAGAGTTAAACGTCTTTAGCTAAAATTAAATAGCAAACTCTACCAAACAATCTCCTGTTGTTCCCTCATCCCTCTCAGTATGTAGTTTTCATCTTCCAATCATCCTTGAAATTCTCAGTCTCCTCTGGAAATCTAAATCCTGCCAATAACTTGATACATTTCCCTTTTGGTTAAATGTTTTGTGCCTTCCTTCTAATTTTTTATGACTAAAATCATTAATTCCTTCTTTAAATCTGCTCTTTGGTCACCTTTTTTTTGTTCTACCCAAAATAGTACTAATTATCCCAGTACTTAAGAAAATAAGGCACACATCTTAATCAAATGAATTTCTGAATAACATCTAACACCATTTCTCACTATCTATTGGTATAATAAGCCTCATACCTCTATCAGTGTGCTCAGTCAGAATATCTCAGCAGTCAGTGATCTTCCCCAGCTCTTTAGCTCCATATTGGTGCCCTTCTTTTTCATGGTTTAGTTCAGGGATATATATTTCTGGTCTAAAAAGAAGAAATCCTATCCAGCAGCTGCTCCAACCAGTCACCAAACCAGTTGAATATAATGAGCCCAGTTCAGGTAAACGAGCCTGTTAGTGAAAACACCTGTTCTAAATGTACATGTAGATATAAAAGCATAGCAGAACCTTTACTTTCTGTCACATCTGGTTCAGGGGTCACCAACTCCCATCCTTGAGGGCTACCATCCAGGTTTTAGTGTTTTCCTGGTACACCACACATCTGCATCTGCTTGTTAAAGAGCCATTGGTTCAAACCAGGTGTGTTATACCAGGTAAACCTGGATGGTGGCCCACGAGGACCAAAGTCGGTGGCCTGGTTTAGTTACGGGATTTTTATTATTTGTTTTTTTAAGGAAATTGAATCTTTTTTAGCTTATTTTCACATATGGAGTGTAAACAATTTTCTCATTTTTTAAACCCAACCATACCATGTTTTAATAATAATAGATTAGATTTAGATAATTACTGAAATAGCATCTTGCTCAAGGACCCAACGACAGAGGATACAGCTTGTAGATTCAATCCACAACTCCCAGTAGTTCCACCGCCTGCTGTTTTATCTCAACTACTGCAAAATCATTCTCATATAAATGTTTCTGAACTCCTCCATCCTTATTTTCCGTCATGCTCACAAGTCATAATCTTTCACTATTCACTTCTTCTGCTGAGACGTCCACACGTCCTTTATCCACCCATACCACTGAGTCTTTGCTACGTTTAAAAAATCTCCTAAAACTCACTTTTAGGCTTCTCTATACTAAATAACTAATTTCTCTTCTATCCAATTAATCAGTGCTTTGCTTTTCACACATCACTTGTTTCCTTTTATGCTTCCTTTTCTATGCACGGTGGTGTAGTGGTTAGCACTGTGGTCTCACAGCAAGAAGTTGCTGGTTCAAGTCTCAGCTGGGGGCAGGTCTGAACAGTGGCCTTTCTATCAGAAGTTCTCATGTATGCGTGGGTTCTCCAGCTTACCCCCACCCATAAGACATGCATGTTAAGTGATCGATTAAGCGTAGTAATGAACCTATCACAGTAAGTCGTTTTGGATGAGTGTTTGCTAAATGACTAGAATATGATCCATTTTTGTCTCATTTTCTTATTTTTCTGGGAGCAAGTAAAAACACTCAAACTGTAAATTCAGTTACTTCTGTAATGCTCTTTGCATCAGCAGTTTGAATGCACCATGTGCGTGACTTTTTATTTAGTGGGAGACAATTTGCTGAAAGACATTTTTCTCCAATTCACATCGCAACCTCCTGATCGGTCTTCACAGGACAAAGAAAGGGCTTTGCTGCTGTTACCGGGGGGTTATTTGGATTCTTGCTCAACAGGGTGCTTTAGCCAGTTTGCATGTGTGTGTGTTTGAGACAGAGACAGAAGCTGATTGCGTTCCTGGAAATGCCATTCCATTGGTCAGAACACCATAGCAACATAGTTCCACCTATGACAGGGGAGCAGCCAGTGGTTTTGAAGGAGTGATGTGAAGCAGAAAGCTGCATAGAGAGGGGGAGTAGAGGGCAGCATAGGGAGGGATTTGGGTGGGGGAGAAGTCTCGGTATGTTTTGGCCCCAGGCCCCAAACTCAAATTAAGATTCTAGCTGATCAACAGGTTGTGTTTATTAGTGGAGTTCACTGCTAGTCTCCTACAACAGCACATGCGTCGACTCCGGCTGACTAGTTTTCCTTCTTAATCTCTTAGTTTTGTGCTATGGTACTGTGGCAGAAACTACCGGAAGACAGGTGCAAGAATCTTCTGGAGGATGTCAGAAACATTTGCAAACCATTAACTGTTGCCAAAACATGTCAATATTAACTAAACATGCAAATAGTTGTGCCAAGATGCCATTTAGTTGTAATGAACCTACCAATTCCAAAACAAATTCATGTACATGTACAACTAAATAAAATGTTCAAAACACTAGATACCATGAGAAAATATATGCACAGTTTTATTGATAGATGCAAATAAGAGAGGCACACAAGTAATTCAACTCAATTAAACATTAGTTCAGGCCATGTTTTTGTTGTTCTCGATTAAAAACAAACATGAAAAGAAAAAACCTGCATGCAGGTAAGTTTTTGCCACATGAGATGCTATAAAGGAAATTCTTTCAGATAAAGTTTGTAACGGTAAACTTTACCCACAACTTAAAAAACATTTCAGTGATGATGACAAATTAAATCATAAATATCTTTAACTAATGCTCATGATGGCTTTTTAAGACCTGCTCGGGCTCATATTTCCTTTTTGAAACTCTAAAAATTATCTACAAATAGCTGTACAAAGCTGTTGCTGGAAAGTTATGTGAAAGGCCAGTTTCACAAAGAACAAATGATCAGTAATATTTACATTTGGTTTGAGTCACTAACATATACAACAAAAAGGCACAGTGACACATAGAACAATTAAATGTGTGATAAAAAGTAAGAACAGGGAAGGCAGAACGACGTCGGTTCAGTAGAAGCTATCCGATACAGACAATGGTTCGTCAATCCTTGTGTCGGTTAATACTTTGACAACATTGCTTTGTTCATTCGGACTAGTAAACCAATTTTCACAGACAAGAAAATAAGTTTGTGCTGCTCAAACATTGCAGCGCTATATGTGCCCATGACTCATTATGATAAAAAGAAGGTGCAATAGTTGTCTGCAGGTGACCCCATATGTTTATTATCTAAAATAAGGGAAAATATGCTGTAAATGGACAGCAATATCTGCACGAAATCATGAATTATTAGTCTCCTGTGTGTAAAATGTAAAAGTAATAAATATACACGATACAGAGTCAAAACATGGACCTTTGGTAAGTGTATTATGTAATTATAAACACTCCACAGTCGTCTATGTAACTGGTGTGATATTCTCCATATTTCTGGGACTACTGTTAGCATAACTAGAATTACAGTGCTTAATCTGTCAGTAGCAGGACGATAATGAATGGATGGCTGGTTTTATGCATGGCTTGCACGCGTGCAGAAGTTACACCTACAGGTTCACAGTAGGATCAAATCATTTGAACCAATCCGTAGTGTCTAGACATTAACTTTGACATTATTGGTCTCTCACATACATACATTCACAAGTCCACACGTTACTTAAAGTCCACTTTTTTTCCCTTATGAACTCAAAGTGAGCCGTCACTTCAGTGAGTAGAGCAGTTCAGCAGTATGACAGAGAGACAGAGGGTGAGCAGAGGAAAAGTACTGACAACACAACCAGTCCTCCAGTTCTGCATTCCTCTCTGGTTCCAGCGAGCGCTCGGCAAACTTCATCATCAGCAGAGCCCTTTTCACATCCAGCCAGTTGAGGAGGCCCTCATGCCGGGATCCGTCAGCAAAGCCCCCTCGTCTGTGTCTCTCCCATTGCTGCTCCATCAGGTCTTTCCTGGGACCCCAAAGAAGGCTCTGCAATATACGCTTGGCCTCCTGGATGTGAATACGTTTGATGGGGTCAGGTTGGAGAAGGAGCTGGGCCAGTCTCTGTAGGCCCAAAGAGTAAAGGGAGACGGGAGGGACTGGAGGCAAGTCCTCACAGCGGTAGTCCTGTTCCCTCAGAGCTGGACTCACCTCAAATGGGTTGGGCAGGTGGAGGAGCTCATAGATCAAGATGCCCGTCTGAAACTCATCAAATTTACGGTACTGTGCTGCCGAAACGATCTCAGGCGCCAGTCTGGCGTGGTCACGTTTCATACGAGGGTCCACACTGTTTGTGGCAGCATCCTCTGTGGTGCGACGCTTGGCCTTGGCAAAGTTGCTGATGAGGAGCCGGGGAAGGTGGCGCTGACCGTCTCCGGCACTTGCACCATTACAAGTGCTGGTATCAGTGGTGGTTTGTTGAGATAAATGGGACGGCCTGTGCTGATGAGGCACTAACAGCAGGTTTTCAAGGCACAGGTCACGGTGCGTGACTCCATACTCCTTCAGGTGCTCCAAGCCGTTGCAGAGCTGCAGTAACAGGAAACATACGCGGCGCTCGTAGACTTCCGGCTGGGTTTTATGGAATATCTCCCACTCACGGACAAAGTCAGCTGCCGTCTGCCGAGGAATCTCAGGAGTGATGACCACCACTCGCTCCCGATCCGCCTGTTGACCCTGCACAGATGTTACGGGCTGAGGCAGCGTTGGAGCAGGTGTGCTGGGCAGACACACTTCATCTGAAGGCAGCATGCTTTGAGGGACGCAGGCGAGAAAATGGCCACAATCCTGCTGGAGGTTAAAGTGTGGAGGGATGCTCTGCTGCACCGACAGACTGTACAGATGACCCTGCTTGGCTTCGACGGATGGGCTCTTACAGATCTGTAGAGGAATCCAGACAGAAATGTCAGTTAAGATTAAAAGGTTAATGCCAGCCTAGGTACTGTTTTGGTTTAGGTTAAAAATCTGCATTTTTTATAATACAATTTTTTTAAAAACTGGATCAAGGTAAATTATTGCAACTCTTCAGTAGGTGTCCTTCAATACACATGTAGAGAGTTAAACAAGTTAAAACACGTTAAAACAAGATCCGATTTCTAATCTTCATGATTAACCAAGCACAAACCCACTTTGATGAATTCAGAAAAAAAAAAAAAAAAAAAAAAAATCACATTTATTAATACAGACTGGCTAATACAAACAAATGCCAGTTGCAGGTCATAACGAGTTCATTAGCGTTATTGCTTTTACACTACATTGTGTGTGTGTGTGTGTGTGTGCACTGGCCTTGGCAACAGAGGTTTTTCTGACTATAAATCCTGCCTGGAATGTAAAGATTAAATTGGCCTAAAATTATTAAGCAATAGTGTGGGCAGCCTGGCTGTGGCATAACTCATACAACACCAACAGCCACCGCTTTGTACAGCAGTAATGGCTTAAGCACAAAGATCAGTAAGACTGCATCCACTCCCTTCTCACTTGTTTACACTACATGCCTTGAGGATTTGCGCTGTAGAGGGACCATCCCATCAGCTGCCCGAGAACAAACAAGAAACTCCCCAATTTCAGTTTCCTCGTGCTGTTCTGTCAAACCCTCCCCAAAAACGGATTTACACCCTCAAAGCAAATCTTTCCTAAAAAAATCCCCAGAAGCACAAGGCAACGACCCAAAAATATTATCCTTATTGACTTCTGCAGTGAGAAAAATGACAATTTTAAATACTCATTCAGTAATCACAAAACATGGATATGTTTCTTAAACTATTTACGTTATTTCTTAAAGTCTACTACCATTTAAGTTTAGTTTCTTTACCCAGTGCATGTGTATAAATGATGCCTTAAACTGATGAAGGACTGATCAGCTGTTCAGTGGTGCCTCATCCTTTCTGTAAACATCGCTGTGCATGTTTTGTATCATTCTCTGGTACCGATTCTTTTTAGTGAACTGTAGTGTAGTAGTCTTTGCATTTTGATTGGCACACCGTGTGGCCAATCACATGCAAGAAGAGCCTTTACCAACTTTACGACTGTTTGATGCTTTTTAAAACAAAACTATAAAAAACATACATAAAATGAATAAAAATGCTCAGAACTTTGTATAAACCTTGCAAAACAACTTAACTTGAAAGCAAATATCAAATAAAGAAACTTAAGTCTCGCTGAGTTTAAAGCCAAAAGAATAAAAGCAAAGCAGACTAGGGTCATACCTTTATAATAAAAAAAAGTTAAGAGAAGGAAAGCTGGATTTAACCCTTTAATACTGTGTATCATGTTTGATTGGTATAGTTACTGTGACCAACTGCATCCTTTCATGTTTGGAAAATAAAACCCTGTTGCATAAAAGCTGATACTCATCAATTCACCAGGTTCTTTGTTCAGTTGTCCATTTAGTTAAAATATTAAAGGGTTTGGTAATACAACAAATAAGGCATTTATGATGCTTGCAGCAATAATATTCTTTTGGCTAATGACACCACATTGTGAGATTACCATAAATAAGCTTTACAGCAGTATTAAGTTATCAGATATATTCCCAAAAGGAATAGAAATATCCAAACAACACAAAGTTTTATTAAAGAGTCCCTATTTTTATTTCCAATTCATTTAATCATGAATGGAATTTGATCAATTTTCATAGGAATGCAACACTTTTTACACAGATCAGTACTAAGGAGTTACCTTCACAGCGTAGGAGTTGTTAGGGTCCAAGGCGCAGGCAGCAGAGTAGTACACAGCATCTCCTGCAATGCAGCTTGGCTTGTTGGATGTGAGCCTGAACAGAGACCAGTTGCTCTCTTCAAACCTAAGTGGATTCTTTTGGGAACGGGTGAAGTGATCTTCGCATTTCAAAGCCAGGCGTCGTAGAGACTCTGCGTACAGCCCACCCAGTTTGGAGTACACCCCCTCTCTACTGTCAATATTACTCAGAAGGGTCTGGAGTTGCAGACTTGAACCGAGATTTGAAGCTGAACCTGGTTCGGTGGCTGACAGTGGCACGCTGAGCTGGGGAGAAGAGGAGCAAGTGATGCTGCCTCGGCAGTGCACACCCAGGCGCCCCTGAGCCTTGAGTGGTTCATCCAGCGTTCGGGACCTGGAGGGTCGGCCCAACGGGACATGACACCGCTCCAGAGACTCGTTGGAAGAGAAAACAGGCCGCGGGTCAACGGGGCTGGACGGTAAACTGGAGCGGGAGCTGGCATCAACAGAGCGGCATACGTTGCTCTCTGAGCCAGTGAATGGCAGTCGAGGGTAGGCTCGGATGAAAGGTTTTCCGTTTGCACTGTCTGGAGCTGATACAGTGCGGTTGACCATTTTCTTCTCCGGGAGAGGAGGTGGTTTGTTACCTACGCTGTTGAAGGAAGGTGGGCGAGGAGATCCTGGAGCTGAGCCCACTGGCGTTCTGGGAAATGGCGATGAACAAGACATCCGGTTAGCATCACGAGAACCTGAGGAGGAGGAAAACGTATTATCAGTTATGAGTTGCATCATTGTAAAGGTTATTTGGACATTTCTCTCCTCTGAATTTACAAAATATACCTTTAAACTTTTCTGGGTCATTACAGGCAGTTTTCTCTTTACTACACAGTACTCACCAATTCTCACATTCCTCAGTAAAAAGCCAAATCAATTTTTAAGTCACTGTTTCCATCACAGCTCAACCATAAAACATTCCTTGTTTCCTAAAAAGAGGAGGAAACATCCACAGCCCAAGCTCCAAACATCTTCCATCCAATTATGGAGCATTTATCAAGTCAAGCTGGATCTTGACATCACGCTAACGCAGACAGACACTAAAATAACTGTGTAGTACCGTCTTCAATAACTGCTTTCAGAGTTAGGAGGAGACCTTAAAAGGGAGAAAGAAAAAAAAAGTACTCCGTAGGATTTAGCCAGCCCTTTTTCCCCTCGTTATCAGAGTCCATAATTATCTCTTCAAACACAACTCAGGAAGTTGCTACAATTACAAGCATCCGAGAACCACCAAGGTTTAAATGCAACATGCCAAGGACAGATGCCACTCACTGTGAGCCATTGCTCAGGTTTGACAGTGGAAATATGAACACCCAGCCATAACAAAGTGTACGAGCACTCCATGAAAAAGGAACAAAACAGATAAACCGTTGGGTTAACCTCGCTGTGTTCCTTTTCCTCTTTTTACTGTTGTTCGCCTTTATTCCAAACAAAGGTCATTGTCTTTTTTTAAAAAAGATAAGTGATAAGTTAATTACCCACTGCAAGGCAGAAAATGCTGTAAACTCACATTATGTGTTTTCAGTAGAGTAAATTCCCTCGACTGAAAGGCAGTGAGGAACTTACCAGTGTCAGCAGTCAAGCTGTCAGTGGAAGCAGTTGGTAGGCTGGTGCTGCCAAGGCCCCGTAAGGATGATGTAGGGCTCTCTGCTGACCCTTGTTGGTTGCAGCGGTCCAACTCCATGTTGCTGCCACTCATTTTACCACTCACTCTGCAAAAATAAATAGATGAAAAGAAAAAGCTAAATTAAATCCTCATTTTCTCACCAGTGCACGATTATCATCCTGAAAACGTTTCTGTTGGTTTGATGAATAAATTACTTTTAGTCGATCTGTAAATGTGGAACAGATCCTCTTCCCCTTGTTTGCCATTTGCAACGTGCTGCTGACAAATTACAGTGCAAGAGTACATAGTTTCATTTTAAAATGAAGTCTGTTTCGCTTCCTTCTTACAGGAGGAATGCTGCCTTACTGGGTGAGAATTTGCTGCAGCAAGCAAACCTTCCTGAAAACATCACAGAAGCTCAAAAAGATGGATAACTACATATGTGATGAATCACATCTAAAGTTTAATGAACTCAAAGCGGAACAGTACAACATCTGGTGCAGCATAGCAGTTTCAGTACCAGCCTGGTGGCACATCGACTTTCTATCTTACATAAAAATGTTTTTATTTTGTACAGAAGGAAGAAGCTTCGAGTTCCCCTTATTTTGCATCCTGACTGCAGTGATTGCCTCTTACAATCTTAAGGAAACCTGTGCATGAGGAGGGTTTCAATTAAGGCGACCAATTAAGCTGGCTCTCACCCATTCACGGGTCTCATTATACATGCTAATGGCACGCAAGATGAGGTCCCATTCCTTCTCTTCATCTTGTGTTTGTCTCTTGAATCACAAAATGACTCTTGCCCCCACTTCTCCGCTGGCCTCCGACTTCAATTCCACCATAAATCAGCAGAACAAACAGATGAGGACAGAAGAAGAGGAGTGCAGGGGCTGGACAAAGGGTTAGGTATTCTCTGAGCAGTTAGCTAAAGGATCAGCTATCGTTTTACAGACAAAAGGACCACGATGAAATGCAGTGGAAGTACCGAGGCAGGAGAGAAATGGTACCAGCTGACTGGATTAAGAGTCCATGTCGCATCGCTCTAGATCTTGCAGATTTGTACTGAAAACAAGAGATTGAGGAATATAAAAAAAAACCTTATGTGCCGTGGGGAGTGCACATATTGTTGAGCATCCCTAAGATAGAGATGAGGAGAGTTTTGGATACTTTTATTAATTTCCCAATTAATTAACAGTGTATTTGTTTAGTCTAAAGGGTACAGCTTCTTTCCTGGGAATGCAAACTTTTAGCCTAAACATCCTGACTGCCCATTTCCTTACAATAGATCTAATCTTTTTTGTTTTTGTGCCAGGATATGATGATCACCCTAGCAAAAACTTGTCAAACAAGGTTTATGCCCTGCAACAACAGTGACCCAGATTTAGACTATAAACAGTCGCATTACAGCAAGTAACAACCTCGATCTGTTTACACACATGTCACCCTGGCGTTTTATTAATAAAACAGTGTGACAAGAACTGGGTGAGCTTTATAAAGAGGTTGGATGGAGTTGCATTGAACTGGCTACAGCAGATAGTGCAGCAGTGTTAAATGGGACAAACTAAGTTGTAGAAGTGTCACAGATGATGCAACTGGTTTCACTTCCTGGTTTCTTTTACTGGTCTTCTCTTTGGTGTTTACATCTAAAACAAAACAAATAGACGCATATAAAATAGACATTAGATTTGCAGGGTTTTATATTTTGAGTCTTTTAGTCGTAAGCTCAGCAGGTTTTACAGCATAGTTTACATAGTTTACATGTTTGAATCTGATTCTAGATTTACTAAGCATGTCCTGCATTTTATAGAAGGTGTAGAAGAGCATGTGAACAATGTGCTGCCTGTCCTGGTTAACCACTAAGCAACAAAGTTGATCTCGAGAGATGGTTATGATAATATAAATCACATTCGATAAGATGTTCAGTATAAAAGTTTTTATTTTCACATCAACCTGGACAAAAGGTAGATTTTATTTATTGCTCGTTTGCTGTCTTGCATTATATTTTATCTTTCCTCTTGCACAACCACTAAATGACACAATACAGTAACGAGGAGAAAGAAACTGTTTTTTCCCCTGACTGTAGGATAGTTACCATGGCTATGCAGCCATATAAACCAAAGATCCATTAATGTTTGACACAAACCCTCGTTATCTTTTACAAACGGCTCCAACCTTGTTTCGTTATCTCCCCCTCTGTCAGCGACATCCACTGCAGCTCATGTTTATTTATACGCTAAAAGATGTTCTGCCAATTTAATTTAGTTGCTTATCACCTCCAAGAAGTCCAACATGTTATTTATCATGCTCCGTCTTAGCACCATTTTATTTATTAAGCAAGATGCAGGTGTTTAAAATAACTTATTTTACTATGTTGGAGCTATGCTATAGATAATTAGCTCTGCCTACATTAGAGAAAGAAGCAAAACCACTTGTGGTTCAGTCTGAACCAAAAGATCACAATCATTTTAATTTACATGCATGAGAAAAAAAAAAGCAGCTGTCAGGTCCCTACCTCATGCTGTATAAGCAGGGGTCCTCGTCGGGCCACCGGGTGAGCAAAATGCTCCTGGATCAGACTGGTGGCTTTCTAAAGCCCCACCATGTGAAGTAACACAACCCTGGTTCCACACGAGTCATATGTGTATTTAAAGTGTCTCAACAGGAAAAGCAACAGCATCCGTTATATGCATGAATTCAAAGCACTTATTTCATATTTAGCATCCACTAATACAACTAGCAGTTCACTTTGGAGCAGCTTCAAGTCTGCCAGGCAGCAACAAGATGCTATCTGTTGTTCTGCAGAAAAAAAGGGATCAGGGCGGATTTGTGGTGGGAGGGGCGGACCATCTTGGAACACTGGTTTACAGAGCAAAAGGCAATTCGAACCAAAGTCAAACCCTGTGGACTTGAACCCACGTGGCAGATCTATAAATTCTACATCTACTGATGGCAGCTGATCGCCAGTTTGGGAGTTGCCAGGGGCAACAATCTGTTCACTTGCGCCCCTCCTTCTGGCAACCTTCAGCAGAAAGTTGACATGCCCTTTTAGTTAAAAGGAGTGCTTAAGCACAAGCTCATGCATGACGTAGGCACATGCACAAACACAGGTTGACCCATCACATGATATGATGGGTGGCCTGTTGCAGTTTGCAGTGACTGAAAAAAAAGTATGTTTTTTTTTTTACATGATTCACAGGATCAAAATGCTGCTTTACAGGGGGGTTAAGGCATGTGCTTGCAACTTCTTTAAAAAAGAAATGCATTTTTAATTCCTCCTTTGTGTCTAGATTCAGATTCCCACCAGTGTTTAAGGCACTTCTTGATTAAACGCAGTGATAAACTTGGAACACCAGAAAGCCAAAACTGTCGATGGCTGAAGGCATGTTCCCACATGTGTCTCAACAAGGTATTTTTATCAGCGCAGAATGCCGGCAACGCACGGTAGGAGATGGGTCCTTACTAGAATTACTGCAAACATAAAGCCCCTTGAAACGTGATCAGTGGTTTGACAGAAAAAATGTTGTTAAATAGGGTTTTGCTGATTCTAACTATACCTGGTAAAACAAATGCTTGTTTTGTGGA
Source organism: Pseudomugil gertrudae (assembly GCA_037177535.1). NCBI lineage: Eukaryota > Metazoa > Chordata > Actinopteri > Atheriniformes > Pseudomugilidae > Pseudomugil > Pseudomugil gertrudae. Next base: position 8,927,325 of record JBAMHV010000020.1, on the reverse strand, counting down.
AGGAACCCTCATCCTGCCAGACAGCTAATTTTATTTTCACATGATCATTTGATGCAGAAATAAAGCAGCACACTTCTCTTTTCTTTTAGTTTAGTAGTGACTCCGTGACTTACTTGGCAGAATGTATTTTCAGCCTTGTGGAGACCCAGTTAAAGGCAGGATTAAATGCACAGAATAACCAGTGAAAATGAACACAGTCACTTCAACAGGAAGGTACTGACTTGAAGAATTTTTAGCAACAAAGAAAATATCTAAAGCATTTTACTCAGAGATGCATCAGAAAGACTAAAATGTTCTGAATGTTGTACAGCAGCCAAAACTAATTTCCACTAACCTGACACAGCAGTGGAGTGTCTACCAGACCCAATTTGTGTGTTAATTAGAACTGAAAAAGTCACATTGCCAGCATGAATAGGACAAGGCATGCATTGAATAATTCTGCCCCACAGTTTGAACGATCACAAGGCGTTAGAATGGAGGCTGATTCATGGCTAGATAATGATGCACTGAATGGAGAAGGCACTAAGTTTCACATGGAGATGACGGTACTAAGGTATGACTTTACAGTAATCAGCAACAAACTGAGGTTTATTAACCAAGTAGAGCCACAGATATACATACACCATCCTATGAACATGCCAAATAATGCAACTAGAACACCGAAAGCTCATGTTAAGCAAAAAGTACTGAATAAAAAGGTGCTAAAATGTTTGCATGCATCTTAACTGTCTTGAAGCATCAGTTAGGTTTCTTTTACGCTGCTGTCTTGACTGTAAACAATCATTTCCACCTGGTATATTTTACGTGCTTTGCCCTCATTAAACATAAAGAGTATTTATGTTGCTCTCTTATGCAAGTTTGAGAATTTTAAAAGGCAGTTTTCTGAGAAACGTTGGAACAAACTGTATTTAAGGTTTGCCTTTGTTTTCAGCTGCTGGAAAGTAAGTTAAAAAGAGCATAAATTACAGCTTGATACGGTAAACAACTTTTTTTTGTCATTGCTGAAAATGATTGAGCAGTTTTATACACTCATTTAGCAGCTTTTATGGCTTTTCATAATGGTTTTATAAACTTAAAAATAAATAAGTTTCATAAAAATGTTTTTGTTTTACTAAATATAACACAAATGAGAAACCTTGTTAGTGGTCTTAATAGTTTGAGGTGAATAAATGAAAGGGAAAAAGTTCTTACCTGTAGAGTTTAGGAGGGGGAGGTGGTGGATTGGGCTCATTGTTGGCCGCTCCTTTCCCGGCTGCCAGCAGCTCCGATGAGCTGCCATGCAACGGTTGCTTGGCCGGCATGCTCCCGTTATGCTTGCCCTCCTCCTCTGTGCCGGTGCCCTTAGCTTCCCCCTGACAGGCACCATTGTTGAGGGTAGCTGGGGGGGCCGTGCCTGGCTCTGCCGTCCGAGGGGCGCTCCTGTGGGCCTTACAGACAGCACCACCATTGACCACTCCTGTGCCCAGAGAGGTTGTTCCAGGGCTGGTAGCCAGATGCTTCTTCTCTATGTCCTTCCGCTCTCTCTCTTCCTCCTCCTCCTCCTCTTCAATACGACTGTTCCAGCTAGAGCTGTAGTGGCCGAGCTTGGGCCAGGGTTCTGATGTCGCACTCGGGTTTTCCACAGGGACCTTGAAATGACCCTCTCTTGCAGAGACGAGGAAAAGCATGGGGAGTTCTGGGAGCGGGATGGGGGACGTAATGGACGGAGAGAGGCTGGAGGTTCCTAGTTTGGGAAATTCAGGAAGAGCAACTGGAGAAGACATGGAGGACGAAAGACTAGAGGTGCCTAGTTTTGGAGAGCGGATGTTCCTCTTTGGGGGGATTGGTGGGCTGGACTGGGGTTTAGGAAGCAGGGAGGGGGGATAGGAAGCTTCTGTGCCCACAGACGGTGAACTGCAGCTGGGGTTGGGCCAACAGAAGGCTTGGCTGCCTGAGTCTTTGCGTGCTGTGGGGCTGAAGTTGCACTGGGTGCTGACGGCTGAATCTGGGCTGCTCAGATAGAAAGTTCTGTTGTTCTCAGTGTGAGCAGCCATTACAGTGATGGTGGCTCGCTGAGGTTCCCCAGACCGCTCAGCCTCAGAGACCTGGGACTGCTTTGCCTGGTTTGGACACTCAGGATGGGATTGCAGTTCATTTCCTTGTGGCCTGGACTTTTTCTTGGTGCTCTCAGCGTAAATGGGCTCAGAGTTGATCTGTGCATTGGGAAAGCGGGGTTCCGATTGTGGGCTGCCTATGGCTTGTGAACTCTGCGGGCTTCCCAACCCACCGCGTCTTCCTACTGAACCATCAGGACCTGGAAGTGAATCTGTACTGCTACGATAAGAAGATGATGAGTCTGATAGGCTGCTCTGTTTAGAAAGGACAGGAACAGAGCGGAAGGATGTTTGGCTAGCATGGACAGTCATGTCCACACCTGAGGCTGTTGTGCAGGAAATGGTAGAAGTGCTAGATGGCTTTGTGACAACAGGGGTGGCACTACAATTGCTAACGCCATTATGAATTGTGGCAGGAATGGAAGGGACACTAGCCACTAACAAAGGTATCGCTACAGATCCGTCATGGGATTCATAGTTTGTCCTGGTAGTAACAACATTCACATTATAAGTGCTCTTGGTCTTGTTTGCCGCCATATGCTGCTGCCTGCAAGAGTCCTCGTTGGCGTTTTTCTTTAAACTCTGACAACCTTTGCCTTCCTCTTGGCTCACATAGATATTGCTAACAATCATATTGCTAGTTGGGGATAATGAGATGCATTTGTTGTAGTCAATCTTCGCATCAGTACTTTGAAGAACTGCCTCTTTATGAGCCTTGTTGCAGCCATTACCATCAATGTAAAAAGGCGTCAGGTTCAAGAGCTTCTTCAGGTCCATCGGCTCGACTGGGCTCTTCGTGTTCTCCTGCCACAAACGAACACACGTACATATGCGTTAAAATAATATGTAGAGACACAAGGTTCAACATAAAGAAACATTTTAGAGACTCACCTGCTCTATGTTCATATTGACGTCTTTTGGCTCACTGGTGTCGAAACTCATCATGGTGGGTTTGACGGCGATGGTGGGTTTGCTGTAGGGAGAAGGTGCCGTCACTCCAGCTTCTTCATCGCCTCCCAAGCTGCTCTTCAAAAAAGCTATTGGCACGCTGCCATCCAGGATGCTGACGGTCTTGTGCGCACTGAGTGGGTGGAAGCAGTTCTTACAAGAGCCGGGTTTCCACACGTGTTCTGCAAAGTCACTGCACGCTGACATCTTTGGTTTGCTGATTCGGGTTTGGTCAGAGGTGGCTGTGAGGGTATCTGGTAGATGGAGGATGAGCTCTCATGGCTGGCCCACCAAGTGTCACAAGGTGTTGATGGGAAGAAAATAAAAAGGGAGGTGCAATGTTAGAAGAAGTGAAGCAATAAACCATTTTAACATTTTAAAAAACATTTAAGTCTTTGCGGTCAAATAAAACATTGAATCACCAGTGATTAAGTAAGGGCGCAGCAATCTGACTAAATGAGATAACAGATATAAAAAAAAGGAAAAAATTATTCTGGTGTGATAGGAGTCTAAAATTTTAAATAAAAAAATGTAATCTACTTAACAGCAAAAGTCCAGAGTGACAAGTGTTTCCAAAGTGCACTGAGGGCTTTGAGATGAGGATTTAAGTATCCCCAACAGATGTAACTTAAGAAGACCCAATATGTGCTGCGTTACATGTTCCCATGGTCTCCTAAATTAGAGGGCATGCCATCTTTGCTCAACCGAAAGCTTGCCAGTGTGAGCCCAGCTACATAAAAGCTCTCTAAAGAGTCCTCTGTAGTCCCCCCGACAAGCAAGAAGAAGACGGAGGAGCCTCAAGCATCCAGGAGGTCGGAATGTCAGGAATGTCTAAAGGAGCAAGTCTCACCGGGGTGAATCTCACACCCACGACAACTTCCCTTCCCCCTTTCTGCACACAGACATGCACCCAAATCTCCCACTTCACATGCGTGTCCTCCCACTATTATAAACAAAACCAAGTCACACACACACACACACATATGCATCCTTCCTCTGGCTCTGGCTTGTTGTGTCCTGTTTAACTGGACTGACAGGGAGAGGATCAACATTTCAGAGAGATCATTTGTTTCTGTCTGCAACAGCTGGTCTCTTTATTGGTCTTTACTTGTGTTAATTGCCTCTCAACAAGGTGCTACAACGACACACACCAGCAGCGGCTCATTATTTAGACCCGCATCTGCATTACAACTGGAGGAGGCAAGAGGAGAACGACAAAAACCAATGATGTACTGCATCAGATTATTGACTTAAATTTATATATATAAAAAAAAGACAAAAGATCAAAGTTTGACACCACTGATACTTCATAGCACCAGCACCTTGCAATCTACTAATCCTATGGTGCATGAGGAGTTTTCCTGTTGGCAAAGATAATTCTTGTTTACATTTTTCTTTGTTCTGTCTGACAAAGTTTGAGGAGGAAAGCTTCCTCTAGCCCACCGTTTGTTTAACCGTTTCTGCGACAACAGAGGAAGCAAAGACTTGCCCAACACTTTACGGTATTGTGCATGAGTCATATTAAAATATGATGGATCAGAGGAATACAGATTATTAAAAAACTGCTTCTTTAAAGAACTGACTGGCTGGCAGGGGGACTTCAGTCTTTTCTCAGTATATATTTTTTTTGCCAGACAGGACTGAGAGACACTTCAAACTGTACTCTAGCCCTTGTTGGCATGTTCAGCCCTGCTTGTTTAAACAGGGATAGACCCTCTTGTCTACATTCCCCACTCCTTCTCAAGCTCAAGGTCCAGTATTTCTCCCTTCCTGTTGTAACACACTCTCACAAGGCACAACAAACAGAAACTTCCCTCTGATTTTTTTCTCTATGTTCCTCATACAGAAAAAACCTTCAGCCACACACAATATGTCACCTTGACCCTTATACATACACACAATCGGACAACCACTAGAGGTCTCAGACTTGTCTAGTTTTAATAAGCAAAAACATCCCAACTTACTCAGGAAATTATTATACACATGCTTTACTTCTAGATCATGTTTGTGAGGATGCAGACACCCAAACAGATTGTGACAAAGAGATACAATTAAGTTAAAGGCTTGATTTTTTTTTACCCTAAATGGAGTTTGATAGCACTTTTAATACTAAATCTCACTAAAACCACTTGTGCAATACACAAGCGAGCATGCAGGCGCACATGAAGTTTAGATCATCTGATAGTTGCGTGTCTTTGTTGCGCTGTCCTACTCGCTGCTTTTTAAAGGGAACTGCTGAAGCATGAAAACGGAACTTAATTGGATGCAAAGCCTTCTGGACAAAAGACAGTCCGGTAATTTATTATTACAGTAACAGGGCAACCCAGCCCACGTTACAGCCTGGTAACCAGGCCACTTCAGTCCCTCTTTTACGAGCTGCATTTGTCACGCCTGCTCGCGCACACTGCCCCCGTTCATTCATTAAGGGGGCACAACCTGTTCTTTTCCTTATGGTCAGGGCGGATTTCCGCCCAAACTTCTCTTAAAACTTCCACCTCCGGTTCATTTCTATGTAGAAAAGCATCTGTTTGAACGCGGATACGATTTAGGAGAAAGAGAGCACGTGCTCAAGGCTTGAGCCTCGTTTTTGTTGTTGTTTTTTTAGACCTTGACAGATGAATATTTGGTTGAATCTTTTTGACTTAATCCGGATTCAACTGAGTTAATGTTACAAAACATGTCATTGTTATGAGATGTGACATTCTACACACTAATAAAATAAATAATCTCATCCTGCATCAACGAGCCAATAAATCAGGTGTACGAGATGAAATAAAATCAGGACGCCAGCTTCTGTGAAATCAGCCAAGGTTATCTGCTGCCTGCTTACCTGCTCGGACTTTCTCCTCCAACACAGAGGCTTTTCCCCCAAAAAAGAAAAAAAATATACAGCAAAGAAAAATCGTGTTTGCTCCTCTGATCCTCTTTACGCGTATTCCACAGGCGATGGAGTGAGAGACTGCTGCAGGTTGAGATCAGGCTCCAGCCGGGTGTGTTGCTGCTGCTGCGGCTGCTGCTTGTCTGTGCAGAGGTGGAGTGTGGCTGGAGCACAGCACAAGTACTCTGCAGCAGCGTGGGGGGGTGGGAGGAGCTCCAAAGCAGCCATGCAGTGTCTGCATGTGCACACTGATTTCCAGCAAAGCACATGTGCTGATTACCGTCTTAATAGTCCAATATTTACTATACTTAAAGATACTTAAATTAAAATACTTAAAGAAATATTAAAGATGCAACACTTAAAAGATGGAGATGTTAATGTAGTTGTGGAGGTTTATCCTGCAAGTAATCCATCTTGGTCAGAAGTGGGGATAGTGGATGGATACAAGCTTCTCCTTCCCTCCTGCTCACACCACCTAAGGTCTGCTTCTGTTCATCATGGCTGAGAGGTGACAGAGTGGTAGAACAACACTTGTGTTGCTCCAGAGCCAGGCTGGACCCCTGCTGGTTTCTATTACAGGCAGCAAAAGGAGAAGCAGAGCTCAGAGTGACAAACACAGCCGCAGTGTTGGAAGAAACCAGTCATCCATAGAGATTAACCTTTTGACTGGGCATGTCTCACTGAGAAATGCCACTAAAACAAGGTGTTATCCATTAGTTATTTGATATATTTCAACCTAAAACACCCACAGAATGAAAGCTCTTTTCGTCTTTTTATTGATCTTATGTGTCAGATAGGGAGAGAGACAAGCCCCAACAGGGCTGAGAATAAAAAGATCTTTTAAAATGTCAGAAAATTCAATGCTACATCTGCTAACAATCAAAAATTGAAGGTCTCATTGGTCTAGTCTGCTTCCTGTGCATGGTCACATCCTTGGTTTATGAATTGATTGGACACAGGACCCACAGTTTCCTGAACCTTGTTCAGAGATTTATTGCAGAGCTGAGACAATCAGCATAAGTGGCGCAGCAGACTGGATCCAGCAAAAGTGATGTTTTACAAGACCACCTGTTGAATTTGGAAAGAGCTGCAAACCTCTCAGGAGGATTAAAAGTTTGTTGCGTTTCATCTCATTTTGGCAGCAGAGCATGTCATAATTCTGCTAATGGGGTGATTCAAGCAGCTTGTGCATCTCAAATAAAATCTGGGATAAAGGCTAAGGAGGTTTCTAGCAGGCAACAATGCACATTGCTTAAGAAATGATTATTTCATCTTCTTTAAAGTTGTGCAAAAAGTGGCTGCTCTTATTTTGTTTACCAGTGCTGTGAATCTTCATGTGAACTTATAATGGTGTCATTATACAAAGTCATGCAAAATATGGACAGCCAGCTTAGAGGAGCTCAGCTGAAGGGAAGGGGTCACTTACAACTTCTGCAGTGTTGAAAAGCTTCTTTCTTTACCTACAACTGTACCTTCGCTTATAATGTCATAGTGTGGGGGATCAAGCAGGTGAAGCAAAAAGTGTGAGAGCCATTATTTAGCCTTATTTAGCTTTTCCTTCCCTCTCATTTGATCCCAATTATATCATCTACACATGCAATAAATTGTTTGATAATAACATCAGCTTGCATATATCGCGTGTTACATGTGCACTGTCATCACTTGTACGGGTTGATTATGTTAGGCTGTGTACACTAAGTCCCATAAAGCATATTGAGCTGCTCATCTTCTATCACGCTACCTCTCCTGAGTTACGAAGGGAACTCATGCCAGTTAACGTTAATCTGGCTGGCAATGTGAGGGACTTTGCCACGCTATGCACACTGATGAATTAGCAGTTTGTTGGCATGCTGCAGCCTGCAGTGTGTTTGAGTGGGAGACGGAGAGGGAGACTGGGATGGGGATAGCCTCTCGGCACACTGCAGCACAACACAGATGTGGAAAAAGAGCCATTTACAAACTGGCCTGGGAGCTGTTGAACATAAGGACGGTAAAATATGAGCATCACCTTGACATGTCGGCATGATGTATGTTGTCAGACCACTATAATAATGAATATGCAGTGTTATGAAAAGATAGATTCAGGCTGTCCACACCTATATCTTGCTCTTACAGACACAGCTTTGCAAAAAGTCATGCAGCTCACTACCTTCTCTGTGTTTCCTGTGAATTATTAAAGGGACAATCATCTCAAATTAAATTCACAGAGGAGATAAATGGGCTCTAATGCAAAGCAGCAAGAAACAGATGATGGAAGGCATGACTGAGAAAAGATAAGACCTGGAGTGTAAGGCATTTATTAAAACAGTAATATTGAAGGCTATTATGGCACTGACATGGTTTCTGCTAAGAGTTTGAGTAAAGCTCATTGTAATGATGCTTGGAAGTGTGTCCCTTCTTTATACATTCTGTATCCCTTCTGAAACCTTTTTATTTTCTTCTAATTTAACATGTTTATGGATTAAACAGTTCTGGGGACTTTGTGAGGTTGATGACTCACCCAAGTTTCCCCAGAAGTACACAAAAATCTGTAAGCATTAGCATCAATGGTGGGGAATTATTAAGTAAAATGACAACAAGCCCAAAAATATTTTCTCGTATTATTGTTCTCAACCATTACTCTTACATATGTCATAAAAAGTTTCCCTTCTTCTTGTTGGGTGTTTTTGAGTTGCAGGGATCTTTTGAAAGTTTGCTTGACGACTGGCGGAAGTCCCTTCTCTCTTGTTGCCACATCAAGGAAATGTGGCTGGTTGAAGCTCTTTGAACTCTGTTTATAAGGTATTATGGGGTATTTTTGATCTCCTATTTCAGAGAAAATTTTTCAACTTTAGCGATCCATGATGACATCTGTGTAGTAATTAGACAGGACGATGGAAGTGTGAATGAATGAACACAGCAGAGAACCCACCCAACACACACACACACATACACACATTCCAATAAATTAATTTAAACAACTCATATGAGTTCAATTTAGTCACTAAAGTATAAAATAAAAAGCAAAGGATCACACTCACAATGGAGATCATTATTTAATGAGAAATTGTGGCTTAATTTGGAGCATCTGGCAGCTTCAGTATTCAGTATTTCTGTCTGCAAGTAAAACCAGAAAAAAATCCTTATATCCCCAGTTTTTATGGTCCTCCTTAAACTATGATTCTGTGATGTGGCCAGAAAAAGTTGGAGTTTCTCTGATGTGCGTCACTTTTGATAAAAGCGTCTGTTGTAGCCATTTGCTTCTTTAGTTCTTTGGTTACTTTAGTTTTGTAATATTGTGTTTTACTTTAAGTTCTGTGTTGCAGTAAAATCAGTAAAATACGTATAGTGACTGGTGACGCATAGCTTACTAGAGTTTTGATTGGATGTTTTTTTTATGCTTTTCTGTTTCAATGTAAAGCACTTTGAGTTGTCTTGTACATGAAAGGTGCTGTATAAATAAACTTGCCTTGCCTTTTTGGACAGACTGAGAAGCCAGTAGAGAATAAGTTCAGAAGCTACTGGACTTTATAGCAATACAGTCTTTGACCTACACCGCATTTTAGTTTAATTAGAAAGAAAGTCTTTAGATTTAAGTTACTTTGTGCAATTTTTATTTTTGTTCAGAACCATTAAAACGACCAAAAGAAGAATGATTTTTCAGACTTTACTTTAGAATGCGTGTGTTGAGTACATAGAAGCCTGAGATCCAGAGCTAGTGTGGATCAGCTCTGCTGCACCCACAGCGTTTGCTAAATGACTGTAGAATAGAATAGAGTTACTTCTATTAATGCTCTTTTTTTACAATGGTTGTAGATTTTAGTGCAACGGGAAAATCTTATCACCGTTCAGTCTGTCATAAAAATGACTGTAATGGGTTATTAGTCAATTTGAGCTCAGCTTCAGAAACACCATCTTTTTGTTTTTTTATAGACATTTTATACTTTGTTTTATATCCTAAAGGCTGGCGGTAAAACGCTGGATGAGTTTTTTGTTTTGTGAATAGAAAGACACATTTTACTTATTGTAAAGTCTCACACGTCGGGTCTGAAACTGATAGGACGGCTCCAAAAATTGGAATAGATTGATTTTACCTGATTGTAAGACAGCTGGCAGCTCACTGCGACATCCATTATCAGATTGTGGTCCAATTCAGCCATTTCTATGTTGTCATAGCAACATGCCTGTTCCCTGCGTGTTGCGCTGTTCAGCTTTAGCCCTCAGGCACTGAGTTTAAATGTCCTCCTGTTAGTAATGAGAAGAAGTTTAATTGGCCTGTTTTAGTAACTTTATTCATGTTGGTGACTAATTTTAAGCATGTTACTTAAAATTCTTATAATAGTTCTAGGAAATAATTTTATAGTTCTTTCAGTCAAAAAGCACTGTGCAGGCGCATTCACACCAGGATAGTGCAATGTGACCAGGTTGGGATTTTCAGAAGTTTCACACCTTCACGCATTTGGTTTGGTTTGTGTTCAAACTGCACTTAACTCAAGCAGACCAGACTGAACGTCACAGTTAAAACAACTGCCCGCTGCAGTGATACTGCTACAGACAGTATGTAATGTAATCTATAGATAGATAGATCACATTACACGCAGGTGGGTCTCAGATGATGTCTTAAAAATAAATTCCTTCCTTTTTTTCTTCTTATTTTTGTTGACATACGTTTTTGAACGGCTCATTCACTCAGGTCTACTTCACAGAGAAGCCCTGCAGGAGTCTTTCCAAACCTAGCGCTTATTGTGAGGAAAGTTCTTGCATCCTGCACAGCCAGTGAAGTATTTTTTGGCTGCAGGCTCTGATTCAAAATCAGAGAACACAGCTGGAAACAGGTATGGTGGATGATATTGATTTAACAGCATTTTTCCCTATCAAATGAATAAAACCCCTGAGTAGCAAAATGTTCATAATGTGAAAATGCATCATACTATCCTTAGAGGTGGACCGCAGTCTGTTAAAATTGGACCAAACAGTTACAGTGTGAACATGCCCTAAGTGAGCTCTGATAACTTGATCCCTGCAGACAGAGAGCAGAAAAGCCCACTGTATAGCTAGATCCAACCTCACCTGGATGCTGTGATCTCCCACATTAAAGTAGCTGTAGCTCAGGATGAAGAGGAGTCGTTTTCCAATCGGGATATGAGTGTGTGAACGTGTTACTGTGACATGTGCTTTGAGTGGTTGGCATGATTGAAAACATGCTGTATAAATCAATTTTCCATATTTCTCCTCTCACATGGGGCAAATGGACAAACCAGATTTAATGCTGCTCAGTTTTCTTTCTGTTTAAGAGTGTCACTTCCTGTTACCACAGGAGGCCCTGTAGGAATTCCTATCAGAACACCAAAAGGTCTTTGTTTGCATTTGGCTGCCTGTAAAAATGACTCTTTAATTAGTAACCGGCACAACTGAGCTTAACTATGAAACTCAGAGCTTCTGTGTGATTTATGTTCTCTTAATGAATGAAATAACACAATGAAAATAAAAAAAAAGAAAGAAAAGTTCATCAGGTGCTTGAATTAAAAGGATAAAAGAATAGAGGAAGCTCTGTGTGCAGTCAGTGTGTTTACTGCTTGTTGGAAACTTCACAAAAAAAGAGAGGGACAAAACGTAAACCAGACCCCTCGGGACTCGCTTTCTTCTCTACTGGTCGTCCCTCTTAAAACCCATACATTCAAAGGCAACCCCCTCATGGTGTAACCGTATGCCCCTGAGAGTCAGGCACCATGGAATTAATTGTGTGTGTCTTTGTGTGTGTGTTAGAGGGAAAGGTGGGTATCTGATTTAGTGCCTTATCCCCTCTGGGTTGCCATGACGATCTTGTTGAGGAGCAAGGTAGAGCCACACCTCGCACAAAAACACCTGAGCACAAAGTCAAACATACACACAGGCCCTCCCTGCATACTTCCTAACACCTACACTGTCTCAGATGACGTTATTTCAGCGCTGCTTATTGCTGCATTCCTATACCTGTCACTGCAGGCTTGCCATCTGATTATGAAGCACACACCAAACACAGAAGAATTTCAGTTCTCTGTCATTTGTTGATAGAGATTAGAGGAACTTCTTTCATGATGCCAATTTAGTTTATCCAGATTACTGACTCACAATATCTACATTGAATCTATACACAGTTACAAACCGTCTCAGTTTACTGAGAAACAGGCAGAGGAAGTCCTATTCTATTCTACAGTCATTTAGCAGACGCGTTTATCCAAAGCGACTTACATTTTAACCATAGCTATTAACCTAACATGCATGTCTTGTGGGTGGGAGGAAGCTGGAGAGAACCCACACATACACGGGGAGAACATACAACCTCCACACAGAAAGGACACCTCCCCAGCCTAGACTCGAATCAGCGACTTTCTTGATGTGAGGCCACAGTGCTAACCACTACACCACCATGCTGCCCGTGTCAATGTCAATGTTTCACTTTTGAATACTTCTATTGACTTTATGTGTAACAGTATCATCCTTTCTTTTGTTATTCATTCTACTTCCTGTCCACAAAGGAAGTGGAAGCACATCCTTCTGTGGAAGCATGTTTTTAAAACTTGTTTATTAAAAAAACTTCCAGAACTATCAAAGCCAAGTCAGCCTGTTTAGGAGTGGTGCACTGGATGTAATTTGTACTTGATAACCTACATAATAAAAAAAAAACATTTTTAAAAACAAGGTTTCAGTGTAAAAATCGTGCAACACCTTCCAAAGTGAAATATGTTCTCAACTTGGAGAAATTGAGCAGATAAATGAATGGATGAACTGCATGAGGTTAAAAAAGTGTTGCAAGGGCATCAGGTTACTTTAGATATGTTGGCTTTGAGGCTGAAATCTAGTTTTTCTTTAAAGATCCCTGAAGAGCAAGTTGTGACCTCTGGAAACAGTTTCTTACAGTGGCCAGGAAGTGCAAATTAAGATTACATCCACTGAAACACTTTTACATTTTCACAATGCAAATTTACATTTAGTGAAACACTTTTACAAGTTTACCGAAACATTTTTACAAAGATTTGACTCAGAAGAGATATCGCGAGGCGCTACGTTGAGAGCGCTAACAGGAAACCACTGAATTAGCAGACATCAGCGGCGATCGAGCCTGTATTGTCCGTTCTGTGGTAGTTGTCTGAAGAGGATGACTCCTTTTTGTGAGTTTTGTGGACGGTCCCTCAATGTTCTGAATAACATTAGCGAGGAGACAGCTGAACCGAGTAATGGGGTGAATGTGTCAGACCTAGAACTTGGAAGTACACTCCACAAAATGGGCAAAACACAGGTTGTGTCTCAATCTAACCTTACTCCACACACTATGTAGTGCGTAATTTCAATGTAAATGCACTTAAACATAGTGCACAAAGCAGTGTTAGTGCGCTGATTGAGACACAGCCTGTTTTTCTTTCATCCCAACGATGTCACTTCTGGGTCATATCTTTGTAAGTGTTTCACTAGATGGAAATTTGCATCGCAAAAATGTAAAAGTGTTTCAGTGAATGTAATCTTGAATTGCACTTCCCAGCCACTGTAGTTTCTACTGTAAGAAGGTGAATGTGTGAGTAGAGATGGATGTTGTTCAGGTAAGTAAGCAGTCAGAGTTTAGCCTGACAAACAGCAGCTGAATGCAGAGAATTCCTGTCACAACAGGACTTCAGGACATCACAGCAGGTACCTAACAATAAACCACTCCTTGTTATTTTTACATATCTGTCTCTGAGGGAATACATCACTGAAAGCCTAATTAATACTTTGCAAGCTAGGTGCTTTTTATTTCTGCTTTGCTGTTATTATTTTTACTTAAGAAAGACTGGTTTATGTCTTTCATGACAATGCAGACCAACAAAGATGCTGAAAACAATTAGGTTCAATCAACTTTGTTGAAACTTTATTTCGCAGTTGATCAACAACAGAGCAGAAATATGTGAAAAATATTTGTTACTTTTACTCTAATGTGTAGAAGGATGTTGTGAGTCAAAAGTAGGATTGATATAAAGGACACTTGCCACAGAAAACACATTTTTTGCTCAAATGTCTGTAAGTGCACTTTTTGGCTGTTTAATAAGTGTCATTTTTATTTGAAAAAATCTTTATGTTTTACCTGCATTTTCACCAGTGAACCAATACCAGAACAATTCTTTTGAAATCAAATGTGGCAAACACTTAACACCCAGAGGATAAAATTAATATGCTGATTGTTAATACAATTTGCCATATCAGAGCTTTTTAAACAGTAATTTTAATACCAATAAGGCTAGTTTAAAGTGAACAGAATCAGGGGCAAATGAACTAACTAGTTAAATGTTTTATTCCAAAAACTCAGACATGTAGTTTTTTAAAAATTGCTGTCTGGATCAGATCCCTGGTTCAAAGTTATACTAAATACCAATAATTTTTCAACAAATGATTACAAATGGGTGTTTCTGGGTCCAAGTTAGATATTTGACAGCTATTTGGAAGCTTTAACAACAGATAATTAACTGGATAAAATAATTCCAGTGCATGTTTGTCCAGTGAAATGGTAAAAGGTCGTTATTGCCCACAGAGCTGAAGCAGACATGTTAGACAAAATAAATATAAACACACCGCTTCGATAGTTAAATGGACCTGTTGGTCTTGGAAGTGGGCTGCTGCTCTGCTTTGCATAGTCTTCACAGATTTGCACAAACACACACACACACACACACACACACACACATATATATATATATGTTTACTAACATACAACCAGAGTCAACTGCCAAATGCATTAACTGCCAGTCCAGGGCTCAGCTATCAGAGGAGTACACTGTGAGTGTGTGTGTGCATTCATGTGGCTGAGGGGGCTCAAAAATTTTAACAAGTTAGAAAAGAATCCCTTTTTTCTCAGAGGGGGATCTCTCACTCCTTCTTCTCACACACACAAACAAGCCTAGAGGCTGCAGTCACTGGCAAAAGCTACTCAGTTCAAGGACCTTCAAGTCTAAAACCTCAACCTCCAGCTGGGATGCAAAACATGAAAAAAAGAGACAAAGGTTTTTAAAAATGGTTTTATTCATGCTACAAGATTTGCCTAAATGCGCAAAACAAATTCATTAATTTTCTCCAGATTTAAGTGTTGCAGCAGGAAGAATATTCCTGAGAGCGTTTTACAGCAAAACAAGGGTTTCAGTTTGTTCTCTAGCAATCCTACAAGCAGTTCATGATCCCAGTTTCCATTACATACCATTTGAAATGAATAAAAAGCCTTACAATTAGCATTTTTCCTGAATTTTTGGGTGGTAGGGGGCTGTTTAAACAAACCAGAGTCCATGTTTTTGAAGCTCTGTAATGAACAGTAGGCTACCTGTTTCTTATCTAACAATGATTGCAGATGAGTTAGAACAGCAAACTAATCAATACCGGATGAAATAACTAAAAGTATTGTTTCAGTTTTATTTGTGTTTCAATATCAGCTCATTTTAACTGAAAAGTGAGCACTGTAAGAGTTCATGTAGGCCACATGGTGACATTCAGCCCACATATTGGTTCACTTCACTCAGATGTAAACTATGCAGTAATCGTATTTATAACACATCATCATCATTATTATTATTACTTTCTCCCTATGGTTGCTTCTCTATTTTATATACAACTGTAAAACCCTATATGCCACTTGTCTGAATATTTTCTTAACCTAAAATCGTGAACATTACTTCTTAGTAAGACAGGAGGTGAGACCTCCATTTATCTCTGGAACCAAATTTGACAGATTAAACTGCAGCACTGTCCAATGATCATTTTAGATGATTTTCCAACAGTCTTTTCCTCATGTCTGCCCTGGACTTCCCACAAGACTGATCATCTTGTGTAGTGGTTGCTATAGGACACTGTCAATCCTAGGAGTTGCTTTGACTGGCAGGAAGTGGATGTTCTGTCAGCTCTAACGGTCACTCTGTCACTCATTAAGTCCAACAAGTAGCCCACAATAAACAACTAGTTTACTTTAAAGTGATCCATGACTGTGGCTCAGTTTTATGCTTTTATCAGCATAGTGTGCTCCACACAGAACGGTGATGCTCAGTATCTGGGACAGACCCACTGACCCCTTGACTGAGTGGCTGGGTTCAGTAATGGAGATGAGCCTGAGGCACTCTGCTGTGGTCGCTGCTCCCTCTATGTTATGATGAGTGAGAGCACAAGGACACGTTTTCACTCAATTCAGGATAAAAGAAGAATTCAAATCAAAGCGACACAAAATGCATAATAATAAAGAGAAGAGAAATTTATCAAATAAAAGAGAGAAATGAATATTATATTATCTGTCTGTGACCTCAGAGGAAAATTTTTACTTTCTCTTGAAAATATAAAACTTGATATTGTGTCATAATGTTTTTTTTTTTTTTTTTTTTCCCTTTTTTTCTTGTTGCTAAAAGGCTTAACTGAAAAATCAGATTAAGATTGACATGGAGCTCTGAGCCTTTTGATCTCTCTGTTGTCACTGTCAGTTCCATAGCAAACTTGTTGAGGACCCATGCTCTTATTGGCTGGTCTGTGTGTAATAACCCTTATCAGACTCTTCCACTTGGCTGCTTTGTGTTGCATGTTGTAAAACATCCGAAGTGAACTACTTGAGCTAATGCACCGACTGTGCAACTGAGACAAGTTGCAAAGTGAAAGCTGACCATCTTTATCTTACCGTGCAGGATTCCTGGACTGAGCCGAGTTTTCTTTCACTTCTTTCTTACTTCAGGCTGATTTGATTTTAAATAGATAAGTAGGTAAATGAAGACATGTTGGACCCTTTTTTTAAGCCAGGAGAAGTACATAAAAGTACATTTGTTTCAGAAGTTAGTTTCCTTCATTCCTTCATTCCTTCACACTCGCTCAGAAGACTGCAAACAAAGCCTCTCTCAGTGAAGTGCCTGAGGCTCTGTATAGACCAGAGCTGTGTGGGGATGAGCAGCGTGTGAATCACACTTGGTTCCCAGACGCATGTTTGCACCAGACTTCACCTCCCCCTTCTCGTTTGCTTCATCCCTCCACTCTGTGATGACCTTCGAGAGGTCAACATGTCTTTATATCATGCCAAACAGCAAAGACTTGAGAGTGGCACAGAAAAGGAGTTGTAGTGAGAGTCATCTGCTTGCTTTGAATGGATTCAAGTCATTTTTCCAGACACGTGTTTTTTGCATTGTTAATGTAAAAGCATGCAAAGTACATCTGCACTGTTACTGCAACATACTAAAAACAATAATTTGTTAGTGACAATACAACCTGATTGCTGACAACTTCATGATTACTTTCTAAACAAAACATAAAGAGTTAATTATGCTGCAGTCCTCATTAGCATCTATTTAATCCCAAACTTATTATTTTGCATAATAAAAGAAACTGATACAGCAGTTTGGGTAAAGATGCTAGCTAGAAAGCACACATTTCTTAAAATTATTTTGCACAAATATTAAAGGTAAAGGAAAGATTGTGTTAGGTATTTTATCAGCAAACACACTGCCGTGTTCAGTGTGCTCATATCATACTGCTGTGCAGTAAGTTTAGCGAGTCCAGCTTGTATTCTGTACAATTTGGCTGGAAGCTGCAGCACTGGCACCACTAATGCACTGCCAGACTGGTTCTTTTCAAATGAATGATTGGTCTGCATATTTCTCACAGGGATGCTGTTGCTCTGAACGCAGCCTTTGTGGTTGTAAAGATTTGAGCCCCATAAACATTAATGTTTTGGAATATAATAACACTGGTGAAGGTATGAAATAGGTTTTGGTTTCTATGAGAAAGTGAACAGGCTTTTAATTCCTAATCTGTGAGCCATTGAACCTCTTCACCAGATACATGCACATACACTGCTGGTGAAACATTTAAATTTTAACCTACTTTTAATGAATATATTATGTTAATGTGGTAAAAGACATTATTTGAGCATAGAAAAGCATAGTATTAATAAAATCATAGGACGGAACAATAAGAATGAAAAAGACTTTGATGAGAGCTGCAGACTGCTGCAAATAAAAGTGCAAATGTAGGAAAAATGGCTTTTTATAAAGTCTGAGTCTGGGTATGATTCTCCTCTGCTTGTTGAGTCTGTGATTTAAAGGAAACACACTAAGTGTGACAGAAAAATAGTACAAAAGTGGAGGGTGTGCATTGAAGAGGGACAGAGAAACAGAAGGCGGACATACTGCACAAGTAAAAATAGCATGTTTACAGAAATAACTTGTGTCTGTCTGGAGAAAATGATGAAAATAAGATATTTGGTTGGCTTTAGTTCTCATTTTATTTTGAGGTTGTGGTTTAGAGCTGTGTTTATGCTGCAACTTTATACCTGTATCAGAGTGTACTGAGTATGGCAGTGGCTGTTCTAACTTTAGATGAGGTTGTTTTTACCATCCCTCCTATGACCTGTTTTCTGAGCGAGCCATGTTGAAATAACTTATACATCAACATGAGCATGGTAAACTTTGCAGCATGACAGCAAACCTAAACTTGTGTCATAATTCCATGATCTTCTGCCATCTGTTAAACCTAATTTGACTTTTTAGGTTCAATAAAGTTTTTTTACTAGTATTTCATTAGTTTATATCAGAAACTCTGCTGTGACTGCACTTCTGAGTTCAGTTTAGCTGATGGGCAACACTTCATTTCTCATCAGCCTCTCGAATTCAACCTGATCACAAAACCTTGAAATTCCACACATCAACCGGAGCCAGGTGGGGTCGGAGAGAACTCGTCAGTCCAATGATTCTTCACAAACTGACAACTGTGTGTTGAACCAGAACCAGAGACAAAGGCCTTCGGGTTTAGTCAGGCCTCCATGAGCAAACAAAGTATTTTTTTTACATGGCTGTTTTTAAGAACAATGACATCAGTGTTGAAACAGGTAGAAAGTCTTTGCAGAGGAAGCATTTTGTCACTGCACCAACCGAAAAGCAGAATGTATGCAGCCGTGGCCTACAGGGAAATTTCATTAGCATCTCAGTGTTAAACTTCACCTTGCTGCAAAACCACAATGCTGCTTGTGAGAACTGTATAGCCTCAGTTGCACACTAAATAAAAAGGAAATCAATATGGGGAGGCTTAGGACAGAGCAGCAGGTCATATGCACACACTCACATACAAAAAAGGACCAGATCATTGATGAGGTTTCAGAGAGGAAGGATTTGTTTCATTTCTTTATGAACTTGAGCTACATGTACAAGTTTTACACACAGGAGTATCACATCAGAGAGGAGCTTTCTCTCTCACACACACACACACACACACACACACACACAATAGGCTGTCTGATTATCATTCAAATCAGGCATAATTTCCTCTTTATGTTGAGCTGCTGTGGCAGTAATACCACAGTGCTAATACTAATCAATTCAACAACAATGATCACCATTATGAACATTGTGCATGCAGATACACTAACTTCTAAGCACATTAAATGACTGTTTTTATCAACAGATGTCATTCTCCAAAGAGATGAATATGTCCTGAGAAGCTTTTATCAGCTTAGAAAAAACCCAAGCTAAAATAAATAATGGGTTAATATATAATATAATATAATATAATATAATATAATATAATATAATATAATATAATATAATATAATATAATATAAT